>JAYESA010000005.1:147088758-147611258 GCA_036927795.1 Iris macrosiphon | reverse complement strand
ATCTTCATTTCCTTTATTCACTCTAACTTATATACAGTTTTATGACTCCAAGATTTTATTTTATTTTCTTATCGTTCTTGACTGAGGACTTGCTTGCCGTTCTGACGACCTAGTATTGTTCACTAGGGAAAGAAGAAATGTCAGGTGAGATGTTTTCCCTATACACTGTAGACGAAGTCGAGGAATGATCGTCGGGTAGCATGTTGAGGATCCAGCAAAGTTTATTCTGTAGCTGATATGTAAATTAAATGTTTTGTAAGACTTGGAGAATGTTATGTATATAAAATAGCATGGTGAATATGTATAAATATATGAAGTTCTGGATGTATCATTAGATGACCTGTACTTAATGTAGTGTCCCGTTCCCCATATTCGGGGAGTGCGGCTAATAAATACTTTGTATCGTTCGATCGGAACAGATTGAATCAAGATCCTTTCCTCGTTATGGATTGGTTTCTTCGGAATAAGTTCCCACATTCAACGGATCGTGCCTCAAGGAAGGACTCAGCGGCAGAGTCGAAAGGGGCATTTCCGTTGCGTTGGTTTCTTTGCCCGTTTTCGATGCCACTTGGTTGCCTTTTTATTGGTTTTATGATTTGCGTTTTCTTGAACGATTTCGATAGATTTTATTGTCTTCGTTCTTTGGATTTCGCATTTTGTATCGAACCCTTGGAGATTGAAGCAGGAGATATTGATCATTTGTTGGTGCGTGCAAGTGATCGTGTAGACGACGCGTAAGCGGAGTCTTGAAGATCTTCCATTTTCTTTCCCAGTTCGCCAACTTGTGAGTGGCTTTACTCCCGATTTGCGCCATTCTTCCAAGTCTTCATTCCTAATAAATTGACTCATTTGTGCATTCCAATCAACTATACCAAAAGAATAAAATTGAGTCAAAATAAAGAAGAAGTAGACTTGAAACACTTATAATGCATGTCACATAGAATTTTCAACGATCACATTAATGCGTGCTTGCCCGCTATACCTATAGCTATTTTATGTTCAGTTGTAGTTAGAACTTATTTATCTATAACTGTTTAATGGATAGTGCAAAATTGGAAATGTGATCATTGAGCAAGGTAGCCTAGACTATGAAAAATGCATGAAGTTCATTTACTTATATTGCTTTGAATGTGCTTCAATTGATAACTTAATTCTAGACGAGGCATGGTCTTGGACAACTTGTGCACAAGAGATGTCGTTCTACGAACGGTCGCCGGGGCACTGGGACCGCTTCGACCTGGGTAGAACAATTTGCTAGTGTAGTCCTAGCATTGGATGGATCCGTGCGTCCGCCAAGGACTAGCTACCCAAAGCGGAATGGCAGTCGACCCATCTCTCGTCCGACCAAGTGATTGCTATGTATATTTAAACTGTGCAGACTAACTATGTCTTCGTGGCAGGGAAGGTCATGGTAAGTTTTGCACAGGTGGTTCAGACGGTACATGTAAAGTTACCGAGCGATGGCACATTTTGTTATGTCATTCTATTCTATCGTATATAAAGAATTGAACTAAGGCAAGATAGAAAGATCACATAATAAAAATGTTGCATGTTCACATGAATACGTTATCGATCTTGGTAGTTGAGTTAGCTCGCCCTCACTGGTACTTTTCGAAGTACTGACCCTCGTTGCAGCAGGTTTCCCGAGCCGAGGCGACGCGGCGAGGAGCTGAAGCTTCACCCCTAATATTTCCCTGATCAAGGCGCGTTCGTGTTGTGACTTTTGGGAGCTTAAGTACATAATCAAGAAAGGAGCTCGCTCTCACCCTTTTGAAGCTACTAGGTGATGGTGCTAACTCGCACCCAAGGTGTTTTGTGTTTTCTGAAATATTAGTAAGGGATGTAATGTATGGATTGGCCATCTCATTTTGCGTCCAAGTTGTAAGCCCGTGCGGCATTCTCATTACTTTTGGGTCAAGAGTCTATAACCATATGTTCATTATCAATAAAAAGAGAACTTTTCTATATCTCAATGTGTGATATCATTGTTGCGTACTCTGTTGTATTTGTTCTAAAGTATATCATTATGCATAGGCCTTGTGCACGCGTACCTTACGCATGCATGGCATCATGTCCGAGGGACGATTATCTATTTAGCGGAAATTGGGACGTGACATATTGGTATCAGAGCATGGCTTCAGATCCTTTGACTTCGTGTCAGAAGAGTTTTCTTGAAACGACCCCGTCCCTCCCAGTTGAACCCTTAAATTCGCTTGGCCAAAATGAGATGCGTTCCATACAGTGATACCATAATATATTTTGAGACTGATACAAGTTACTTTTCTTTGAAGGAACAGGCTCAGAGCCGGATGCACAAGCGCAGATAGTGGCACAAGTGCAAGGGAGCAGTTCCGGCACATTAGGCAGCTCAGGAAGTCCAACTGTCGCACCCTCTATCGATCCGTTCGAGCGGATGATGCGTTTGATGGAAAGGCAACAGTATCACGACCCTCACTCAAAATTTGGGCATGAGTCGTGGGTACGTCCAGCCTACGCCGCAGCATCGGCGGTAGAACGCTGTCTAGGTCTCAAAACTATGAATCGTAACTCACAATATAACCTATCAACGATCTCAACTCCATACGGAGGACAATGAATAATGCATTGATCAACAATTTATAAGATACTCAATCACAATAACTATAGGAAAGTAATGGCACGATAAGATATAAAAAGATAAGAAAGTTCTGACATAAGTCTAGCACACAACCCAAATACAACAATAATCTAGAGTCTAGCTATCCCAACGTAAATAGTCTCAACATAATATAATCCAAATATCAAGTTTAGAACAAATTAATACATAGATAACTAGACCAAGAAGTAAACGACTGCGGGTGGTGTCTCCTCAAAGGAGAGTGACTCCTCTGGAATCTCCGATATGTAGTCTCCCTCTACTCCTGGGCCATAGTGAGTAGGACAAAAATCCTCAAGGTCCTCTGAAAAATATTATCCAGTCAGGATTGAAGCGAAGCACAAACACTAAACACCAGTTTCAATTATATTAACAAAAACTAAAAGATAATATAAGGAAACACATGATGAAGAAATACTGGAGAGACATATAATCAGCAATAGTACTAACTAGCAATGAATAGATATATGTGAATGCTAGAAATGAGTGAACTGGAATAAAGAATAGAAATTCTAGATAAGTGTTGTGAAATATCAGTTTACTATGTGATCGACTTGGGACTAGATCATGCTTGTTATATATGATTGGCTATGATACATGTGAGGTCTGGCTAACCGTCTGGTTAGCTATGATGCGAGCAATAGTCAGGCTAATCATATATAACAGGCTATAAGACATGTAAATGGTCAGGCTACACCCTACATGACATGTGGGGTGAGTTATGATGCATGTAAAGTGGGGTATGATCACATAATTTTGCTAATATTTTTTCGTCCCCTGCTAGTACGATGGATTCCAATCACGAATCCTCATGACAAGTATCTATGATACTAGTCCGTGTATCCACAGTATCAGAATCAATCATACACTACAGCTAGAATCATAGTAATAATCAACATACTGAAAATTGTCAGAGAATGTACTCGCATGTGGTCCTTGTCATGACCCGATTCTGTAGAATCGTTGGGGCGTCCCCCGAATCGTGATGCCGTGCGGGCCTGGGGTTGCGCCCGCACAAGGCTAAAGTATTTTGCATAACGAGCACATATTCAGAGTACGCAGATAAATTGAAACACAGATTTGAAACATGAAAAAGTTCTCTTTATTGATAATGAACATCTATTACAAACTCTTGAACGAGTCAGCTAATTTGCCGCACGGGCTTACAAAAGTGTTGACTCAAAATGAGATAGCAGTCCTGTACATTACATCCCTTTACTAAACTTCAAAATGTATAGACCTCCGGGCTGGAGGACAGCTTTGCCACGGAGCTGCATTTGTGTATGAAGAGTTGCAAGCTCCTGTCTTCAAAATGCTTCAAGGGGCGTGATGAAGATGCGCCAACAGCTGGACTGGATCGGGAAGACGACTTCGGCTCCTCGCTCGGTTCGCCTTGGTACGGAGAACCTGTTTCAACGAGGGTTAGCATGTCGAAACATACTGGTGAAGGCGAACTAACCGAACTATACCAATCAACACGTTGTTTTAATGAAGCATGCATATTTTTGTGGGTTTCTATTCTTGCCTTAGTTCATTTACAAGTAAGCAGCATATAGAATTTACTGAAATAAACTTGCCACCGTTCGGTGGATTTTACCTGCCCGTCTGAACCACCTGCACAATATTTACCATGCCTTCCCTGCCACGAAGATACAAGTTAGTTTGCAACAGGTTTAAATATACAATAGATCACTGGCATGATGCCACAATGGACACTAGTCTTAGACAGAAATGGTTTGCAGCAAAAGTACAGTGGGCGCTACAAGCCATCTCGTCTAGTACAGTAGAATATACAGTAGAGTTCCGTCTGGACCGGATCGGTGCCAGTGCCCCAGCGACCGTCCGCAGGAACCAGTTACCTTGTGCACAAGTTGTCTGTGATCGAACGGTATGTTTACTAAGTTAACAGTTCATGCAGTTGAGGCAATCATGAGTATAAGACAGTTAACAGTTCATACAGTTGAGGCAACACGAGTACATGACAAGAAGTATCACACGATTCATTTTGCATAGCCTCCCTGAACAATTATTTGCATACAAGTTGTGTTCTAAACTTAGAACGATTTATAGAACATTTGCAATGAACTAGCATACAATAAGATAACAGTTCACATGGTTGATTGACAAGCATAATATCCAAGTCTATTCCCTTTTTATCTTGGTTTCTTTTATTATTACTTGATATCGTTTGATCGGGGCAACAAGAATGCAAGAGTTATTGGTGTGAAGACTTGGAAGCAGGGCTAGCTAATCGGGATGGTAGCCACTCACTTAGAAGTTGGAAGGGAGAAGGAGAGAGGCGTTTCACGACTCCGCTCGCAAGCCGCCTACTGCTCGTTCACCTGCATTGCACGAACAACTCGATCAATACTCCTTCTACTCTTTCCAATCTCAGAATTGAAGTGCAATTCAATGAACAAAAATAATGAAATCATCGAAACCGTTCAAGAAAACCCAAGCAAATCCAAAACTAACTCAAAGCACGAAAGCAACAAGCGACATCGAAAACCGAGACAATAAAAGATAGCAGCGGAGAGGTCTCTCCTGACTCTGCCGCTAAGTCGATCCCGGGGGCACGGTCCACTGAAATATCGAAATCGATTCCGAAGAAACAAATCCATAACGAGGATGAGTTCTTGTTTCAATCTATCCCGATCGAACGATACCGTCTTGTGTTTCTTAGCCGCGCTCCCCGCACCGGAGGAACGGGGCGCTACAGTCCTGAGCAATGAATATCAAACCGTGTCTAAACTGGAGTCCAAGTGACCTATATATGATGTATCAATGTCAAAGTGTTTATGAGTCATAAATAAGTCTTAAATAGTTTTAAACCATGTTTCTAGATCAAAACTAGGTCAAGCTAGTCAAACTAAGTCTATTATAGCTAAACAAGGTTGTCTCTAAGCTTCTAGATCAATACTAAGGTCTATCAACCCATACTAGTCTTATACTAGTTGATATTAGTCCATATTAACTAATACTATTAATACTAGCTAATATTTACTATACTAGATACTATTAATATATAATTAACTCATATGCTATGGTACTAAGTTAACACGTAGATATATAATTCTTACGTTAACTAATATTCTAATTCATTACCCTAGACTTGTACTAGTGCCCTACATCTATACCCGAGTTTCTCACTTCTTATATATATATATATATATATATATATATATATATATATATATATATATATATATATATATATATATATATATCAGGTATCTAAATTGAGACACCTATCAATCCACACAAAAATAGTACACTAGTGTTTGCACAGACCTAACCCTATATGGTCGTCTTCCCTTTAGTACTGGTGCAACTTGCACACATCAGCATGTATCCTGATACACATGGAAATACTGCTAAAGTCTGAAACAAGCCCTGCTGCTAATATACGGGTAAATTAGCTTGCACAGATCCTAATTTGCCTGCAGAAGACTCACAATAAACACCAGGACACTAAATCACACTAACTCACATGCCACTTATATACCAACTGCATTATACTCATCCAGGTGGCTTACAACTCACTGATACTAACTTATGGATACTCTCCTACAAGATACCCCATCCAACCTGCACCTCATAATTCACTCCACTGCTGCTAGTTCTCTACTTCTCCTTTCATATAACTTTACATCCCTCATTACTGATACTCACCTGATACTTGACATTGCCCACACTAGCTCTCCTAACTTACACTAATACACACATAGAGGACCCCACACACACTCCTTAGAACACATTCTACACTAGTCACAAGCACTCTACCAACACTTGATTCATCCTCATCACAAGTCACCAATGCGATACCCTCACTACTCTCTCTCTCTTCATATATATATATGTCTTGATACCCCTTCCCCCTAACTGTTCGTACCCGAGCTCCCAACCTTTGGTGCAGATCACCTAAAGCCCTAACCAATGCACTAAGTGCATTACAAGGCACTATCTCTGTTGCAGTTGCCTGCACATGTTGAATGCACTGCACCAACCTACCATGCCTCCAAAATCCAACTGAACCTCAAGCCTGCACATATGCTGTGCAGTCTCTAGACCTCCAACCTGCTGTGCCAGAGCCTCATTTGCCGTTACCCAGCTGCAGGCAATAATTGTTGCTGACATGCAATGCAGTCCCCACCCCCCACTCGACACAGGCACCCACATACATACCCCTAGACACATGCACAACACTCATTCCTCACATGATTCATAATCCAAACCACCAATATAATACTTTCTAAACCTGCAGTCCCTAGTCACCATACTTAACCCATGCTCTCATCTCAAGTGTTTACTAAACACCCTGGTATGCACAGAGTTCACTTGGATACACTTGGTAGTCACAACACACTCCCATTCTAACATCAAGTGCACTCTCAAACACTAGTACACTATCCTCTCTACACACTAACACCCCTCACAAGACATCAACACACTCATTGCATAAAACACACTAACACACTCTCTAAAAAAATACTGACTCCACACAAGCAATAACACAAACACCTAGTGGTCCAAATTTGGAGTTTTTTCCAATTTAGCACAAAACTTAATGTAACTTTCACAATAGGTCTCCAAAGAACCTAGTTCTTCTTCCTATGGGTTATCCTTAGCCATGGGTAGGTTTCTAGGGGTTTATTTCACCATTAAAAACTGAAATGACAAAAGGAACAAGATTTTTACCTATTGGGAGATGGATTTTCAATGTAACTTCTTCTTCTCCAGGCTCTTTGAACTCTAAGCTTCTAAGCCTCTTTTGATGAGGGAAAAAAATGAGGAATTTGTGGTTTAAAAATTTTAAAATTTGTGGAGGGAAGGAAGGGATTTTTGGGGAGCTATTTCTAGGGTTTCTTCATAAGTCATGAATTTTTTTGAGGGAGGCTCCCTCTATACTTATAGGGTCGGCCACATTCTAGGGTTTGGGTGGCTATGCACAATGTCCTCAATGCCCCTATGTTTAGTTATGAAGAGTCATTTAATCAATGAGGTTTTAATCTTAATTAAGGGATCTAACTAGATTCTAATTAATAGAATATGGATTAGTCTAGTGGGTTTATTGTCTAGTCTAATGCAAGGTCCATGGTCACATCAAGTCTAGTCTACTAACCTGTGCCATTAATAAATATAATATAATATGTATATTATCTATCATGTAACTATTAACATAATATATTTAATTATTGTAAATGACAATAAAGTTTTTACTCTAGAAATGTGGTAGTAACAAGTCTACCCTCCTAAAAAAATTTGTCCTCAAAATTAAACTAAACTAGCACAAGAACACAATGAGAACAATAAGAATTATACCTCAAGGCTCGAAGAGATACGGGTACTGCTCGCATATTTCGTCCTCCCTCTCCCAGGTTGACTCGCCTGGAGAGTGATGTCTCCATGCAACACGAACCAAAGGAATAGTCTGGTTCCGCAATACCTTCTTCTTGCGATCCAAAATCTCTATGGGCTGCTCAGGATAGCTGAGAGTCGGACCAATTTTGATCTCCGAGTGATCTAGTACGCACTACTAGAATAAGCGGGATTAACGATATTTTTTAGCGACTCCATATAAAAACGTCACTAATTTAGCGACTCCATGTAAAAACGTCGCTAGACGTCGCTAATTGGCGACATTTAGCGACGTTTAGCGACTTTTATTCAGTTTTAAAAAGATTAGTCGCTATAAGTTCAATTTTGGTCGCTACACGTCTCTAATATATCTAAGTTAGCGACGTTTAGCGACGTATATAGCGACGTTTATATTAAAAATATTTAGCAACGTGTTTAGCGATGCCATTAACGTCGCTAAAGTTTAATTTAGCGACGTCGCTAAACGTCGCTAAAATTTGGTTAATTAGGGCTCGGTTTTGTTTTTCCCCATCTGTCGAAAATTCAAAACGAAAAAAATTTCCCCCGCCGCCCCCCCGCTCCATCGACCGCCTGCTCCGTCGACCGCCTCTCCACCGCGGCTACTCCGGCATCCCCCTCCTCCTTCTCGAGCTCTAGGTAAACCCTAACTCTCTCTCTCTCTCACAGAACACATGTGACACTGACATAGACACGACACACACACACAGACAGTGACACAGACGTGGCACACACACACTAACACAGACACGATAAGGATCTAGGGTTAGGTTTTTTGACATGGGGTTAGGGTTAGGGTTAGGGTTAGGTTTTTCGACATGGGGTTAGGGTTCGGTTCGAGAGCAAATGGAACTCTGTAGCGCAGTATACAGACATCCAAACTAAGTTGAAAAAGATCCCGCCGACTCCAAAATACTGGGGAAGGAAGCAGATTGGTAACCTCCAGGAAGAGATTAAGAAGGGGAGAACAAATTACTCAATCTTCAAAAGCTTCCACATACTGATGCTACTCAATCTTCAAAAGCTTCCACATACTGAATTTCGACCAATTTTACTTTGCAATGTCATCTACAAGACTATTACCAAAATCTTGGCTAATCGGATTCGATCCATCCTCCACAAATTGATATCTCCATTCCAAAATGCCTTTGTCTCTGGAAGGCAAATATGTGACAATGTGATAATAGCCCAGGAATTATTTCACACTATATCCAAACAAAGCTCTTAGAATAGCTCCTTTGCTCTGAAAATAGATATGTCCAAGGCATATGACAAACTCAGTTGGGAAGTTATTAGTCACTCTTTTTGGCTTTGAATTTCGAGGAAAAACTCACACTTTAATCATGCAATATATAACCACAGTTTCCTTTGCCCTCTTGATCAATGGGTCCCCTTCGTCGACCTTTTATCCACACCGTGGCATTCGTCAAGGATGTCCTCTATCACCATACTTATTTATTATGTGTGGTGAGATCCTCTCAAAATATATCAGCATCATGGAACGCAACTCTCTGTTTTCTGGCATTAAGATCACCAACAGAGTCACTCATTCACAGTTGCAAACTCACTCGCCGAAAACCGAACCGAACCGAATATAGTCAAAATGCTAAAATAGTTTAGAATTTTGGTAACTCCCACCCTGTATGTTGTCTAAAATACATCAGATGCCCTCTCTTATTTAACCTGGTGAATTAATAAAACAAAACAAATATCTAACCACTTGCTACTCTTATCATAGCATACGTCACTATTCAAATTTCTATTTTGAAACCTCCAGGCGAATTACCTTCAAGCCATTAGATAAAGACAAACAGATTGGACAAATTTGCAACTTCATTGGTTGATTATTGAGCTGAGCTTGCATAAATAAGATTGGTAGAGATTTACCAGGATCCAAATTCCCTCAGGGTTAAGGTATAGACAAGTATCGGGTAGGTGTTCACCGGTCACTTGTTGCATGCCAATACAGCCCTTAACTAATACTGTGGTATCAGGGATTTAATTGGCAAGAGTGATCAGTGCAGTGCAGTTCAATTAGAGTGAAAGTATGTATTATATCAGTTATGAAATGAAAGTATTGCTTATTTTAGACTTTGATAAATGGTCAGTTGTTTTGAATATTGCTTATTTTAGACTTTGATAAATGAAAGTATGTATTATATCAGTTATGATTTTTATAGTACGATTAAGTTATGAAGTTAGGTGATAAACCACTGTATGTAATGATTTATATGATACATACTGTTAATTTTGCAGAAGTATATAGAAATGGATATGAATTACTATCTGCGTCATCGTTCGTGGATGTACAACCGTCATCCTGATGACATGTGCGGTGTGCGAAATAAATTCATTGAGGGTGTACAGCAGTTCCTGCAGTTCGCCAAGGCGTTCCCTCAGTACATGGACGGTACCAAAATTAAGTGTCCGTGTGTGAGATATCGCAACAGAAAATATCATCCAGAAGTGGAAGTTACATATCATTTATACTCGAAGGGCTTCACACCGAATTACTATCAATGGACCGCGCACGGAGAACTTGTATCTCTAGCATCGGAGTCGAAACCCTATATGGAGCCGTATATGGATGTCCACGACTACGATGCTTACGACGACGGGTTGGTGAACATGGTTTATGATGCGGTGGGGCCTAGTTTTAATCCCAACAATTATGATACGGCGGGACCTAGTTTCAATCCGGAAAATTATGATGCAGCTGAGGAGGCACCGAATGCCGATGTTGCAAAGTTTATGGAGTTGCTGGAGAATGCAAGGACTCCACTATATCCTGGTTGTGAGGATCATTCACCGTTGGAGGTGGTTACAAGATTATTGAGCATCAAGTTCGATTTTAACATGTCGCAAGAATGCTATAATCGACTGCTCGATTTGATTATATAGATCTTGCCCGAGGGTGCAAAGTTGCCTAAAGACTTCCATCGATCTAAGAGGATGGTGAGATTGCTTTGGATGGGATACGAGAAAATTGATGCATGTCGCAACGGGTGCATGTTGACATATAATTATGGAGTTGACATATAATTATGGCACAGAACCTGCTAATATCGTGCTATTCAGGTGTGAATGGTTCGATCCGATTCAAGATCAAGGTTGGAAAATTGACAAGCATGGCCTTGTGGATATAAACTACAAGCTTAGATATCAAGGCTACGAACCATTTGTCCTATCAAGTCAGGCTCAGCTCGTGTACTTCACAACTTATCCTAGATGGGGGACAGCGAGGTCGGATTGGTGGGAAGTATGCAAGACTAAAGCTAGAAATACCTTTGACATTGACGAAATAGCTTATCAGGAGGACGATCTACCTCTTGTAACAAATATTGTAGATGTGGACTCAACGAAAGTTACTCATTACACGAGTAATAATGTAGAAGATATAGAATTATCCGAAGAGGAAGACGAAGTAGATGAAAGTGAAGACGAGGAAGAGGAAGAGGAGGACGAGGAAGGCAAACAAGATAAATTTTCTGAAGATGATTAAAAATAAAATATATTGCCTGTAGAATGTAACTATATTTTGACTGTAGAATGTAGATCAAGGTTGGAAAATTGACGAAGTAGAATGTAACTATATTTTGACTGTAAAATATATTCCATTAACGAATATATGTATTATATTTTGACTGTAAAATTCTTTGAGATATGTATCATATTTCGACTGTAGAATGTACTATATATTTGTGTTTCTCTATATTCATCATATGTTGTTATCAGATATGACAGGACGACGCGGAGGATTCGGCAGGTCCTGAGGTAGATATAGTGCTCCTCCGGTACTGCCTACTGTGGGTTCCGGATCATCGTCGCCCAGTACTCCAGTATATCGATCACTCACATCTTCGACTGTTGGGACGAGTAGTTCCAGGCGTGATAGTACACCCTCGTCCAGCGTTCCTCCTGCTGACGGAACCAAAGGAATATATGAGCATGTCGAGGAGATCGTACCCACGTTGTCCCAGCATCAGCAAGATCCTCCATGCGCACCTCCGGAGGTGACGAGGACAGAGATTTGGGCCGATGGTACAAAGTAAGTCAATTAGATGGTTTAGTATAATATATATCGTGTATTTCTTTATTCATCGTATATTAAATTTTTTAGTATTCTAAATTATTATCTCTATATAGATATCGTCCATCGTCGGTTCAGAGACGCCTGGGCCAATTTGTGAGGAACAACTACGGTGGCCCTTGGATCAACTACTCTGAGGCTCCGGAGGAGAGGAAGGCATTCTGGTTTGCGCACTTTCAGCTAAAAGTATATTAAATAAATCCTCTAATTTATGCATATTATATAACTTATCCGTGATGCTCACTTACTAAATTATTTATTGTAGCAAACATATTTTTATCCTCCGTACCGGGCCGAGTTGATCGAGCGGCTCTTTTCGACCGTTGCCGCCAAGCTTATCCGAGATGCTCTGGATGACCAGAAGGCTCGTGATCGTGCTGGAAAACTGATCCAAGGTTGGATCACGCCTGAGCAGTGGACTGCGATGAGGGCTAGATTCGACGATTCGAGCTACAAGGAAAGGTCTGAGAAGGCCAAGGCGGCTAGGCGGAATGCTGCCAAGTAGTGTGGTAACTCGATTTCGATGACGGAACATTTCCGTCGTTTGGTATATTTTTTCTTTTAAATTATATTATTTTAATATAAGTACCATAAAATGGTAGTAGAAAAAAATGTTTAAGTTTAGTACTAAATAATATATTTTTAACAGGTACAGAGGGGTGAGGATGCCAACATGGTGACCGTCTTCTTGGCCACCCATCGCAAGGACAAAAATCTCATTGATGAAAGGGCCTCGCAGACCTATGTAAGTATTACTTTACTTTGTGTTAATTTTAATATAACTTAGACAATTATCGAGTTTTCAAACATTTCTAGGCCGAGTATCTTAGGCTGCGTGAGCGGGCGACTGCTAGTGCACCTACACCTGGAGAGGTTGGTACTTTGTCGCAGCCCGCTCCAGCTCCGTCGGCGGACGACCTGTGGGTGACCGCAGCTGGTGGTCTCCAGAGGGATACGTACTACGGTACGGGCTCCTATGGCGCCCTGGTTGCGACGCAGTCATCTAGGGCCTCCCCGACAGCTGCGCATTCCATACGGCCTTCGCAGTTGCAGCCCTCGCAGTCATCGGCCAGATTCTAGGAGGCCATCCAGGAGGCCGTTGACCGTCAGATTGCGTCTCTCCGTGACGAGTTGCTACGAAGGATGGAGGAGCAGCCTCGGTCCCTGCAGCAGGCGGACGATTCGATGCTCATCGTACGATTCGATATGCTCGACTGCAGCATGACGGAGCTCCAGGAATTGACAAATAATATTAGAGCCTCCAATGACCGCAACATCATGGAGCTGCAGGCGTCATATTTATCAATGGACGAGAGGCTGACGATGATGCAGGATTCAATGGTTCATAGCAGTACGAGGCTGTTATCTACCCTGGATTCTTACAACCAGCGACTCGCAGACTTGGAGCAGGCAGGGCCTCCTGGTGCGCCTATATCTACACAGACTCCACCGACGTCACTGCCTTCTCTATCGACATCGGTGTCGATTCTACGGGACGAGTATGAGGAGTTCTTATCCTTTAAGCGCGTCGGTGGTCAGCCTCCTGCAGATCTGCAGTAGTATAGTTAGTTACTAGATATTTATATTTTTATTATTATTTAGGATGCGATTGTGTGGATATAAATTTGCCATATTCTTTACGTTTACGATGAGATTTATTGGATGCTTTCTTTTCTTCAAATTTTATTATATTATTTATATTTTGGTTTATAACTGATGACTGATACTTGGCTGTATTTACCCAGTGCACTAGAAATTTTCTCCTTGGTGCTGCTACTGTGTTCTTTATTCAATTATTTCTACTATCATCATATACCTGATAATGAACCCAAGGGGGTTGGTAAACCCAGAAATGCAATATTTTTTTTTTTTTTTGAAAATTAGTGACGTTTTTAGCGACGTTTAGCGACGTTAACTTAAGTCACTAAATACGTCGCTAATTAGCGATGCTGTAACAAGTCGCTAAATACGTCGCTAATGACGTCGCTAAAATCATCGCTGTACGTCGCAAACTGCTAACATGGCAGTATTGCCAGGTCATTAAAGACGTCGGTGTAACGTCGCTATATAAGTCGCTAATTAGCGACGTTTAGCGACTTCAATAAATGTCGCTATATAGTGACGCGGCGTCGCTAAACGTCGCTAAATTTAGCGACACATTAAAGTCGCTAAAAACGTCGGTATAGCGACGTTTAGCGACATTTTTTGTTTTAACGACTTGGTTTTTTTTGACTACTTTAAAACGTCGCTAAACTAAATTAGCAACGATTTTTGGTTATTTGGCGACGTTTTTTGACGTCGCTAATTTGACTTTTTCTGGTAGTGACGTGAATATGATCTGCCACGTACCATCTTAGCTGTGACACATGAAACACGTCATGTACTCCCTCTAGTGCAGGCGACAAGTCTATACTATAGGCCACTACACTGACCCTTGCAAGAATACTGAAAGGTCCGATGTACCGTGGACTAAGCTTTCCGCTCCCACCAAAGCGAATCGTGTTCCGTGTCAAAAAAATCCGTAAGAACACCAAATCGCCAACCTAGAGCAAAAGTAGCCTTAACACGCAATCTAAAACAATACAATCATAAGTAGAATAACAAAACCTATACCTCAAACTCCAAGGGTCTACGGTGGCTGTCGGTCCAATGTCGATGTCTGTCCTGCGCCACTCGAAGTCTTTCTCTGATAAGTTTTACCTTTTTCGTTGCATCCACGATCATCTCTGGTCCTAACAAGGCTCTCTCTCTGACATCATCCCAAGATAACAGTGTGCGACACCCACTACTAGAATAAGCGGGTTTAGCGACGTTTTTTAGCGATGACAAATAAAACGTCGCTAATTTAGCGACTCCATTTAAAAACCGTCGCTAGACGTTGCTAATTGGCGACATTTAGCGACGTTTAGCGACTTTTATTCAGTTTTAAAAAGATTAGTCGCTATTAGTTCAATTTAGGTCGCTAAATGTCGCTAAAATGTTTCATTTAGCGACGTTTAGTGATGTATTTAGCAACGTATGTATTTTGGATATTTAGCGATGTAATTAGCGACGTCTCAGACGTCACTAAGTTATCGACGTCATTAGTGACGTCGCTAAAACGTCGCTAAATTTGTTTTTATTAGGGCTGCTTCTCCCATTTCTTTCGATCTCTTCCTCTCCCTCTCCCTCTCCCTCTCCCTCTCCAAAATGTCACGATCTCTCCGGCTCCCCTCCGACCTCCGGCACCCCCTCCTCCCTCCCGGCGACCCCCTCCGGCCGCGTCCTCCCCCCTCCTCCTCCTCCTCCTCTAGGTAAACCCGCTCTCTCTCTCTCACAGGACACACATGGCACTGACACTGACATGACACACACGTTATAAATACTGACACAGACACGACACACACACTTATATGACACACACACGTGACCTAGGGTTAAGGTTAGGGTTAGGATTTTTGACCTGGTTAGGGTTAGGGTTAGGGTTTTTGACCTGGGATTAGGGTTAGGGGTTTTGACCTGGGGTTAGGGTTAGGATTTTTGACCTCGGGTTAGGGTTAGGGTTTGTTCACAGTTCACTTCTGCAATTTAATTCTCACTATGGAAAGACCAACTTGGTCGAGTAAAAGTATAAGTGTAAAGCTGAATGTGTGGTTGTTTGTTCATATTTCACTGCTGCAATTTGCCTGAGGAAAGGACTTATTTTCGTTGTTAAACTTAAGCAACCTAAAGTATGTCATTTTATTTTCTTTCAAAGTTGGTGCAAATAGATGTAACGTTCATTGTGAATTTTACTTAAATTGCTCTTTATTTTATACGAGATTCCTCTGCATGCAGTTGTATTATTTTATTGCACCATGCATCAACTCTCTACTGGATTTAGTGAATGGGTAGGAAGTGTTGTCCTTGGGGTGAATAATGAGAGCTCCGTAGACTGTAGCCCTGAGCCAGGATATGTGTGCGTGCTACCACAGGGTCCCCTCCTGCCCTTGGATGGTGAACCTGTACGTGTAGCTCCCTCCGGGCCTGATCGAACATTGAGTCACGAACTCGGGTCCATCAGCCCAACCGCTTCTCATCTGTCAAATTCCATGCCTAATATAATATAATACAATACAACCAGGGAATGTTAATATCATTACTTACAACTCAAAGGCACAATTAATGCTGAAGCGACTAAAGTAAAAATATGTCAACAAGGGCAGTATTTTAGCTATTAAGGTTTGTCTTACTTAAAGCAAATGCAGTAAGTATTTAAAGCAAACGCAATGAGTATTTAAGTTTGTCTTACAATAAAAATATGTCAACAAGGACAGTCAACAACAAATATTTCTCCTTTTTTTTAATATATTTGTCTGTCTTACTTAAAGCAAACACAGTGAGTATTTAATTATAGTGTTCTATTAGCTTAAAATAAACTTATCTTTAGTCTAAAACTAAGAAGACCTATACATATCAAGTTGGAGACCTACTTAACAATAGAAGTAGGACTTATGCCAACCAGCAAAAAGCTATACAGGAACCCTAAGTTATATATAAATTTAAACTGGTAGCGTATGTGATAATTATGATTTAGCTACTACAACACAATGGCAATGCACCAACATGCACAAATGAGTTTAGTCTTCAATAATAACTTAGATATTTTTTAAAGTAATTTTACAAAATTATGACATACAACAAAGTCATGGTAGCGGTCCTCAGCATTGGTGTGAGCGAAGAGATCAAGCGAGAGGAGTACTAGAAGGAAGCTGCAGGATGAGATCTTCAATAATAACTTCGATATTTTTTAAAGTAATTTCACAAATTTGTGATCCTACATATACAAATTATCTGGTGACAAATAACTGCAGTAGTCTGTCATAACTTGCATATGCACTTATGAATCCTAACAAGAAGATGCAGGATGAGATCTTCAATAATAAATAAAAGAGAGAAGCTCATAAGCATAAGCATAAGCAAAAGCAAAAGCATATATATATATATATATATATATATATATATATATATATATATATATATATATATATATATATATATATATATATATATTAGTATCAGTTAATAATAGTTAAGATATAAGTAGGCTTTTTGACCTGGGGTTAGGGTTAGGGTTAGGGTTTATACTAGTATCAGTTGATACTAGTATCAATTGATAATAGTTAAGATATAAATTTACACAATATTTAATATTAGACAATATATTTATATCTGTTATCAATTATATTCTTTGTTTCATCTATCTTACCCGATGGCACCCATGACCCGAGCACGTGCACGTCGCTTGAGAGAGACACCTTCTACTGTTAAGGAGGAAGTGATGCCTCCTACCATTAAGGAGGAAGTGATGCCTCCTACTGTTAAGGAGGAAGAGATACCACCTGCTGTATCTCAGACCGGGAGTTCCAGTCACCCAGCACCTATAGCGGCTGTATCTCAGACGGGGAGTTCCAGTGACCCAGCACCTATAGACGCTGTTTATGCGCAGTATCTGAGGGACTGGTATGTGCCCCAGCATATTGGATATCCTCGAGATTGATACTGTGATGTTTCATATACTTTTATTGTGGTTATTGTGTGATTGTGATACTTATATATTTGTGTGACTGTGATACTTATATATTATGCAATTTGTGTGACTGTGATACTTATATATAGACATTTTTTGTGTTATTGAAAATTCAATGGAGGATTGCTCCAGGCCTGTCTATAATATTTGTGTGTATTGTGTGACTGTGATACTTTTTATTTATATTAAATGATGTTAATTTACCGGTATTGAGTATTCCACCGAAGGGGTCGGCGAACCCAGAGAATTCAACGGAGGGTTGCTCCGGGTCTATTTTAATTAAAAATTCATAAATTGCAGGAGATTGGTAATTTTTAACATTTTTTTTATTTTTCAATGAAATTTAGCGACGTTTAGCGACGTTACTATACGTCGCTAAACGTCGCTGAATAAGTCGCTAATTAGCGACGTTTAGCAACGTATTAAAACGTCGCTAATTTAGCGATGTTGAGTCGCTAAACGTCGCTATTTTTGAGACATATTTAAGTCGCTAAAAGACGTCGGTGTAGCGACGTTTTTCCTTTCAGCGACGTGCTGATTTCCCACCTCTGTATTACGTCGCTAATTACGTCGCTAAATTCTATTAGCGACATTTTTTGGTCATTTAGCGACATTTTTTTACGTTGCTAATTTGGCTTTTTCTGGTAGTGACCTCCGTTCATATAGAGCCTCGAATGGTGACATTTCAATACTGGCCTGGTAGCTGTTGTTGTAAGCAAACTCTACCAGGTGTAGATGATCCTTCCAAGAACCTCCGAGATCTAGAACACAAGTGCGTAGCATATCCTCGAGAGTCTGAATAGTCCTTTCAGATTGCCCGTATGTCTGGAGATGATATACGGTACTGAACTTGAGCTGAGTGCCCAAGCTAGCCTGCAAACTCCTCCAGAAATAGGAAGTAAAACGACTATCCCGATCCGAGACGATGCTCACAGGAACCCCATATAATCTGACAATTTACCGCACATACATCTCTGCTAGCTTCTCCATCGACGTACCCACTTTGAATGGTAAAAAGTGGGCTAATTTGGTCAACCTATCCACGATGACCCAAATAGCGTCCTTTCTTCCTGGAGAACGTGGAAGCCCTGAAACAAAATCTATAGTCACGTGCTCCCACTTCTACTATGGGATGGGTAAAGGCTGAAGGAATCAAACTAGCCTCTGTCGATCCGCCTTTAACAGCTGGCACACTAAACACTGAGATACAAAGCGTGCTACCTCGCGCTTCATACCATACCACCATACGTGCTCCCTCAGGTCTCGATATATTTTGTTGGCACCTGGATGCATCGAGTACTGAGAGCGATGCGCCTCATGCAAAACCTCCTCGCGCAGCTCCCCGATCGGCACACATATCCTAGTATTGTGCCGTAATGACCCATCATCAGCAATAGTGAAGTCTTCTGATAATCCTGTCAGAACCTATGCCCTGATACTCCTCAGAGCCTCATTATCATACTGCGTAGCTCTGATTCTGTCCATCAGCTCGGACTATATCTGCAATTTCTATATCTGAATTTTGATACCGGGAACTAGCACCTCAATTCCTAAGCTCTCAAGATCGGCCAACAAGTGTCTGTCTGTCATCAAGTACATAGCCATCGGATACCTGCTCAAGGCATCGACGACTATATTGGCCTTTCCTGGGTGGTACTGCAATAAAATGTCGAAGTCTTTCATCAACTCCAACCACCTCATCTGCCTTATGTTCAGCTCTTTCTGTGTAAACACGTACTTCAAGCTCTTGTGTTTCCACAGCTTTAGAGCAAAGATAATCGCTGCCAACTCCAAATCGTGGGTGGGGTAGTTCTTTTCATGAAGACATAATTGTCTGGAAGCATAGGCAATCACCTTCCCGTGATGCTGAAGAACGCAACCCAAACCCTTCCCTGAAGCTTCACTGTAGATAGTGAATCCACCTGTCCCCGATGGCAACATCAATACTGGAGCTGTCGTCAATCTCTTCTTCAGCTCATCAAATGCGGCCTGACAATCCTCCGTCCAGACAAAATCCACATCCTTCCTGGTCAGCCTAGTCATCGGCTCTATAATCCTAGAGAAGTCTTGTACAAACCTCCTGTAGTATCATGCTAGCCCAAGAAAACTCCTGATCTCAGCTACTGAACTGGGAGTATCCCAAGACTCCACTGCCTCGATCTTCTTTGGGTTGACTGAGATCCCGTCGTCCGTCACCACATGTCCAAGGAATTCAACCTTGTCAAGGAAGAACTCTCACTTTGAAAGCTTTCCGTAAAGCTTCTCTTTCATGAGAGTCTCCAAAACTATCCTCAGGTGCTCTTCATGCTCCTATGGGGTCTTCGAATACGCAAGAATGTCATCGATGAACACCACCACGAACTTGTCAAGATACAGGTGGAACACCTTGTTCATCAAGTTCATGAATACTGCCGGTGCATTTTAGTCAATCCAAACGGCATTACCATGAACTCAAATTGGCCATATCGAGTCCGAAAAGCTATCTTCGAAATATCTTCTCTCTTCACTTTCACCTGGTGATAGCCTGAACTCAAGTCTATCTTTGAAAACACCTTCGTTCCGCTCAACTGATCGAAGAGATCATCTATTCTCGGCAGCAGATATTTGTTCTTGATAATGAGGTTGTTCAGAGCTTTATAGTCGATACACATACGTACCGACCCATCCTTCTTCGGTATGAATAATACCGGAGCTCCCCATGGTGATGAACTGGATTTGATGAAGCCCTTGTCCTGCAACTCCTCAACTTGCTTCTTCAGTTCTGCTATTTCGCTGTTGTTGACCCTATAGACGTGTTATGATATGGGCTCCGCTCCTAGCATCAAGTCTATAAAGAACTCGACATCTCTGTCTGGCGGTAAATCTGGCAACTCCTCTGGAAATACATCTAGAAACTCTGCTATCAGAGGATGTGGTGACTCCTCTTCCTCCATCCTGGCTTCAAAAAAAGGGCCCCTGCTCTGCTCCGCTGCTCCCCTGGCGACCTCGAACTCTGGCTCTCCTGGCGGTCGAAATATCACTCTACCTCCACGATAATCTATAGTAGAATGGTGCCTACTCAACCAGTCCATTTCGAGTACAATATCGTATCCCGAAAGTGGCATTACGAGTAAGCACACGCTCAGCTCTCGGCCTCCCAATGATACTCTCCAGTCCTTGCAAAAATGGCTGACTAGAATAATGCCTCCGCCCTTCGTGATCTTGCAAATCCTATCTAAGGGTTCTGCCTCCAAACGATGCTTAAGAGCATAAGATACAGACATGAAACTATGGGATGCGTCAGAATCGAATAATGCAAGTACTTGAATAGAATCGAGAAGAACTGAACCTGAAATCACGTCTCCTGCTGGCTCGGCCTCCTCGATCGTCATGGCATACGCTCGTCCCTGGGGCACACCTCTTTGCTGGTGCTGGTGCTGGAAAAATCTCTGCTTCTGTGGCCAAAGTGGAGGTCCCCTCTGCTGGCCTCCTGGTACAGTAGGTACCCTGGCAGGTCCCCTCTGAGTGGCTGCTTCACCCTGACCTGGACGAGTCTGAATAGATGGACAGTCTGTCAACTGGTGTGCTAAAGATCCATAAGACAAACATGTACTCAGCCTCTTCCTGTATATGCCCCTCATGTGTCCCACCTTTCCGCAGTATGCATACTGGACAACGAGCTGGGTCTGCCTCTTAGGCTGTTGCTGTTGTTGGGTATGTCCTCGAGCTGGTGCCTGGTGCTACTGATGCTGATACTGATACGGCCTTTGTTGTTGCTGAAAGTGGGAATGCTTGGCCGGTCCCGCACTACCACTCGCTCCTCCAGAAACCTCGTATCATCTTTTGGGCCTGAGGTCCAAATCATCCTCAGCAATCTGGGCATCCATCAGAATGCCTCAAAGGTAGTAGTGCGACATCCAGAAGTGCGAGACTTGATCTCTTTCATCAGCCCCTTTCTGAACTTCTGGGCTCGGTCTCCTGGGTCCCGAATCATCGATGGTGCAAAATGACTCAAACGGCAAAACTCCGCGGAGTACTCATCGACCGACATATTTTCTTGGACCAAGTCATGGAACTGACTCTCCAAGGCTCCCAGGGCTATGTTGGGAAAGAACTTCTCCTTGAAAAGCTCCTTAAAAGCCTCCCAAGTAAGTCCTCTAACAGTAAGTCTCGGCTCCGTACGATACCAAGTCAGCGCGATATCGAACATCTGGCTGCCGACAGCCTCGATCTGCAGACTCTCCAAAATCTGCGCCAAGTGCAAGTTCCTCTCTATGTCCTCCAGCCAGTTGTCGGCGTAAAGTATCCCCTTGATGCCCTTGAACTCCCAAGGCATCATCCTCTTGAAGTCCACTATAGTGCCTGGCCTTTGGTGCTGCTGTCCATGATGCTGCTGGTGCTGTGCGGCTCTCTCCGCAGCCTAGAGGGCTGCCTGATGAGCATTCTCCATGCTCTCCCTCATCAGCTCTATCTGCGCTTGGTGCGCCTCTACCTGCACTCTCTGTGCCTCAGCCTGAACTCGCTGAGCCTCTGCCGATGTCCTCTGAGCATCTACCATGCCCTAGATCAGTGCGAACATCTGTGCCCCGTCAACAGGTACACCTCCGGGAAATGGAGTCGATGGTGGTGGAAGGTTCTTCGTAATAGACGGGAAAACCCTCGGAACAGGTGGGGAAGGAGGAACCCAAAAAATTACAGAAACTCCCACATGAACAGGTAAAGTAGGAGGAGCAACTCTAACTGTTTTTGGGTCAGGTCGTGAGGTGACAGACCTCTCTGAAGTTGTGGGTGTCATGCCCCGGTCCCGCAGGGCCGTTCGTCCTTGCTTTGGTCCCTACGGAACCGATTGTCCTCGCACGGGCGTGATGCCGTGCAAGCCTAAAGTGCGCTTGCACAAGGCCAAAGCTTTGAACAAGGGCAAGTAAGCTATTCAATACTGAAGCAGTGACACACATATTACATAAAAATAAAGAACACAATGACATAAAAACAGGCTCTTTATTGATAATCGAAAGTATTAAAAGTGGAACATGGCCGAGGTTACAGTTCGCTCAAGCACTCTTTCTTTCGATTACAATAACACCGTTCCATACATCATGTCCCTCTATACAAAAGCAGCTCAAATTCGATACGGCTCAAGGCATCGACTCCAGATTTCTGGTTCCTTGGGTTGATGCACGGCTATCGCTTCCTCGGACGAACAGGCACCTGAGAACAAGCAAACTGTTGGTGGGTCAGCACTTTAATAAGTACTGGTGAGTATAAACAACTGAACATAAGCTACACCCCCTGAAACCCACACTAAGTAATCATGTGGCAAAATATTGCATTACTAGTGATCTTGCTAGTTTTACTTAAGTTTATTTCATGCAGCTCAGAACTATAGTCAGATTACATCTTTTGAAAATGTAGTTGGAAACAGTTTTGCATATTCGAACAATAAGCATATGATCGGGTCAGTGCTCTATCGTGCAGTGCGCAGCATGTATTGTGCATCAAAATCTAACTCTTGGGACAAAGTTCTATAGCAGACTGATCCTCTCAAATCAAAGCAAACATTTAGTGGACTATAATACTTTCAAGCACACAGAAGAACTAGCTTATATGAATTCGGTCCCCGAGAAACTCAGGATCGGTAGCGGTAATCCAGCTAACCAATGACTCACATTCTGATACTATTAGCAGCTGTGACCAAGGTTCAGCTCTGCACTAATAGTCATTGTCTGACCGATGCAATGCATAAAGCACTAACAGATAATCTCTACGATGAAAACAAAATGAACAAGCAGGCTTATGTATAAACTCATATTTCTTACCCCATAGCCGAACGGTTATCCTGCAGCAGACACACAAGTTAGCCAAATATGCATATATGGACAAACTCATGAATCAATCCTTGGTGTCATCATCGATAGGTATGTAAGAAGTAAACCTAGCATGCGCCCTATCTATATGACGGTCCATGGATTGCCCCATGATTAGCAGCAGTTGCCCAAGGTTCAGCTCTTCACTAGCACGTATAGGTGTCAACAGTTGTGACTCATGGTTCAGCTCTTCACCAACACACCCGAGTACTAGCAGCTGTGACATCATGGGTTCCGCACAACACTAATAGACATATCACCCCACTAGACCCTTGCGAGCAGTATACCTCAGGGCGATCCAAAAATCTCTTATGGACCGAGCGATTCCCAGTGCCCCAGGAATCGTTCGAGAGACAAGACCTTGTGCACAAGTTGTTCGAGACCAAATGCAATGACATGAACACACAATTCAAGCAAAAAAATGATCAAGCAAAACATATGCGGTCTTAACAAAACATATCTTATCAAACGAAGCATATCTTTCTCAGACGAAGCACACAATTCACATATCTAATAGCACACCCCACTAGACCCTTGCGAGCCGTATCCTCAAGGCATACTATTAGTCACTGCACTCACACATTTCTACTTAGCAATTCGATATAGCAAACAGACAAACGAAACATATAATGGCAAGCACGGTTGATTTCAAATCTAACATGCAATAACTATCTCTTCCTTAGCATATTCAAAGGGACATATTCAAGCGATCCATTTACTTATCTTTCTTAGCATAGCAAAGGTTTGTTGATAGCTGTGTTGGTGTTTCTAAGCATGCAATATTTCTTATACTCTTAGCATGGCAATGGTTCTATCACATTCTGACAAGCATACATATTCTCTAGTTAGGTAGCATATTCGTTTCAATGACAAGCTATGTGAGTTCTCTTATTAGCATGCTGAGTCGGTTCTATCATTCTTCTTATAAAACAATCTTCTTAAGCAAATAAGCATTCAAAAACTCAGATTCATTATTAAGGCATGCGAGAATCAGAGAATAAAGTTCTGCCCACTCACTTTGATCAATCGGTTGGGAACTCTCCGAGAAGACTTTCGTTCGAGCAAGCAAGGCGATATCACTTGTACATAGCGTCGACGCAGAGTGGGGCGCTACATACTTACCCACTAACAAAGAGTTTCGTCCTCAAAACTCAAAGAGAAACTCACGAAAATACAGAGCAGCGATAGTCCTCATCCCTCACCATCCTTAATCAAAATACAAGCAAATCACAAACACAAGGCACAACTCTCAAGCAATAAATCAAATCCAGAAAACTTTTACGCTCATCTTTGAGAATATCTATGGACTTATTGTATGGAACATTCATTGCAACACAATCACAACTCAGAGTCGGAGGCAACGAAATAGGCAAAGAATCGAGTTGCTCTGATACCACTATGCCATGCCCCGGTCCCGCAGGGCCGTTCGTCCTCGCTTTGGTCCCTACGGAACCGATCGTCCTCGCACGGGCGTGATGCCGTACAAGCCTAAAGTGCACTTGCACAAGGCCAAATCTATGAACAAGGGCAAGTAAGCTATTCAATACTGAAGCAGCGGCACACATATTGCAGAAAAGTAAAGAACGCAATGGCATATAAAAACAGGCTCTTTATTGATAATCGAAAGTGTTACAAGCGGAACATGGCCGAGGTTACAGTTCGCTCAAGAACTCTTTCTCTCAATTACAATGACACCGTTCCATACATTATGTCCCTCTATACAAAAGTAGCTCAAACTCGATATAGCTCAAGGTATCGACTCCAGATTTTTGGTTCCTTGGGATGATGCACGGCTATCGCTTCCTCGGACGAACAGGCACATAAGAACAAGCAAACTCTTGGTGGGTCAGCACTTTTATAAGTACTGGTGAGTATAAACAACTGAACATAAGCTACACCCCCTGAAACCCACACTAAGTAATCATGTGGCAAAATATTGCATTACTAGTGATCTTGCTAGTTTTACTTAAGTTCATTTCATGCAGCTCAGAACTATAGTCAGATTACATCTTTTGAAAATGTAGTTGGAAATAGTTTTGCATATTCGAACAATAAGCATACGATCGGGTCAGTGCTCTATCGTGCAGTGCGCAGCATGTATTGTGCATCAAAATCTAACTCTTGGGACAAAGTTCTATAGCAAACTGATCCTCTCAAATCAAAGCAAACATTTAGTGGACTATAATACTTTCAAGCACACAGAAGAACTAGCTTATATGAATTCGGTCCCCGAGAAACTCAAGATCGGTAGCGGTAATCCAGCTAACCAATAACTCATATTCTGATACTATTAGCAGCTGTGACCAAGGTTCAGCTCTGCACTAATACTCATTGTCTGACCGATGCAATGCATGAAGCACTAACAGATAATCTCTACGATGCAAACAAAATGAACAAGCAGGCTTATGTATAAACTCATATTTCTTACCCCATAGCCGAACGGTTATCCTGCAGCAGACACACAAGTTAGCCAAATATGCATATATGGACAAACTCATGAATCAATCCTTGGTGTCATCAATCGATAGGTATACAAGAAGTAAACCTAGCATGCGCCCTATCTATATAATGGTCCATGGGTTGTCCCATGATTAGCAGCAGTTGCTCAAGGTTCAGCTCTTCACTAGCACGCATGGGTGTCAGCAGCTGTGACTCATGGTTCAGCTCTTCACCAATACACCCGAGTACTAGCAGTTGTGACATCATGGGTTCCGCACAACACTAATAGACATATCGCCCCACTAGACCCTTGTGAGCCGTATAACTCAAGGCGATCCAAAAATCTCTTCCGGACCGAGCGATTCCCAGTGCCCCAGGAATTGTTCGAGAGACAAGACCTTGTGCACAAGTTATCCGAGACCAAATACAATGACATGAACACACAATTCAAGTAAAACAATGATCAAGTAAAATATATGCGGTCTTAGCAAAACATATCTTATCAAACGAAGCATATATTTCTCAGACGAAGCACACAATTCACATATCTAATAGCATACCCCACTAGCCCTTTGCGAGCCGTATCCTCAGGGCATACTATTAGTCACTGCACTCACACATTTTCAATTAGCAGTTCGATATAGCAAACAGAGAAACAAAACATATAATGGCAAGCACGGTTGATTTCAAATCTAAAATGCAATAACTATCTCTTCCTTAGTATATTCAAAGGGACATATTCAAGCAATCCATTTACTTATCTTTCTTAGGATAGCAAAGGTTCATTGATAGCTGTGTCGGTGTTTCTAAGTATGCAATATTTCTTATACTCTTAGCATGGCAATGGTTCTATCATATTCTGACAAGCATACATATTCTCTAGTTAGGCAGCATATTCGTTTCAATGACAACCTATGTGAGTTCTCTTATTAGCATGCTGAGTTGGTTCTATCATTCTTCTTATAAAACAATCTTCTTAAGCAAACAAGCATTCAAAAACTCAGATTCATTATTAAGGCATGCGAGAATCAGAGAATGCAGTTCTGCCCACTCACTTTGATCAATCGGTCGGGAACTCTCCGAGAAGACTTTCGTTCGAGCAAGCAAGACGATATCATTTGTACATAGCGTCGACGCAGAGCGGGGCGCTACAGTGGATCCCAATCTTAACGACCTAGTCTTCGGTGGCATCCTGAAGACAGATCGAAAAGAATTAATTAAGCCAACATATACAATATCATCAAGGAAGGACAGTAAAATTTAAAGGAAACAATTATTCAGAATAGCAATATAAAATTAGAAATTTTCTAGTTGTGATTGAGCAAACTCTCATCTATACTATATCTCATGCTCGTAATAGTACTCTAAGTCCGAGCACTACCTCGATACTGCACTAGTTGCGACCTAATATTACTCTTAGACTAGACTCGACTAGACCTGTATGGGCCACCACTAAAATGTGTCATGACGCACACCCGAAATTTGGGCATGAGCCGTGGTTACGTCCAGCCTACGTCGCAGCATCGGCGGTAGAAGGCGTCTAGGTTTTACAACTATGAATCGCAACTCACAATATAACCTGTCAATGATCTTAACTCCAAACGAAGGACAATGAATAACGCATTGATCAACAAATCATAAGATACTCAATCACAATAACTATAGAAAAGTAATGACACGATAAGATATAAAAAGATAAGGAAGTTCTGACATAAGTCTAGCACACAACCCAAATACAACAATAATCTAGAGTCTAGCTATCCCAACATAAATAGTCTCAACATAATACAATCCAAATCTCAAGTTTAGAATAAATTAAGACATAGATAACTAGACCAAGAAGCTGTCTAAACGACTGTAGGTGGTGTCTCCTCTAAGGAGAGTGACTCCTCTGGAATCTCCGGTATGTAGTCTTCCTCTACTCCTGGGCCATAGTGAGTAGGACAGAAATTCTCAAGGTCCTCTAAAAAATATTATCCAGTCAGGATTAGAGAGAAGCACAAACACTAAACAACAGTTTCAATTATATTGACAAAAACTATAAGACAGTGTAAGAAAATATACGATGAAGAAATACTGGAAATGTAAGGAATACTAGAAATATAAGGAATACTGGAGAGACATGTAATCAGCAATAGTACTAACTACCAATGAATAGATATATGTGAATTCTAGAAATTAGTGAACTGGAATAAAGAATAGAAATTCTAGCTAAGTGTTGTGAAATATCAGTTTACTATGTGATCGGCTTGGTACTAGATCAGGCTTGTTATATATGATTGGCTATGATACATGTGAGGTCAGGCTAACCATTTGGTTAGCTATGATGCGAGCAATAGTCAGGTTAATCATATATAACAGGCTATGAGGTATGTAAATGGTCAGGCTACACCCTACGTGACATGTGGGGTGAGCTATGATACATGTAAAGTAGGGTATGATCACATAATCTTACTAATATTTTTCCGTCCCCAGCTAGTACGATGGAATTCAATCATGACTCCTCATGATAGGTATCAATGATACTAGCCCATATATCCACAGTATCAAAATCAAGCATACACTACAGCCAGAATCATAGTAATAATCAACATGTTAAAAACTGTCAGAGAATGTACTCGCCATTGGTCCTGAGCAATGAATATCAAACCGTGTCTGAACTGGAGTCCAAGTGACCTATATATGATGTATCAATGTCAAAGTGTTTAGGAGTCATAAATAAGTCTTAAATAGTTTTAAACCATGTTTCTAGATCAAAACTAGGTCAAGCTAGTCAAACTAAGTCTATTATAGCTAAACAAGGTTGTCTTTAAGCTTCTAGATCAATACTAAGGTCTATCAACCCATACTAGTCTTATACTAGTTGATATTAGTCTATATTAACTAATACTATTAATACTAGCTAATAGTTACTATACTAGATACTATTAATATATAATTAACTCATATGCTATGGTACTAAGTTAACACTTAGATATATAATTCTTACCTTAACTAATATTCTAATTCATTACCCTAGACTTGTACTAGTACCCTACATCTACACCCGAGTTTATCACTTCTTATATATATATATATATATATATATATATATATATATATATATATATATATATATATATACTTCTCAGGTATCTAAATCGAGACACCTATCAATCCACACAAAAATAGTGCACCGGTATTTGCACAGACCTAACCCTACATGGTTATCTTCCCTTCAGTACTAGTGCAACTTGCACACATCGACAAGTATCCTGATACACATGGAAACACTGCTAAAGTTTGAAACAAGCCTTGCTACTAATGTGCAGGTAACTTAGGTTGCACATATCCTAATTTGCCTGCAGAAGACTCACAATAAACACCAGGACACTAAATCACACTCACTCACATGCCACTTGTATACCAACTGCATTATACTCATCCAGGTTGCTTACAACTCACTGATACTAACTTATGGATACTCACCTACAAGATACCCCATCCAACCTATACCTCACAATTCACTCCACTACTGCTACTGCTCTACTTCTCCTTTCACATAACTTTTTATCCCTCACTACTGATACTTACCTGATACTTCACATTGCCAATACTAGCTCTCCTAACTTACACCAACACACACATAGAGGACCACACACACATACTCCTTAGAACATATTCTACACTAGTCATAAGCACTCTACCAACACTTGATTCATCCTCATCACAAGTCACCAATCCGATACCCTCACTACTCTCTCTCTCTCTCTCTCTCTTCATATATAGATGTCTTGATACCCCTTCCCCCTAACTGTCCATACCCGAGCTCCCAACCTTTGGTGCAGATCACCTAAAGCCCTAACCAATGCATTAAGTACATTACAAGGCACTATCTCTGTTCTAGTTGCCTGTACATGTTGAATGTACTGCACCAACCTTCCATGCCTCCAAAATCCAACTGAACCTCAAGCCTGCACATATGTTGTGCAGTCTCTAGACCTCCAACCTGCTGTGCCAGAGCCTCATTTATTGTTGCCCAGCTGCATACAATAATTGTTGCTGACATGCAATGCAGTCCCCACCCCCACTCGACACAGGAACCCACATACATACCCCTAGACACATGCACAACACTCATTCCTTACATGAGTCACAATCCAAACCACCAATATAATACATTCTGAACTTGCAGTCCCTAGTCACCATACTTATGTAAACCTCCCGATTTTTCAAAATTTTAAAAACCGAATGTTTCGGAATTTTCTGGGATTTTTGCTAATTAAAAACAAGGTGTTTTTGGCATTTAATAAAATTAAATGATTTTAAAATATATTAAAATATTATGAAAATAATATTTTTGTATGTAAAATGAAAAACTGGACTTAGGGTAATTTTTCTGGAATTTATTGGGCCCCGGACCTATTTTTTTAAACACCTAAAAACTATTTATTTATTTTATTATTTAGATCCTAATCCTAAACCCAGCCCAAGGCCCAGCCCAGCCTAACCCTACCCGGCCCGTGGGCTATCGGGTCGGGTCGGGTCGGTCAGACCCGAACCCGCCCGCGAACCCGTCAACCCGCACACCCCTCTCCCCTGCCCGATTCCTCCGTCGACCACCCCTCTCCGCCCGCGTCTTCCACGCCTCGCCCGGGCCCCGCCCGGCCTCGACGCCAAGCCCCCGCACCCCTCGGCCACAATTCCCCTCTCCTCCGCCTCCCCCGCTCGACCTCGCTCCTCCCCGACCCTATTTAATCCCCTCCCCTTTCTCCCCTCCGGCCAACCATTCCACGCCGCCACCGCCTTCCCCAACCGCTGCCAGCACCGACGCGCCGCCACGCCCGGCCAACGACTCTTCCTCTTCCTCCTCCTTCTCCCCCGCAGCTGCCTCGAGCTGCCCCGACCTCTCCTCCTCTTCCCTCCTTCTTCCCTCGATAGCAGCGCCGCCCCGAGCCCGCCTCTGGCCGCCGTGCCGCTCAGCGCCGCCTCCCAGCGCGCCGCCGCCCCCGGCCGAGCCTTCCCCCGCTGCCCCCAGCCTCCCTCCGGCCAGCCTCCGGCCGCCGCGGCTCCGCCAGACCCAAACCCTAACCCTAGCCGACTCGAGATGCGGACATGTGTCGGACACGACAAAAACTCAATTTTCAAACCCTGTTCAGGTACGCGTATCTCCCTGCTCGGTGACCCATTTTCGATTCCGTCAGTTGCAACGCGTAGCCTGCATGACCCCCTCGGTGCCCGTATAAACCGCTCGGGGTATCGCGTCCTGTGGCGATCGCGAACCGCGATCCAAAAACAGGAAAAATAACGCCCTGATTCACCCCGGAACTGAGTACGCCCTGCCAAACGGGATGACTTGGTCGCGTGCAGTCTTCACCGATACGTGCGCGCCGTCGATACGGACGTGTGGGATTTGGCAGAAGTCGATTCAGATGTTCGTGCACACCGAAATTAACGCGTATCCGCGGACACCGTCCCGTATCCATCAGTTCTGGAATGCGTCCTAACTTTGTGTACACACGTCCTGTTGACACTAAGTTGGACAGATTTGGAGACCTTTGACCCTGACACATTTTTTTGGTGGGAAGTGGGCCATATGTGGACCCCGCTTTGACCCAAAATTGTCATTTTTGCCCTTTTCTCCAAATTGGACTCAAGGACAGGCGTTTCTAGCTGATTGATATTTTCTGGATCTGATGGTGATGTTTATTTTAGCAACCGGAGTACTGCCTGCAAATCCCACTGCTACCAGAGCTACAGTTGGAGTCAGAACCACAGGCAAGTGTACCTTGCCAAACCCTGCAGCTTGCTACTTATTTTCTTGACTTATTATTACATCAATGGGCAAGTATACCTTGCCAACTATACAGTTCTGGTTGCATATTTCCTTGCTTTATTTATATCTTGTACATGCTTAACCTAGGACCGTGTGACTTACGTAGCGTCCGATTAACAGTCGGTGCCAACACCGTACGCGGGGTTGTGTAAAGTCATCTAGACATGGATACCGAGACCCGATATTTCTCGTACTTGTCTTGTCAAGTACATCATAACCCAGGACACCTGACACTATTCATGAGACAGAATATTCCTGAGATATTTATGGTGATTCTGTATAGGATACATGTTTATGACATACACAGTTTACATGCTTAGATTTTATCTAGAATTGTTGCATTAGATATGGTTTTGCGTGTCATGGACATGAGACGTGAGATTACATTAGGTGGGGAGAGATTTACCATACAAAAGGTTGATTATATATATATATATAATAATTTAATGGAAGTGCCTTAGTCTCTGGCGACAGAACTATGGTACCGTACTGGCCCTTAGAGAAAATACTGCTATGGTTTCACCGACACTGATCCTGTAGTAGTTTCAGCCTGAGTATGACTAAAACTCTCCACTTGCATATCACTTAGCTGGTTATATAGTTTACCCTATGGTTTCATTTATTGCTGTACTGCATTTATTTTGGCTTATATTTTTTGTACCTTGTTATGTCCCCTGAGGACCTGGAATGGACTATGTCCCCAGGTATAGCCGAAGAGATCTACCCCGAGGTGTACGAAATAGGAGCACTTCTCGGAACAGAACAGGAACCTGAGGACGAGATCGTGGCAAAAGATTTCTCCTGAGTACCAGCTTCATATACTCAGTATTTCTATTTCCAGTTGATTTATTTTCTGTCTATTTGCATTGTTGTACCAGACATATTCTCGGGTTGTTCCCCGCGACACTTTATTGAGATTTGTTAGTTTATTTTATTTGCATTTATTCTGGCATTTAATCTGTGATTATCTGTTGTGGATGAGATTAGAATAGTCTATGACTTGTAACATTTGTTCTATTCATTATTAGACTACAGCTTAAGCATGCCCTGATGGATCCATTAAATTAGGTTGTCCATCGGTGCATGCTGCTGGCCATTGCCACGTGTCCAGTCCCTAGGTATTTTAGGACTGGGGCGTGACATAGTTTTTGTGGTGGCCCATGCAGGTCTTCGACTAAATTGTTCGGTTTCAACTTAGGGACCGAACATGCATGCAATAAGAATAGGATAAGTTTTAGAATCTCATCCACTTGCTTGAATCATTCTTGATCTCTATATCGACTTCAAAAATAATTTACTTGCATCCTGCCTTGATTCCTGTGCGCCTCTTATTGTTTATTTTGGATGCAGGGAAATGGACCCACAAGCCAGCAACGAGGCTCATGTAGAAACACCACAAGGCGTTGTGGTTACCCACGAAGATGATGTGACACCAGTTGGTGAAGGCCAATCATCACAGTGCAGTCAAGCAAGTCAGCCTGCCTCGAGAATCTATCAAGATGACGTTCCACCATCGACGCAGTCTACTCCACCGATGCCTTCCTTTCCACTAGGACAGCCTATGGACGAACAACAAATGTTTCAAATGTTCTACGTAATGATGTAAGCCTATCAGAAGGTTCAACAAGAAGCTCAGCAAAACCAAGCGGAGAACTTCATCGACAGAATTAGCTCGGAGTCACGGAAGCCAAGCAGTTCAAATGCAATTACCTTCGACGAGGACGTTCTTACTACAGCACGACCTGTGGAGTACACCACAAGGAGAGAGACCAGTCTGAAGTGGCCATCCACATCAGCACCAGCCGAAGCACCACAAGAAAAAGTTACACAAAGACCTCACATACACCAGCCACCAGAAGCATCTCCACAGGCGATACCTGTCTGTCCATATTGTCACAGGCGAGGTTATAAAGAGAACAAGTGCAGACGAAAAATGAGATTATGTTTAGCTTGCGGATCCAGTCAACATTTAGTGAAGCAATGCCCTGAGTATCGAGAAAGAGCACCAAAGGGTAACCAGCAAGCGTTACCAGCACCAAGGCCAGCTTCTCCAGCATTGGAAGCACCGCAAACGAGAGTTGAAGGAGTCCTACCACCAACTCCAGGAGGGTATCAGCCGAGGCCACCTTTGATACCCCAGGCACTACTCTTCCAGCAGGCTCAGCAGCAGCAGAGGAATCGACTGCAAGGACGCGGACAGGCTCCAGCGATAACTTTGGAGGACGCACAGACTCGTGGAGTAGCTAATGCGCGTAAGTGATTCGTAGATACCGTTTCGAGTATTGTTTTAGCTCGTGCCTATTGGTTCGTGACCTCAGCCGCAACCTAGTAATTGAATCTTGTTAATAATAACCTGGTTTTCCTAAAAGTTGTAGTTCTTTTGCTTTAATTTTCTCTGGAAAGTACATAACTTTCATTCTTAGGGAAACAATATTTTCCTAAGTACCTTGTGACGTGTTTCGACCAGTGCTTGCGACCGTGTCATCTCTGTTGACCGGTTATTCTTTGATTGCGAGGACGCAATCCTCTTAAGGGGGATAGATTGTAAACCCCCTGATTTTTCAAAATTTTAAAAACCGAATGTTCCAGAATTTTCTGGGATTTTTCAAAAATTTTTGCTAATTAAAAACAAGGTATTTTTGGCATTTAATAAAATTAAATAATTTTAAAATATATTAAAATATTATGAAAATAATATTTTTGTGTGTAAAATAAAAAACTAGACTTAGGATAATTTTTCTGGAATTTATTGGGCCCCGGACCTATTTTTTTAAACACCTAAAAACTATTTATTTATTTATTTATTTATTTATTTATTTTATTATTTAGATCCTAATCCTAAACCCAGCCCAAGGCCCAGCCCAGCCTAACCCTACCCAGCCCGTGGGCTATCGGGTTGGGTCGGGTCGGTCAGACCCGAACCCGCCCGCGAACCCGTCAACCCGCACACCCCTCTCCCCTGCCCGATTCCTCCGCCGACCACCCCGCTCCGCCCGCGTCTTCCGCGCCTAGCCCGCACCCCGCCCGGCCTCGACGCCACGCCCCCGCACCCCTCGGCCACGATCCCCCTCTCGCCTGCCTCCCCCGCTCGGCCCCGCTCCTCCCCGACCCTATTTAATCCTCTCCCCTTTCTCCCCTCCGGCCAACCATTCCACGCCGCCACCGCCTTCCCCAGCCGCTGCCAGCGCCGACGCGCCGCCACGCCCGGCCACCGACTCTTCCTCCTCCTCCTCCTTCTCCCCCGCAGCTGCCCCGAGCCGCCCCGACCTCTCCTCCTCTTCCCTCCTTCTTCCCTCGACAGCAGCGCCGCCCCGAGCCCGCCTCCGGCCGCCGTGCCGCTCAGCGCCGCCTCCCAGCGCGCCGTCGCCCCAGGCCGAGCCTTCCCCCGCTGCCCCCAGCCTCCCTCAGGCCAGCCTCCGGCCGTCGCGGCTCCGCCAGACCAAAACCCTAACACTAGCCGACTCGAGACGCGAACACGTGTCGGACACGTGTCGGACACTACAAAAACCCGGTTTTTGAACCCTGTTCAGGTACGCGTATCTCCCTGCTCGGTAACCCGTTTTCAATTTTGTCAGTTGCAACGCGTAGCCTGCATGACCCCCTTGGTGCCCATGCAAACCGCTCAGGGCATCGCGTCCTGTGGCGATCGTGAACCGCGATCCAAAAACAGGAAAAATAACGCCCTGATTCACCCCGGAACTGAGTACGCCCCTCCAAACGGGACGACTTGGTCGCGTGCGGTCTTCACCGATACGTGCGCGCCGACCTACTTTGATGAGATAGTTCAGCTACACGGAGTGCCAGTTTTCATAGTATCAGATCGGGACAGACAGTTCCTATCATATTTTTAGGAAAGCCTTCAGTCAGCGATGGGGACCAAGTTGAAGTTCAGCTCAACCTACCATCCTCAAACCGATGGCCAAACATAATGGATGAATCCGGTACTAGAAGACATGTTGCGTCTCTGCATAATCGATTTGAAGTCAAGTTGGGACGTCCACCTACCATTGGCCGAATTTGTATACAACAACAGTTATCAGTCCAGCATCCAAATAGCTCCATACGAGGCTCTGTATGGACGAAAGTGTAGGTCACCGATCTGCTGGGATAAAGTTGGGGAGCGACAAATTCTTGGGCCGGAACTAGTTGAAAAAATAGTCCAAAAGGTTCGGTTGATCCGAGAGCGACTAAAAGTTGCACAAAGGCGGCAGAAGAGCTATGCTGACATTCGTCGATGACCCCTTGAGTTCTTTGAAGGTGATCATGTGTTTTTAAAGCTCTCGTCCATGCGAGGAGTTATAAGATTTGGGGTAAAGGGGAAGTTAAGTCCAAGATTCGTTGGCCCGTTCGAAGTCCTCAAACGAGTCACTTCAGTTGCCTATAAAATTGTATTGCCACCAGCCTTGTCAGAAGTGCATAATATTTTTCATGTGTCACAACTTAGAAAGTACGTGCATGACCCGAACCACGTAGTAGATTTCGGTCAACTGGATCTGCAGGCAGACTTGTCGTACGTCGAAGAACCCGTTCAGATCTTGGATCGTAAAGAGAAGCGGTAACGGAATCGGGCAGTCTTGCTAGTGCGCGCTCTTTGGCGGAACCGCTCGGTCGAGGAGTCGACCTGGGAACTCGAATCAGACATGAAGGAAAAGTTTCCCTCATTATTCCTTAGGGGTAGGTTCTATTCCTATGTTTCGAGGATAAAACTTTTTGTTAGTTGGTTAAGATGTAGTGTCCCGTTTCCCCTATTCAGGGAGCGTGACTAAGAAATACTTGGTATCGTTCGATCGAAACAGATTGAATCAAGATCCTTTCCTCGTTATGGATTGGTTTCTTCAGAATCAGGTCCCACATTCAACGGATCGTGCCTCAAGGAAGGACTCAGTGGCAGAGTCGAGAGGGGCCTTTCTATTGCGTTGGTTTTTTTGCCCATTTTCGATACCGTATGGTTGCCTTTTTGTTGGTTTTGTGATTTACGTTTTTCTTAAACGGTTTCGATAGATTTCATTGTCTTCGTTCTTTGGATTTCGTATTTAGTATCGAACCCTTGGAGATCGAAGCAGGAGATATTGATCATCTGTTGGTGCGTGTAGGTGATCGTGTAGGCAACGCGCAAGCAGAGTCTTGAAGATCTCCCCTTTTCTTTTCCAGTTCACCAACTTGTAAGGGGTTTTACTCCCGATTTACGCCATTCTTCAAAGTCTTCATTCCTAATAAATTGACTCATTTGTGCATTTCGATCAACGATACCAAAATAATAAAATTGAGTCAAAATAAAGAAGAAGTAGACTTTAATGCATGTCACAAGATTTTTCAACGATTACATTGATGCATGCTTGTCCACTATACCTATAGCTATTTTATGTTCAGTTGTAGTTAGAACTTATTTATCTATACCTATTTAATGGATAGTACAAAATTGGAAATGTGATCATTGAGCAAGGTAGCCTAGACTATGGAAAATGCATAAAGTTCATTTACCTATATTGCTTTGAATGTGCTTCAATTGATAACTTAATTGTAGACGAGACATGGTCTTGGATAACTTGTGCACAAGAGATATCGTTCTACGAACGGTCGTCGGGGCACTGGGACCGCTTCGACCCGGGTAGAACAATTTGCTAGTGTAGTCCTAGCATTGGATGGGTCCGTGCGTCCGCCAAGGGCTAGCTACCCGAAGCGGAATGGCAGTCGACCCATCTCTCGTCCGACTAAGTGATTGCTATGTTTATTTAAACTGTGCAGACTAACTATGTCTTCGCGGCAGGGAGGTCATGGTAAGTTTTGTACAGGTGGTTCGGACGGTACAGGTAAAGTTACCGAACGGTGGCACATTGTGTTATATCATTCCATTCTATCGTATATAAAGAATTGAACTAAGGCAAGATAGAAAGATCACATAATAAAAATGTTGCATGTTCACATGAATACGTTATCGATCTTGGTAGTTGGGGTAGCTCGCCCTCACCGGTACTTTTTGAAGTACTGACCCTCGTTGCAGCAGGTTTCCCGAGCCGAGGTGACGCGACGAGGAGCTGAAGCTTCCCCCCCCAACCTTTTCCTGATCAAGGCACGTTCGTGTTGTGACTTTTGGGAGCTCAAGTACATAATCAAGAAAGGAGCTCGCTCTCACCCTTTTGAAACTACTAGGCGATGGTGCTAACTCGCACCCAAGGTGTTTTTTGTTTTCTGAAATATTAGTAAGAGATGTAATGTATGGATCAGCCATCTTATTTTGCATCCAAGTTGTAAGCCCGTGTGGTATTCTCATTACTTTTGGGTCAAGAGTCTGTAACCATATGTTCATTATCAATAAAAAGAGAACTTTTGTATATCTCAATGTGTGATATCATTGTTGCGTACTCTGTTGCATTTGTTCTAAAGTATATCATTATACCTAGGCCTTGTGCACGCGCGCCTTACGCGTGCACCGTATCACGCCTGGGGGACGATTATCGATTTAGCAAAAATCGGGACGTGACACTTAACCTAGAATATTACAAGCGACAATCACTGATACGGGTACGGGTGTATTCGTATCGGGCGTAGCCTGAAGATGTAGTTACGTACCCGGTCTACTGTATTCTGGGAAGCGGGGCATGACACGTCTTTTAGTCGTGGCACATGCAGGTCTAGGTTAGTATAAAGGACATATGATATGATGCAGGTCTAGTTTAAGAAACTTATATAGGTTAAGCTTGACACTAAGTTTTATTCTTAGAAAAGTCTAGAAAGAAAGAACCTTAGGATAAGAATACTTGGCAGTATCGATGATTGAGGAAAGGACTAATGATATTACAAAGATTATTTCTCAGAAGTTATTTTAACCTATTTATTAACCTTTTCTATTTAAGATACTTATTGGAAGATACTAATTTGAAGTTCTTGGGTGTAGATTATGCCTCGATTCATGCCTTATGCAAGGTTGGGGAATAGCAGCCATAATTTAGATGATTATTATTGCTTTGCAAAAAGGAAGTGGCGAGTAGCTCGCAAACAGATAATATGGGCTTATGGAGTGCACTATGAGATTACATATTCAGTGGTTTTAGATATCACAAATGAGAATGAGGTATTTTTCAATAAGACGAATTATTTTATACTTATCAAAGCTCGACCATCTGAGGATCCAAATTCAAATGGGAATGACTATAATGGCACTCTGGAGGAATGGCAGGAATCTCATCCGGAAGAAACCATCACCAGGATAAGAGAGATAATGATCTAAGTAACGTTGCTAAGAAAGAAAGTATAACTATGTAAGAGAGTTTTGTCTGCTGTAGACTTTCTGTAACACAACAGATGTATATATCAACTCAAGGGTAGGAAGGGTAACCGTATAAGTAGCATGCATATGTAAAATACCTAGTATATCTAGCAGCATGTTTGTATCATTTTGGTAATAGTAAATGAATATGCTGTTCTTTAATCCTTTGAAAACTTGTGTGCTCCTTGATATCAAAAATTCTTGAATCTCTGAGATATAAGATACTTTGATATTTTGTATTATAAATGATGTTTTATCAATTTTGAATTAAGAACTAAACTATTTCCTGAAATATTATTTTTATTCAGGAAATGGCTAGTTTAAATGATCTTCGTTCATCTCCTCCTTCCAAACAAGCAAAGCCAGGGACTCCAGACATATATCGTATGTTGCAACAAATCCTGAAAAATAATAGTCATCAGGCTAATGTAGCACAAGCAACAACTGTTGCATTATTAAAAAAATTGCGAGCCCCACAAACACCTAAGAAGAAATCAGTGGATGATTTTAGGAATCTGAATCCACCAAAATTTCGTGGGACTGAAAGTCCAATCGAAGCTGGTCAATGGATGAGAACTACGGAAGGATTATTGAAGGCAGCCCAGATCAGCCATGTTGACATGGTGGCGGTAATCCGAATTCAACTGGAGGATGTTGCAGATAACTGGTGGAGCGTCGAACATCCTGAAGAATCGGAAAAGATAGTTGTTATCTAGGAAGAATTTAAAAGAAAGTTTGAAGATCAATTCTTCCCAAGATCAGCAAAAATGGAAATAGAGCACAAATTTATCCAGTTGAAACAAGGACATTCCACAGTGGACGAATACGCAGTTGAGTTTACCAGGTTGAGTAAGTTTGTACCCTACATGGTGGCTACTGAGGAAGCAAAAGTATGTCGCTTCCAAGAAGGGCTGAATGCTGAGTTGAAGCACAAAGTAGCACCGTATCGGTGCCAGAACTATTCAGAGATAACTGAGGCTGCACGAGATCAAGAAATAATATAAAAGGAAGAGCAAGCACAAAGGCCGAGAAATTCAAAGAGGCCATGGAATGCAGGACCCTCATCCTAGAAGAATCAGTGGCAGGGACCACCTAAGCGCTCTCAAATGGAACAGACAAGGGAAGTACCTATTTGCAGATTTTATTAGAAACCAGGACACACCAAGAACAAATGTAGATTACTCAACGGTCTATGTCTAAGGTGTGGGCTTCCAGGACATCAAGCCTATCAATGTACTCAATCCACCATGATGAGACCAGTAACACAAAATCCTCAGCAGGGTCCACGACCAGTGAATCATGGAATCAATCCAAGGCCGATACTGCAAGGAAGTGGTACCAGACCCATGATCCAAGAAACACCAAATCCTCGAGCAATTGTGCCATCTGAATTCCAATACAGGCCCCCGTTGGCTCCGGAAGAACATATGTTTCACAAGCTTAAAAATCTAAACAACTGCACGCTGGGAAGAAAAAAAGAATTATGGACAAGCATTTATGATGGATGCTGATGAAACAGAACTTTAAGGGGAAGTGACAAGATGTACCATCTTAGTTTCAGCTTGTCCAGCATCAATATTATTTAATTTTGGGGCTACCCATTCATTTATAGCATCTACATTTATAGCTCTACATGGGATAGAATCTCAACCATTACTTAAGAAATTAAAAATTCTTATGGGTAATGGTATAGTAGAAGTTAGTCGAGTTTGTAGAGCATGTCCTGTTAAGCTAGGCAAGGGACATTTCGGGTAAGATTATTAGTCTTCCCAATGAATAATTATGATATAGTACTTGGAATGGATTGGTTGGCCAAAATATTAGCTAATATAGATTGTGTCCAAGAGAATATTTCATTTCAACTTCCTGATGGGGAGATATGTGAGTTTGTTCGAGATCAGAAGGAATTTGATGTTGAATAACTAGAAAATTTTGAACAAACAGTTCGAAGAAGATTGCATAAACTAGAAGAAGAACTGTTTCCAAGAATAGTAGAAGACTTTAAGGATGTATTTCCAGAAGAATTACCAGGATTACCACCAGATAGAGCAGTATAATTTTCTATCAATTTGATACATGGAGCAACACCTATAGCTAAGAAGATATATCCAATGAACAAAGAGGAGTTGGCTAAATTAAATAAGCAAATAAAAGAGCTATTATCAAAATGGTTTATTCAACAAAGTGCCTCACCTTGGGGAGCACCAGTACTATTTATGAAAAAAAAGATGGGACCCTACGACTAGTAATTGACTATAGGGCATTGAATGAAGTCACAATCAAGAATAAATATTTCTTACCCAGGATTGATGAATTATTTGATCAACTAAGAGAAGACAAGGTATTCTCTAAGATTGATCTAAGGTCAGGACACCATCAAGTAAAGGTAAAAAAGGAGGATGTTCAGAAAATAGCTTTTACAACTCGTTATGGACATTACGAGTTCCTAGTAATGCCATTTGTGTTAACTAATGTTCCTACGATATTTATGGACTTGATGAATCGAATATTCTATCAATATTTGGATAAATTTGTTATTGTGTTTATTGATGACATTCTTATATATTCTAAAAGTAAAGAAGAACACGAGGAGCATTTGAGAATAGTATTGCAGACCCTAAGACAAGAACAATTATATGCTAAGTTCAGTAAGTGTAAATTTTGGTTGGACCACATATCATTTCTAGGCCATATAATCAGTGGAGAAGGTATTTTAGTATATCCGAAGAAGGTAGAAGCTGTTAAATCCATGCCAACACCAAAATCTGTAGCTGAAATTCAAAGTTTCTTGGGTTTAGCAGGATATTATGGGAGATTTGTGAAAAATTTCTCGAGAATCGCAGAACCACTAACCCGTCTGACCCGAAAGGAAGAAAAGTTTAACTGGACAGGGAAATGCCAGGCAGTATTTGATAAATTAAAAGAAAGATTGATTTCAACACCAATGCTAGCATTAACATCAGGGTCAGATGGATATGAGATATATAGTGATGCGTCAGGCAAAGGACTAGGTTGTGTATTAATGTAGCATGGAAGAGTTATAACCTATGCTTCTCGACAACTGAAGCAGCATGAGAGAAAATATCTAACTCATGATTTAGAGCCTGCCGCTGTAGTATTTGCACTCAAATTATGGAGATATTATTTATATGGAGAAAGAATTAAAATTTATACAAATCATAAAAGTTTGAAGTATGTATTTACTCAGAAAGAAATTAATATGAGACAAAGAAGCTGGTTGGAATTACTTAAAGATTTTGATATGGAACTGGAATACCATCCGGATAAACCTAACAGAGTCGCAGATGCGCTGAGCAGAAGACCAATGGCATTTTTTATGAATACACCAAAGGAAATTTTTGAGGATTTAAGAAAGATGGAAATCGAAGTAATATGTCCAATATCAGAAGGATTATTGGAAAATTTATATGACAGTCCTCCCTAGTAGACAGAATCAAGGAAGCTCAACAAAGAGATTCAAAAGTTCAGAAAATTTGGAAACAAACAGAAGGACTTCAGACTGGAATAAAAAAGCATCCAGACGGATCGCTGAGATTTGGGGATCGAATGTGCGTGCCCAGTGGAGACTTAAGAATAGTGATTATGTCAGAAGCTCATAACTCTCAATATTCCATCCATACGGACAGTACCAAGATGTATAAGAATTTGAAACAAACCTTCTGGTTGCATGGAATAAAATGAGAAATTATCAGGTTTGTGTCCAGATGTCTCGTCTGTCAGCAGGTGAAAGCAGAACACCAAAGGACAGCAGGACTTCTTCAACTCTTACCAGTACCCGAATGGAAATGGGAGCATATCACAATAGATTTTGTGATAGGGCTACCTAAGACACAGAAGGGTAATAATGTTATCTGGGTTATTATAGATAGACTCACTAAGTCAGCTTATTTTTTACCATTCTGAGTTAGACAGACAACAGAAGTATTAGCAGATATGTATATGAAATAGATTGTCAGTCAATACGGGATACTAGTAAGTATAGTTTCAGATCGAGATACCAGGTTTACTTCACATTTCTGGAGAAGTTCGCAAGAGAACCTTAGCACCCAGTTAAAATTTAGCTCGGCTTATCATCCCCAAACAGATGGTCAGTCAGAAAGAAAAATTCAAACTCTGGAGGATATATTGAGAGCATGTACATTAGACTTTGGAGAATCATGGGACGATCACTTATATTTGGTAGAGTTTTCTTATAATAATAGCCATCAGGCTAGTATCAAGATGGCTCCTTTCGAAGTTTTATATGGAAGAAAGTATAAATCACCAGTATGTTGGACAGATGTAGGAGAAAGATAATTACTGGGTCCAAAACTAGTAATACATACAGTAGACAAGGTTAAAGCAATTAGAAGTCATTTATAAGCGGCTCAAGATACACAGAAAATATTGGCTGACAAGCATCAAAGAATATTAGAATTTTAACCTGGTGATCATGTATTCTTGAAGATTTCACCAATAAGGGGAACAATCATATTTGGGACCCGATGAAAGCTAAGTCCGAGATATATTGGGTCATTCGATGTACTAGAAAAAATTGGAAGTGTATCTTAGAAGCTAGTTCTACCACCAACACTAGAAGGAGTACATAATATATTTTATGTGTCTCAACTCCGAAGATATGTATCGATCCAAATCATATACTAGACCATTCAGAGATCACTGTTGGACCAACTCTACGCATCGAACAAAAACCTGTTGGAATACTGGATCGTAGAGACAAGATACTTCAGAATTAGGTTATTCCATTAGTTCGAGTAGCTTGGAGCAAGGACTCTCTAGGAGAATCAACTTGGGAGAAAGAAGAGGACATGCGAAACCTGTATCCATATTTGTTTGCTGATCAAGATTAGCTATCTTTTAGACTTATATTAGATGTTAATTCAAATTTTGAGGACAAAATTTCTCTAAGGATGGTAGAGTGTCATAACTGCAAATTTTATTTTATTTTATTTATAAATATATACCTATGTAAGTATATTAATAAATATATATGCATATAAGTATATATGTCTATGTAATTTTAGTTTGTAATTATGATCTAATTGCAAATTCTTATTTATAAGGGGCTTCAATGGTTAAAACTAATGAATAGAGGGGGAGAAGACCAAAAACTCAAACAAAACCAGCAAACCACCGTATGTTTCATTCCAACTCCTCTTCCTGATTAAGCTCCTCACTATAGTGTTGGCATCACCATCTTCATTTTTTATTTCCAAGAACACATGTTCTCTTCTCCATCCTTATTTCCTTTCCCATGAACCAACTCACCTCTTTATACCATCACCAGTACTCTCTTCATCTTTCTCCTTCTATTTCTTCATCTCCTCGCTCTATCTCCCTCACTCCTCATCCCCTTCCCTTATTATACTGCTGTTGCGGCTGCTACCGCTATTCCTACTGTCGTTGCTGCTGCGGTTGCTGCCACCGCCGGCGCCTGTGTCCGTCGACCGCCGGCACCGCCGTGCTCGCGCACCCCTGTCGGCCACCCCGCCGGCCTCCTCTCCTTCGGGCTCCAACTCTTTCTCCTTCTTCCTCTTTTCCAAATTTTTAGGTATAACTCCAAACTTTCTTCCAATTTTTTTCCATTTTTCTAAATCTAGGGCAAGGAGTTCTTATGTGATTATATATATATATATATATTATTGGTCATTAGGATTCTGATTTGGGAGAAAACATTGGAAGAACCTTAGGTTGTTCAAGAACAAGGCAACGCCTCATCCTTTTCTTCTCTATTTTTCAAATTCACACACTTATGTGTAAGATTTTATGATAGACTTTTCGTTATCACAAATCAAACTAATGTCATTGGATCTATGAATTTGAAGTTTATTATACACATCTTTGACACAATTTATGTATACATATATATATATATATATATATATATATATATATATATATATATATATATATATATATATACATACTATGGACACAATACATGGACACGTATCTTGACACAATATATAGGACACAAAATGGACACTTTGATTATATATATATATATACAAGTGAATTTATCTTCCTATAATTCAATATATGACTCATAGAACTAACCATGTATGTTTTGTGTGTGTGTGTGTGTGTGTATATATATATATATATATATATATATATATATATATATATATAATCTGTGAATAGTATAGATACTAATTTTGTTTATTTATTTACTAATACAAAGTGATGGATATGTACATGTGAATCTTAATTGAAATTCAAATAGTTAATACTAGAGATTTATCTACATGTCATGAGTTTTATGAACCCTTAGTATGTCATATATACTATAGGTCTTATTTAACTTAGCTTCGACTATGCAAAACTAGATTTTCATAATATTTTACATATATTAATTCTGTCCAGAATTAAAATATGAGATAAATTAGGTATAACTCTGTCCCTAAGTATAGAAAGAGGTAAATAAGGTTAACTAAAAGTATAGGTAACTTTAGTTGAAGCTTTGAGCACAACTTAGTTTAGTATAGTCATGGATTCTAGACCTACACCATCAAGTTAGTAAGTTAGTTAGCACTAAGTCTAGTGAATCATGGCTAATATACAATAGAAAATATTCAATACTAATTGAGGTTAAGCTAGGATCAAATGAATTAACTCCGAGGTTATATATATATATATATATATATATATATATATATATATATATATATATATATATATATATATGTGTGTGTGTGTGTGTGTGTGTGTGTGTGTGTGTGTGTGTGTGTGTGTGTGGATTATATTTTACACAAGGTTCTCAAGTCATTTTGAATATATATTTATATATATGTACCTACACATATGCCATAACTAAGGACTTAGACTCTCAAATATTTAAGTTACCAACTTCTCATCTCCTTAGCAATTATTAATTCGAGTTAAAGTACTTATATTTACTTTGTTATGTGTGATTAGTGTTAAGCAAATATTACAAGCATATAAATTCTTCTATTATGTGTTAATGTTTAGAAGCTTGTTTAATATATATATATATATATATATATATATATATATATATATATATATATATATATATATATATATATATATATATATATATACTAATATTTGTGTGTTTGCTTGAGATTGTGTAACACTGACAGAAAACGATTACAAAATAAATAAACAAATAAGTAAAATAGCTAGCTCGCTAAGGTATGAAGAAAAAAAATTTATTGCGATATTTTTATATATATTATAACTGCGTGGTTACCGGTGTTGAGAGTTGCTCTACCGAAAGGGTCAGCGAACCCAGGATTAAATTTTACAGAGGGTTGCTCCGGGTGTGTTTTATAAACTGTTGTCGGAGCCGAAATACAAAGAAGACTTTACCAAAATTTTAAATAATTTCGGGAGAGCCATTTTCGAAATTCCGAAAAACTAGGTTGAAACGTGTTTTAATCTAAACTTTAGGATTTGGAGTCAGTTTTCTAAAGGCGGACTTTTCGATAACATAATAAAACATAGGGGTCGTATCTCTTAGAATTTAAGGAACGTAGGACACCGACACCTGGAAACAGAAGCGCAACTAAATAAGTTAAACTTTTATTCATATCTTCTTGTAATACTACCGTATGACGTGTTGTCTTTGACACACGAGACGGTAGATAAGTCAGAACTGGATATTAGACATAGGTATTAATAGATAGGTTGATTGTGATTATAGTTGCATCATGGGATGGAAGAGAACAGTTGGATCATGTCCATTGAAATTTCTACAATACATAACATCTCTAATAAAAGTTTATGTCATCTGTAAGGCCTTACGATGCCGGGGTGAGGCTTAACTTACCAACAGTCTAGTAAATTCTTGGAATAAACCAAAATTTAAAATTAATTAAAACTTAAAATATACATACAAATTTCCACATTTATGTGGGGGTCGGATCTAAAGCACCGTACCCATACAGACACAACATGATCACGGGTAAATGAGATTATTGTCAACAAATTTGATAATGATCGTGATCTATATATATTCTCTAAATTGCATTATCATATAGAAAATTATGATTGTGATTGATTTTCGATTTCTTATCGAGTTGTGCTACTTGCTAGTCAGCTGATACGTAAGTTTTTCCGGTACCGTAATTCATTCTCTTGTCCTTGTTTGGTATAAGGGTGGATTACTACATTAATGATAGGTTACAGAATTCAGTTGATGCATATATTAGTAGATTTAGGATAGATAGTATTCTAAACACTATATATATAAATCAAATGATTCATTATCTTCATTTCCTTTATTCACTCCAACTTATATACAATTTCATGACTCCAAGATTTTATTTTATTTTATTTTCTTATCGTTCTTGACCGAGGACTTGTTTGTCATTCTGACGACCTAGTATTTTTTACTAGGGGAAGAAGAAATGCCAGACGAGATATTTTTCCTATACACTGTAGACGAAGTCGAGGAATGATCGTCGGGTAGCATGTTGAGGATCCAGCAAAATTTATTATGTAGCTGATATGTAAACTAAATGTTTTGTAAGACTTGGAGAATGTTATGTAAATAAATACCATGGTGAATATGTATAAATATATAAAATTCTGGATGTATCATTAGATGTCATGTACTTAACCTAGAATATTATAGGCGACAATCACTGATACAGGTATGAGTGTATTCGTATGGGACGTAGCCTGGAGATGTAGTTACGTACCCGATCCACCGTATTCTGGGAAGCGGGCTGTGACATATGGCAAGGCTAATGTGCCATTTTTATTGGTATATTATGAACTTTATGTTTGGTTGAATTTCATGTTCTAGTGAACACCAAGTTCAATATGAACTTCAGGTTCATTTAGGAAGAAATAGTCTTCATGTGCCTAAAAGGAAAAATTAGAAACCAAGAGTTTCTGATGGTATAGGAAGGCTACGCTCAGACATAAGTGGATCGAAGGGATAGCACCCCTCTTGAGGGTTAGAAGGCGAAGCCCTAGAGACCTAATCAGTTTTTCTGGTCTAATTTGCTTCAGAGAAACTTGTAGTTGTGGAGCTAGGGTCCGCAAGGCTATGCCTTGTAACGCCTTGCTCCGAACGGTTACTTATGGAACACTTGTTACTTTGACTCGGTTGAGAATCGAGTCTCGGAGAAAGCTTACCGCCAAATCAACACGGACGAAATGCAATAAAACCTTCCAATTGATGGAACGACTTCTATTGAAATAAGTCCAAGAGTTTTCGTTGGTTGCTTTGCTTCTTGGTTTTGTGTTGCTTTATATTTTGTTTTATTTTCGATGACTTGGTTTTCATGATTTCGCTTTTCTCGCTTGCACGTTCTTTTCAAAACTTAAGGAAAAAGAGATCGAAGTATGCTAACCAAGTGTTATTGCAATTTCAGGAAATAACCAAAGAGTGAACGTTACATAAGGCTTCCCCATCCTCCCGTTCAATTCAATCGGTGAGTGGCTTAAGCCCTTCGATGAATCCTTTAGTCTGCACGCCTAATAAAAGAATCTCTAGTTCACTTATAAATGTTGCCTCACTAAGAAGATAAATCAAAAAAATGAACTGCATGCTTGAAGTATTAGAAATATGCTTATGCTATCAATTATGTTGTATGTTCTTCGTTCCTATGCTGCACAACCTGATTTATGGCAAGTCCCTATATTTCGAATGTGATTTGTGGAATAAGAATAAGAAGATGGAATTTGTGTCTTTGTTGTTCAGAATTGTGCATTGTAGTGTTATATCTGCTAGATATTTTATGTCATGCATTGGTCTCGGACAACTTGTGCACAAGGTATTGTCTCTCAAACGGTTCCTAGGGCACTGGGAATCGCTCGGTCCGTAAGAGATTTTTGTTTCTCCCTGAGGATATGGCCCGCTGGGGGTCTAGTGGGGCGATATGTCTATTAGTGTTGTGCGGAGTCCATGATATCACAGCTGCTAGTACTCGTGTGTTGGTGAAGAGCTGAACCTTGAGTCACAGCTGCCGACACATGCGCATGCTAGTAAAGAGCTGAACCTTGGGTCCCCGCTGCTAATCATGGGGCTACCCATGGACCATCACATAGTTAGGGCGCATGCTAGGTTTACCTTCTTGCATACCTAACACCTGAAGCCTAGATTGATTCATAAGTTATTCATATACAAATTATGGCTAACTTGTGTGTCTGCTGCAGGGATAACCGCTCGGTCGTGGGTAAGAATTATCATATGCATATGCTATCTATCGTCTATGTTTCCTTGCATGAATTGTTAAAAAGAAACTAGACAACTAGAAAGATCACCTAATAATGCTAGCTTCAATTGCTTACTTAGTGTGAATTTCTAAGGTGAGTTTGGCCACGGTCGCTCACCAGTACATGTGGTAGTACTGACCCACGTTTGTGAGCAAATATCGATCCAGGTACTGGACGCGAGATCTTGGCAAGCATTCTGAATCGGTGTTAGCGCAACCTTCCGTGGGACTGTGCTCGTGCTGCTTCTTTAGCTTTCCTCTTCAGTGGGCATCTCCTCTTCTGCTAGATGTTTAGATATTTTGGTTCTACTAAAATGATGTAATGTGTGGACGTTGTGGCTAATTTTGTGAATGTAAAAAAAGTTGTAAGCCTTCTAAGGCATATTTTGTAACTCAGCCAAGCAAACACTTTGTAATCCAAATATTCAAGTATGTAATAAAAGAAAGTATTTTGTGTTCCTATCAATGTGTTCAACTTTGGTTCTCTGCATTTACATCCCGTGCCAATATATGTATATTTTTGTCTGATTTGTGTCTTGTGTAGGTACTTTGCCTGGTGCAAGCGCAACTTAGGCTTGCACGACATCGCACCCAAGCGAGGACGATCGGTTCCGTAGCGACCAAGCGAGGACGACCGGCCCCTACGGGATCGGGACGCGGCAGGTGGTATCAGATCACGGCTTTACGCCCTTGGCCTCTTCAAATATTATTTTCGAAAATGATATTAAGTTTTCAAACGGTTTCAAAAGTCCCGAATTTCAAAAATAATTTCGAATCTATAAGAAGTAAATCGAGAGTATGAAAATCCAACATCCCATGCAATAAGTCCATAATACGTTATGAGACTAATGTAAGCTACTCTCTTTTGCAGCAAGATGACTAAAATATGTGGTAGTAATCCTGAGACATCACACACAGCAAGTGTGAGCGATGACCAAATTGATAGGCTTATCGCTATGTTTGAGAATCAAAATGATCGTCATGCTGCCAAACAGAAACGGTTCGAAGCTCAGCAAGAACGGACTGATGCTAGAGCCATGGCACAACAACAATAGCTTGACACTCTGACTCAAATTGTGACAACACTGGTAGCACACAGTGGTGCATCGAGAACCGCCACAACACCTGGGACTGCCCCAACCATGTCTCAGGGAGCAAGCTTAGCAGAAACTAACGAGCCTCGACGTGCGGCCAGAAAGTCTACCTTTAAAGGTACTGAGTTTCTGAAGTTGAACCCTCCGGAGTTTGAAGGCAAGACTGCGCCAGATAAGGTGATGGACTGGATCGTATAGATGGAGAGCTTGTTTGAGTTTGCTTCAATACCTGCGAACAAGAGGGTGGCGTGTGCAGACATGCAGTTGTGGTTACGTGCACACGACTGATGGGAAATAAAGAAAGCAGATCTCGCCACCAAGCATCAGGATAGTAAGATCACTTGGAAAATGTTTAAGGATGCATTCCTTGCACAATATCTCCCGCCAGCTGTCAGACAGAAGAAAGAAGATGAATTTACCAAACTTAAGCAAGAGAGCATGTCCTTCGAAGATTATGAGTCAGAATTCTCCAAACTTGCTAAGTTCGCTAGCTCAATAATTCCTAATGAGGGGGCCCGTACACATTGGTTCATAAGAGGCTTAAACGATAACCTGAGAAAGGATGTTATGAACCGAGAGTATAAAACTTACATCCAAGCTTTTGAGGCAGTCATGCAGAATGAGCAGTTCATGCCACGAAGTGCTCCAAAAAAGGTACCAGCTTCTCGAAACCCTTCTGCTAAAAGATACCACAACGGTGAGAAAAAGGGCGATGCAGTTGAGATATGCGGGAAAGTATGCAGCTTCTGTGGCCGTCCGGGTCACACCAAAGAGTCTTGTCGTCACATTACTAAGGTGTGCTTTAAATGTGGACAACTAGATCATATGATCCGTGACTGTCCAATTCTTAAAGCCTTGGCAGGAAATGAGAATCAGAATCAGTCCCTTCCAGGCCCACCTATTGAACAAAATGATCAGACGAGAAGAGTTAGAGTGTATCAGCTGAATATAGAACGCGACTCTAGTGGACACTATGTTGGTGAGTATGATTTCTTTGACCTCTTGATGCTTTGATCTTCGTCCCCTTGATCTCTTAAGTTTCGTGGACGAAACTTCTTCTCAGTGGGGTAGTATGTAACGTTCCGCTCCGAACGGTTACTTATGGAACACTTCTTACTTTGACTCGGTTGAGAATCGAGTCTCGGGGAAACCTTACCGCCAAATCAACACGGACGAAATGCAATAAAATCTTCCAATTGATGGAACGACTTTTATTGAAATAAGTCCAAGAGTTTTCGTTGGTTGCTTTGCTTCTTGGTTTTGTGTTGCTTTATGTTTTGTCTTACTTTCGATGACTTGGTTTTCATGATTTCGCTTTTCTCGCTTGCACGTTCTTTTCAAAATGTAAGAAAAAAGAGATCGAAGTATGCTAACTAAGTATTATTGCAATTTCAGGACGCATAACCAAAGAGTGAACATTGCATAAGGCTTCCCCATTCTCTCGTTCGATTCAATCAGTGAGTGACTTAAGCCATTCGATGAATCCTTTAGTCTGCACACCTAATAAAAGAATCTCTAGTTCACTTATAAATGTTGCCTCACTAAGAAGATAAGTCAAAGAAATGAACTGCATGCTTGAAGTATTAGAAATATGCTTATGCTATCAATTATGTTGCATGTTCTTCGTTCCTATGCTGCACAACTTGATTTATGGCAAGTCCATATGTTTCAAATATGATTTCTGGAATAAGAATAAGAAGATGGAATTTGTGTGTTTGTTGTTCAGAACTGTGCATTGTAGTGTTATATCTGCTAGATGTTTCATGTCATGCATTGGTCTTGGACAACTTGTGCACAAGGTCTTGTCTCTCAAACGGTTCCTGGGGCACTGGAAATCACTCGGTCCGAAAGAGATTTTTGTTTCTCCCTGAGGATACGGCCCGCTGGGGGTCTAGTGGGGCGATATGTATATTATTATTGTGTGGAGTCCATGATGTCACAGCTACTAGTACTTGTGTGTGTTGTAAAGAGCTAAACCTTGAGTCACAGCTGCCAACACATGTGCGTGCTAGTAAAGAGTTGAACCTTGGGTCCCCGCTGCTAATCATGGGGCTACCCATGGACCATCACATAGTTAGGGCGCATGCTAGGTTTACCTTCTTGTATACCTAACACTTGAAGCCTAGATTGATTCATAAGTTATTCATATGCAAATTGTGGCTAACTTGTGTGTCTGCTGCAAGAATAACCGCTCGGTCGTGGATAAGAATTATCATATGCATATGCTATCTATCGTCTATATTTTCTTGCATGAATTGTTAAAAAGAAACTAGACAACTAGAAAGATCACCTAATAATGCTAGCTTCACTTGCTTACTTAGTATAGATTTCTAAGGTGAGTTTGGCCACGGTCGCTCACCAGTACATATGGCAGTACTTACCCACGTTTGTAGGCAAATATCTAGGTACTGGACGCGAGAGGTTGGCAAGCATTCTGAATCGGCGTTAGCGCAACTTTCGTGGTATTGTGCTCGTGCTGCTTCTTTAGCTTTCCTCTCCAGTAGGCATCTTCTCTTCTGCTAGATGTTTTGATATTTTGGTCATACTAAAAGGATGTAATGTGTAGACGTTGTGGCTAATTTTGGGAATATAAAAAGAGTTGTAAGCCTTCTAAGGCATATTTTGTAACTCAGCCAAGCAAGCACTTTGTAATCCAAATCTTCAAGTATGCAATAAAAAAAAGTATTTTGTGTCTATCAATGTGTTCAACTTTGGTTCTCTGCATTTACATCCCGTGCCTATATATGTATATTTTCGTCTGATTTGTGTCTTGTGCAAGTACTTTGCTTGGTGCAAGCGCAACTTAGGCTTGCATGGCATCGCACCCAAGCGAGGACGACCGGTTCCGTAGGGACCAAGCGAGGATGACCGGCCCCTACAGAACCGGGGCGTGACATGCCTCAGTACCGAGTTTGCTTCATGTAAACTATTGGCAGCGATTCTAAGCTTTGCGGGGCTAGACTCTACGTGGCTGTGTTTCGCATGGTTATGTTTCGTATGGTTGCTTCATTCCATGGAGCTAATTCTGCGGGGTTGCTTTATTCCTCGGAGCCAAGTTCCGGGGGTTGTTCCATTCCACGAGGTTGTTCCATTTCATAGAGTTGCTTCATTCCGTAGAGTTGAGTTCTGCGGGACTGCTCCACTCAACGTCGAAGCTACTCCATTCAATGGTGGAGTTGCTCCATTCCGTGAAGTTTAAAGTTCCGTAGGGTTCCATTCCACGGAGTTAACGACTTAGTCAATTGTGATTATCGCTTCAATAGATATTCTGCCCATTGTTAGTATCGCGCACAACGAGGTTGGGTGAAAGTTTATAGCTTCAGGGACACTAGTTTTAAGAGCATTGATGGCTAGTTGATCCAGAAGGATCTATTGAAAGCCATTGTTAGCTGATAGATCAGAAGATCTTAAACAAAAGACATTTCTAGCTGATAGATCAAAAGATCTTAAATGAAAGTCATTTCTGACTAGTAGGATCTTAAGTGAAAGCCATTAGCAGCGAGTACATCAAAAGATCTTTTCTTTAGAGGAAAAAATTTCTCTTTACCCGTTAAGAAAAAAACAGAAAAGATTAGACCATACTTGTATTCTTAGAGGATGATCACACAATCATGAACCTTTGCGTGATAGAGATATGTGTTGATAACGTAATTTACTAGAATAAGAGATGTAAAGATGAATTCTCACCCTCAAGAATCATTCATAAATTTCTATTTATAGTAACCGTGGCTTAACAACTTGATACAATAGTTCAATACTACAAAGAGAGAAATGATTTGTATTATTGATGGCACAACCTTCCAATAGTTAGTCTAACTAAAACAAATATAAGCACCTTTTCATAATAATAAAAAGCATCGCTTTATAAGAAACAAAATATTGCCCACAAAGAAAGCCCAAAATAAATAAATAATAAAATAAGGTGAAAAAAAAAAATAACAAGTCCGGAATGAGCTTAAGCATAGTATGTTCTTAAGCCAATACCCTTGAGGACCAAATCTATCTAAATAAATTTATAACATATCACTAAATATATAGTTGAAACTAAATTCATACCGCACTATTATAGGTTTTTGACTCCTTCATTACATTAATTCTTTTTCTTTTTGGAGGTTTCTGTATCCACCCCAAGAACCTCTCCAGCAACACTCACCAACTAGAACCCCGGACGAGATCAGTTGTCCGGCTAACCCAATCCTGAAATTCTGTCCTCCCACCTATGATCTTGTGGACCCCACCAGCACTTAAAAAAGAAAAAGAAAAAACCAGTCAGGGAACAGGAATTCCGGACAGGGTTTGGGACTGGGCTGAGCCACCCCTAGTGTTTTTTCATTTCATACTAGCAGAGAGTCGTAGATATTCAAAAAGGGATGGTGAGCACCAGCATGATCATTTATATTCATGAAGCTAAACCAAGCATCGCAACTCCTACTTCATTTCTATCCATGATTATGAAAGAATATGCACTGCGTCCAGAAAGCATTAGCTGGACATGCAGCACTGCACTGCACTGCACTGCAAGATCCACAGAAGCCTCTCTAAACAATTATGAAACTTCATTCTCACTCATAGCAACACAAATTAAGTGTACTAGAAAGCCATGGATTACATTAATACTGAGGGGGTGGGATTGACAACAATGTGTCTCAAGGGATGATCCACATTGCCGCCTCCGGCATGCCTAACAAACTCGGCCGGAGTAAGGAAGCTGCCATGGCAAACGCACACTATCCTCACCTCCTCTCCTTTCCTGTACTTGTATAGGAAGCCTTCGACTCTCCTACCGTTTGGCCCGTCCCCCCTCGTCGACACACATGGCATCTCCTCCATCATGCTCCTCTCCATCTCCCCTGTCCAACTCCCTCTCATTTCGATCTTCTTCACAGGCCGGTTGGGGTGGTCGGTGGGCAAGGACGGGCTCTTGGCCTCTGGGAAGCTGCTATGTTTTGAGATGTCAAGCCCTGCAGTGAAGCAGACAGCATAAAAATTACGAAGTGAGATTCCAGTAGGCAAGATTATCACAATTTCAAAGCAATGATATGTCTTAAGAAGCACGAAAAAATCGTTGCCGTGTCCGTATAGTAGTCCAAAATACACTAGAACATGTCAAAATGGTGGTGTGTTCATATTGGTGTCCATTCATTGTATGTTACCTGTGCGACATAAATTATGCCATATAGGAGTTACAAGAAAGACGCGATCTAAGATACATATTGAAATAATATAAATATACATCATAAACCTGTTGGAAACAAACGTAAAAATACCGTTTTCCAAACCGGAAGAACTTGTTGAGGACTGGAAAAAATAAGCACAACACAGACACGATTCCAAAATCCACAATCATACAAAAGCACAGCACAAACACAGCCGATTTTTACATGAAAAATTCTGATGAAAAAAAAAACCACGGGATGATCGGACTCATCGGAAAAGTCTCCACTAATGGAACAAAGAAAGTACGATAACTCATTTACAAACTCCTCCACCGATCCACGCGGATCACCACAACACTTCAATTAACAATAGAAATTAATTTCAAAGCGAATAGAGAATTACCAAAGACGAGAAGACGAGGAAGAACTAATGTAGAACTCTTCGAAGCAATATCTCTTTGAAACAATCTCAAATCCCTCCTCTCTTGGTTGAAGAATTGCACCCTTGAAAAAATTCTCCTTAGATTGCAATGCATAGGGATTAGGGTTAGAAAACTACTATTTAAATCACCCCAATCACGAAAAGATTTGGATACAAAAAATGGACACTTTGTGCTCGAAACGTTCTGAAAAAAGCATCGTATCACCAGTGTACCGGTGGTATACCGCTGACACTGATACATCTCTGTCCAGAGTCTGACACGCGCTCAAATCATTCTACTTTCGTCGCCTTCGACTCCTTGAGCTTCTCCAACACAAGGATGTCGCTCGTTGCTCTCCGGAGTCTTCTCCACATAGGTTAGGAACCCCACCCAACACTAACATATCTCCCCCTTTCCAACTAGATGGAGTTCGTCATTCTGACAATTCTCCTGCAATACTCAAATCATTCCTTCGACAAAACCTTTATGAGCATATCCACTTCATTGTCCTCTGTATAGATCTTCTCAAGTGTTGCGTCATTCGCCTCTAGTATATCACGTATCCAGTGATACTGAATTGCAATATGCTTGTTTCTTTCAAAGATAAATAGTACTTTGACTATCACAAAGCAAAATGTAGTGCTCTTACTTAAACCCCATCTCCGGCAGGAACTTCATCCTCAACAACTCCTTGCAAACCTCCGTTGCCGCAATGAATTATGCCAATGTCGTTGACAAAACATACACTTCTGAAACCACGGCTATCGTGAAATTGCCTCTCAAGCAAACATCATAACATAGTCCGAAGTCAATCTCTTGATATCTACATAGCCATATCAATGTCAGTATAACCAACCAGTTCGTCTCGTCACTTCCAAATGAAATATTCTAACCAGCAGTGCCCTGAAGATACAAAGTTAATCGTCCTCCAATGTTTTCTTCCCGGATTGAAAAGATACCTGCTAACCATACCATCTACATGAGCAATATTTGGCCTTGTACACATCATGACATACATGAGACTTCCCACTATTAAAGGTGTGTTATTTCTTTTCAGTAAAAGGGCATGAAGTATAGGAACTGGTTTATTCCATTTGTTTCATGAGTTGTAAACTATAATTTGAAGTATTCCAGTTTCATTGAGAAGACCCTATGTTATTATGCAGCAGTTGATTAATAAAATTATTATTTTGACATCCCTATTGTTATTCAATTATCTTCTTATTTCTGTTGCATCAACCTTGATGTGGACATATTATCTAATGTTATATGCATGCTTCTACAAGGATCTTGTGGCAATTTTGCACTTCTAGACAAAGACTCTGCCAATGGGCAAGGTAGAGAATAAAGGAGAAACTAGAGATTAAATAAATGCAGAGGTAATTAGCAACAATTTCATAGGGTGGCTTGCTGAAATGTGGAGATTGTTGTAGTATGGTTGGTGTTCAACAATAAAGTGCGACGGGCACCATCCAGTGATCAGAAAAACTGGGAAGGAGTTGAAGACAACAAATGAGATTCAAAATAAGAGTCAAAGCTTCTATTGCAATAGTAATCGATATGCATTTTTTGGCAACCGGTATACCTCTTTTTTCTTAAGTGTAGTGAGCAAAAAGTGCTTACTATGACCGGAATTCCTCGAGCGGTTTTGGATAGGATTTGGTAAGTCTTCGACGGTTTAGATTGCTCCTTACTTTGAAAAAGTTTAGAAGAGCTATATTAGGTGGTTTCCAAACCTAATTTGTTCGTCGAGACTTTTGAAGCACAAAGAAAACTAAAGGAAGAGAAGAAGAAGAAGAAGAAGAAGAAGAATGTGATAATCTCGTTGGAAATCTCGCAAGGATTTGTGCTATATGGTATTCAATTTTCCGAATTCTTGTAAAATATTTTCTCCATATTCAATAAAGATATTCTTTCCTTGGTCCGTGGACATAGGCCAATCTTTGGTTGAACTACGTTAGATCTTATGTTCTTGTTGCTATTGTGTTTGGTTATTTATTTCTGTTTACTTGTTGCTAAAAGGAACTATCAATTTTCATCTATTCGTTAAAATAGAGAATACACAAAAAAAAGTCACAAGGAACACCCAAAGATTACACCTGAGAAGTCTCAAGAATACCGAGAAACCTCATCTTACTTATTGCCTCTTAATCTTAATCTCTCTTTCTTCCTCGTTTTTTTTTTCTATCGGTGGCTACTAACATCCTATGAACATCACCTGTTGTTTACAGCAAACCATAAGGTCTCTATTTATAGTTAAATCGAAATCATAATACTAAACTTCCAATTATTCCTAAGCATAAGCAAAATTAGTTATTTAATTTTAAAATAAGCCGAATACTATTTATGGCCAAATAGAGATCCTAATCCTAAACATTCAACTAACCTTAAAATGAATCAACTTAGTTATTTAGGTAATCCATAAGATATCTATTTATGGCCAAGAAAACCTATCTTAAATAACTATATAATCCTAATACACAACAATTAATTTCGATTTTGCATCAAAACTCCTAACATTATTGGCTATGTACTAGTAGGTCACTGAGATATTAGATAGTGTCCAAATAACTCTTCCTTTCTATCTCCTAAAGAAGAAAATGTATGAGAATCAATGCTTATTAGCTATGTTCTAGTAGGTCACTGTGATATTAGATAGTGTCCAAATAACTCTTTCTACTTTCTTTTCCAGTATGTTTTAGATTACTTAATTCTTTCTTTTTCTTCTTTATAATATGAATTTGTTCTTCCAACTTCCTTCGTTAGTCTAGCACTATTACTGGATCATACCAGTGCATGAAAGATGGAACTGAGTACAAGGATTGAGCATGTTTGAACCTGAATATTTTTTAAGTATTGAATCTATAATCTTTTTGGCCTTAGTATTGATTTCATTTATAGTTATGCTTAAAATTATTTGGATAAAGTTGATAATATTAATGTGTTCAGGTGTAGACTTTATACGATAGATGGCGAGTATTCTGGTGGTAATCCCTACCTTGTAGGGGTGCACTCGGAGCGGATATAATTGTAGGGGTGCACTCGGCGCGGATATAATTCGCATATGGGGTATTACCATGTCAGTATTTGTTTTCTACTAACAAATATAGATACAAATATTGTTCGGTAATTAAAACCCATAACCATATTCGGAAAAAAAAAAAATTGGATCTGGATCTGGATCCGGATTGGATATAAGAAGAAATGGATATATATATAAGTGAATGCGAATATGGGTAGGATATAATAGGATTTGGAGAAAATTGACGTTTGGGCTCTCAATAGGTTTTACTTATGTATTATTAACTTACTCTATTTTATGTTTAAGTATTGATGTATAATTTGTATACCACAGGTATAGTTGATAATAGAGATGCCTAGTGTTAGAAGCGGAGAATGACAATTCATTAATAATAGGGTTATTTACACTAACTACCCCTAAATTTTGAATTTATAACACTGGATACCCCTACTTTTAAACTAATTGCACTGACCACCCCTCCCTTTAGAAAATAAAAATAAAAATAGGGGTAGTTAGTGTTATAACTTCTTTTTTTTATCTTAAAGTAGAGTACCCCATGTAATAAACATAAAACATGGGAGTGGTCAGTGTAATTAGTTTAAAAGTAGGGGTACCTCGTGTTAGCAACCCAAAACTTAGGGATGGTTAGTGTAAATAATCCTTAATAATATTTGTAGTTATAAAGGTATCCTGGTATCTGGATCCGGAAAATGGAGTGGAAACATATCTATATCCATATTCGGATGCATTAATGAAATTAAATACTCGGATCCGAATCCGAATCCGGATCCGAATCTGCATTCCAGTCTGGATTCAAACAGCATCTGCATTCTGGTCTGGATCCGGAAAATGGAGTGGAAACATATCTATATCCATATTCGGATGCATTAATGAAATTAAATACTCGAATCCGGATCCGAATCTGCATTCTGGTCTGGATTCAAACCGCATAATCCCGTTGTCTTAGGTGCGCCGGATAATCCACTCAGAATGCACCCTAGTACCTTGCCTTAGTTGAGTTGACTAATAAATGACAAATGGCCAAAGAATGTGAATAGAGCTATAATAACTCTTCTCTGAGCATGGGGTGACTTCGGTATCCAACTAGGCAGTCCATTCCACAAGTAGATCATGAGTGACATATGATGTTCAAGTATTGAGTTAATATGCAAAAATGGAAAGAAAAAAAAATTTGTGCTAGGTAGTTGATTTCATGTTTGACAACAAGCTTCTTCTGTCAAATAGGTTTAATATGGGTGAAATTTTAGTAGTAGTGGTAACCTGGTAGGTAGTTGGTTCTCTTCTGAACAAACAGATCCAACTACCATACCCATACATTTCAATCAAATGTAGAATGAATAAGGGAGAGGATGACCTAAACTTGCGAAGAAGCAAAAGACTAAAATGTCAAAGAGTGTACTCCAGTAAATACTAACATATGCATGCAGCAGGAAATCCAAGGCCCTCTGGTCACACCTAAACTCTCACATCAAAATATCATGACTTCCACCTCCTACCAAGCTCACTCTACCTAACTAGAGCTACATGCCAAAAACTACAAGTAAAATGGCAAACAGCTTCCAGACTTGTACACAAATATCATCACAGAAGAAAGCAATACCAACATGATAATCTGGGTCTTATCTTATCATAATAGGGTCGGATATGAAGCAATAGGAAGTATAAAAGGATTAACAAAGTAATTATGCCCAACTATCAACACGACTTCAACGCTCTATATATGTTGATAACAAATTGCTTGCCAAGATAATTATGAGAAGTAGAGATCCATGTCGTAAAACTTGTACAGATAATGGGTAGATACTGCGACCTACATTTACAACCCCCCACCCCCCCAAAAAAAAAAAAAAAAACCCCATCTTTTTTTTTTCCTAATTTTATATTTGAGTCTCGCACTGAGAGAAAAAAGTAATTAAAAAAAAATCAAAAACTCAAAGATTTTCAAAATGAAAAGAGCTTGTTGCATAATATTGCCTAGCAAAGTAAACTATCCATAAATCATACTTATGATGAGAAACTCCGGTAACGAAATTTCAAATTAGCAAATACTAAGTAACCGACTCAATATAGGGAGCATAAAAAAGGGTTATTTAGTTTTTGGATCTCGTATAATATAGAAATTTTGTGTTAAGTCTCCATATTGTTCAAAATAGGATTTGGGTCTCATCCTAACGATTGACTTGGCTGACCGTAAAAAATGAAGACCTAAACGCAAAATTTGAATATTATATGAGACCCTAAAACTAAACGAAAATATGTGAAGGTTGTGTGACTTGGATTATTTAGTTTTTTCGTGACCAATCGAGAATGAGACTTATGACACTTGTTTTCTTCTATCTTGATCTCAACAGCCACACAACCCTCCTAGCGGCAGTTTTGATGGGAGCAACTTCATGGGCATAGTGTATCATCAGATGTCTCTCGTCCTAATCGCATTGTTGAATGCTTGCAACTCAAAAGCCCCGAAGGGTTGTGTGGCTGCCGAGATCATGATAGAAGCAAACAACAGTGTCACAATTTCCATTCTCGATTAGTCATGAAAAACCTAAATAACCCAAATCACACAACCCTCACCATACAAAACTAAATAACCCAAGTAACATAACCCTCACATATTTTCATTAAGTTTTAGGATCTCATATAATATTCAAATTTTACGTTTAGGTATCAATTTTGGACGGTAATCTCAGGCCAATCATTATGACGAGACTCAACTCCTCTTTTGGACAATATGAAAACATAAACTTAAATTTCTAATATTATATGAGACCCTAAAACTAAATAACACCATAAAAAATGCAAATATTTCAATTAATTCCAACACAATTATTATAAATAAATTTCCCTAACTAAATCCACTGGCCATCTCTACAAATATAAGGTGACTTGGAAAAGGCTCAAAATTGAACCGTCTAAGCCGTTTGTAAATACTCCATTAATTGTTTTTAAAAATCAACTAATTGTTTAACAACCTAATATGATTTAACTATAACTAAATATCTTTCACTCGAGTGGTTAAGGTGGGTGACATTTTTCTTGGTTGTTTGAGTTCAATTCCTAGAAACGACAATATTCATATTAAAAAAAATTCAACAATTTTTTTCCGCCCGCACGTGCACGTTACTAGTAGAGTATAATTGCACGATTTATGGGATTTTAGACTTGACAACGGGTAGTTTCAAAATAACACCACTTACCTATATATTATTAAAAAGGAACCGAGTCCACTTAGCAATGGATTGGGTGATATAAGTATTTCGATGTAGCCACTGGAGTCGGTGTCCTTATCACGTCAGACATGTAACTGACAACTAGAAATACACTATGACCTAGGAAGCACAAGCCCCGCAAAAATATGGCCATGTCGAGTCTGACAAGTATCACATTCCACAGACACTCCAAAGTATACTAGGACACACCAAGATAGGTGTGGTGTCAGTGTCGCATCCGTATATGTGCAACATGGGTTATTACACACCAAAATAAATACAGTTGCTACTACGGGGTTGTTTGGTTCAGCAAAAGTGGAGGGAAGTGGAAAAAATATGAAAATTGACATTTTGCATATGCATTGCGGTGAAGTAAAGAGAAGTGAAAAATCCTTCGTTTGGATGCTTTGAAGAAATTGAGTTTACAAGTGAAAAAAATTTGAGTTGCACCCCACTTTATTTATCCATATTCAAGGTACACCCCACACGATTACCATAATGTATGACGCCCCCCACTTTTAACGGAAATCGTCAGCAACTAACGGTTAACTCCTTTGACCAAAATTTTAGACAAAAATACCCCCACTTCGTACACGGCAGAGAAGGAGGGTTGAAAAGAGAGAAGGAGTATTTCGGTCAAAAATTAACGGTCAACGCAGTTAATCGTGTAGGGTGCACCTTGAATATGGATAATAAAGTGGGGTGCAGCTCAAATTTTCTCAAAAAAGTTTGGTGTTTGGTTGGTCGTTAAAGTGAGTGAAAAAGTGTAACTTTTTGTTGAAGTTGCATGAATAGTAAATTTTTTTTTTTTTGTTAAAGTGAGAAGAAATAGTCTTCTAACCAAACGCTCAAATTGGAAATAAAGTCTTCCTAGGTCCGCGCACCACTTCGGAAAAAAAAAAAAAAAAAAAAAAAACACTCCGATATCATTCTGATTTCATAGCAAACAAGATTTACTTTTAATATTAAATCACAGTAAATCTTATGGGCAAATCAACCAACAAAACATTTGAATTGATCCAAAATTCGCCACTTCTGCGTTCCATGTCTGCCAACCAAACAGCCCCTGACAGTAACCACTCAAAAGAAGAAGAAAGAAAAGAAATAAAAGGTCACCTTGCATAGAGGGGGCATCATCGCCGCCGCTGCCGGAGGAGCCGGAGCCGCTCGCCCGTTTGCTGCCCGGGGGCCACGGACATCCCCCTGACTCCTCTGTCTTCAAATTTCCCACCACCGCCGTCGCCGTGTAATTCCTCTTCTCCGACCTCTTCCTCTTGGCCTCCATCCTCTTCAAGCTCTGCAGCTCCTTCCTCTTCCTGTAGTCCTCCTCCACCCCAGCCACCGGCAGCGACCACGTCCTCGCCAGTGGCCCCGCCGATGAACTCTCCGCAGCTTCTCCGGCCCCACCGGACCAAGGAAACGAGGAGATCGACGACGATCGAATCAGCTTAGTCTTCGGGGAGCCGAAGCTTCCTCCTCCCAGAGAAAGCCCCAAGCTCAGCTCCGGCGAACTATCCGCCGATTGCGTCGGCACCGGCGGCGGATCTTGCTCGGAGAGGTTGGCGCTGCCGGCGAAGCACGTGAGCAGATCTCTCGAGCTCGGCTCCATTGGGAGGAGAAACTAGGGTTTCGGGTTTGAACTTTTTGTGCGGGAACAAAACCTAGATTTACTTTAATAGGGGTTCGATCGAGATTCTTTGGGGAAAGAAGAAGAAGAAGAAGATGATGATGATGATAAAGCCATGAGTTACTTGAAGTAATTATGGAATAATATAAACTTATATGAGGGGCTTCTACTGAATTGTCCACTAATTCGGAGTAAATGAAAAATCCGGCAAAAGTTCGCCGGAGAAGATGGAGAGGAGAAATTGACGATTAATTGAAACAAGGGAGACCACATTGTGGAGGAGGAAGAAAGAAAAAGAGAGAGACTTTAAGAATGAACTACCGAAAATGCCCTTTACCACCATTTACGTGTCTGCACGTGACACGTGGCGAGTAGGTGCATTTGGGAAAAGTTCTTCGTTTTTGTTTTCTTGTAGTATTATATTTTGATGATTTCCAATTATTTTGGGGTATTTTCTTTTAAAATAATCTACTTAAAAAAAAGTGTAATAATTTTGAATTGTCCACTTTTATATTATAGCATAAAATATATGTTCCAAGTGTCTTAGTTGTCCTCTTCAAAGTTGAAATAAACTAGTTGGCAACTTTTTTGGAAATATGTTAGCACTAAATAATACTAGATAGAAAACCATCAAGTTTAGGACACCTTAAACTTATTTAATTGCTTTCATATTGAGATGATAAATAAATAAATTTAAATAATTGATGAAGAATGGGAGAGATTGACAATCCTTCAATCTGGTTTGATGATAGGAATGTTAGGCAGATGCTTTTGACTAACTATATTGAGAGAGAGAGAGAGAGAGAGAGAGAGAGAGAGAGAGAGAGAGAGAGAGAGTACATAGAATGATAATCCAATCGTGAAAGGTTTTAATTGATATTTATATTTTATATAGAAATTTTTTTAATTTTTTGATACAATTTTTTTTCTCTAGCTATAAAATTCAGCAACATAATTTAATATACCTAAAAAAAATTGTAATTGTTTAGTATATGTTATTTCATCGAAATATTAGAAACAAATTAAATGCTTCTATCTATAGGAATTATTGTATTGTTAATAATATTTTGTCCTTAAAATCTTTTTTTTGTTAAATAATTTTATTTTTAGTAGCTGAGATAACCAATTCCTTCTTGGTTATCAAATATTTAAATATATTTAAACGTTTAAAGTGTTCTTCTATACAATTAGAGAATATTAATATATCATCTATATATGTATGATAGGATAAAATTAGAACAAGCATTTGGAAATCATAACAAGCATTTTTTTAGTCCAAAAGTTATTATATTTCATTCATAGTGTCCAAATGAGACTGTAAATGTTGTTTTATATCTATCTTTTTCGGCTATTTGAATTTGCTAGTAAGTTACTGTAGCAAAGTCACTGTAGCAGCAGAATACAAATTGATTATTAGCATAATAAAATAAATAAAATAATCAATCTCAAATAAGAGTTCTACAGTACAATTGTATCAAATAAAAAGGCTCTTAATAAGAGAAAATCAGTAAAAACAAATGCACATATGCATGAATATCTATTCGATATAGAAGCTTGTTTACATCTTGCAAATCTTGATTGGTGTAAAATATTCGAAATTAATACTAGTAATATTGGCTATGGAGGGATTTTGAAACAAGTTAATCTAAAAGCTAATTGTAAAGTATTAGTTAGATAACCATTCTAGACAATGGAATACTATTCAAGCAGTTTATTCCACTATTAAATTTTTTTTATATAATTAAATATATACATAAATTTTAAGATAAATTATTAAATATAAAAATTACTACAAATTAATTGTAGTTCAGTTAAAATAGTCCTTGAAAATGATGTGCTTTCTATTAACTATAATAGTAGAAATTTGGAGAGAAAGCAGGAGAATATAGAGATTGATAATCCAATCGTTTAAGGTTTTCATTGATATATATATATATATATATATATATATATATATATATATATATATATATATATATAGTTCGGAGTTGAGATTCATCAAGGACGACTAGGTTCGGTGTAAAAAAATTAATGCAAATTTGTTTTCATATAAAACAATTCTAATATAAAATTCAAAAATCAACTTATTTAAAATTAACAACAACTATGAAAAATTATTCAACTAAATATCTTTCAATTGCATTAATATTCTATTAAAAAGATAAAGCAAAGCTAAACAAACAAACAAACAAGTATCTTTCTCCATCTTCACATTGAGAATGATCTTCTTGCATTCATGGCTCAAAATCATTAATAATCAACATCTTCCAAGAACTCATTACATATATATATATATATATATATATATATATATATATATATATATATATATATGTGTGTGTGTGTGTGTGTGTGTGTGTGTGTGTGTGTGTGTGCCAAGTACCTCTAGCTCAAGTGATTATAGTTGGGCATATCTTCCCCAGAGGTTGCAGGTTCGAGCAACGGAAAAGTACAATTAATTCCCTGTGGAGGAATTAATATGGGGGCAGTCGGAATGCAAGCCAAGTGTGGGTGCGATGTGATGCAAGTGCGGTGCATATGCGGGCCTTCGGGTTGGGAGTGTAGCCTTCAGGCTGGTCGAAGAAAAAATGAGGTAAATTGAGTATGGACTTTGGTTCGGGTGTCACGACTCACACCAGGATATTCGGGCACGAGTACGTAGGTACGTCCAGCCTACGTCGCAGCATCGACGGTAGAACGCTGTTTGGGTTATTTTTAACTATCTAACAACTCAACAATATAATATGATACATGTCAATCATCTCAACTCCAAATGGAGGAACAATATGGTATCTCACAAGTATAACTAATCTCAATCACAAAACAAACTAAGGAAGATAAAATACGAATGGAAAAGCGAAGGAAAGAATAAAGATACAATCCATAATCTGAAATACTAATACAAACTGTGAATCTCAACAATATAATAGCCTAATACAATCCAACACAATAAACTAGACCTCCTCGGGCCCTACAACTAAGTCCTCCTGGTCTACAAGAGTATCCTCTAAAGGTACGTCGTTCTGCGGCTCGTAGAATGTGAGACACTGCCCTATAAGCCAATCACCTGAAAAAAAATATCCAGTCATGATTGGAGCGAAGTACACCTCTGCTAGTAATTCCAATTAATTGACAAAGACTATAAAATAGTTATAGTAAGTAATACATGGTGAGCAAGAAAAAGAAATGAATCAGAGAATAACATACAGTCACAGTTAATGTAAGAAGAAAGACAAGATATGCATGGTAAATCAAGACAATACAGTTAATAAGACTGTGAAAAGATGCGAACTGAACTAGATAAATAAGATGTGTGTCCATCAAGTATCATGTGAATCCAGCAATAAAGCATTAACTAGTGTTTTTGAAATACCGCTTTCGACATGTAAACGGCTAGGGGTAAGTACGGCTCACCGCACACTTGGCGTGCGGCTGCTATCATTCCTGATTAGACCAGAGGGGGTAATTCCAGATTTTGGGAATGTTTACATGTCTACTCGAGTATTTTTTTGTCCGACTAGTATAAATAAATCCAATCCCGACATGCAAATCAAATATGAGTCCAGCCAAATAAAATAAGTGATTCCAATATGTGAGTCCTGATGTGATGCCAGTAATGAGTCCTGAAGTAGAGACCAGATAAGTATAATATACGTATCACAAGAAAGTGAATCCATGTAATACTAATCCGTGTATCCAAGTATCGAGAAATCAGGTAAAATAATACTATAGACCAGAATCATAAAAATTATCAAATAATGGAAACTATCAGAGAATGTACTCACTTGTCGTCCAAACAATGAATGCCTAACTGTGTCCCAACTGGTGTCACCAAAACCTATATATGGAATATTACATTAATACAATGTTCTGGAATGAAATTAAGTTAAACTAGTCAAATTCTAGGTCATAAAGCCATTTCTAAGTCAAAATAGTCAAACTAGGTCAACTATCGGTCAAACTAGTCAAAGTTGATCAAATTAGCTATTTCTAGGTTGTATGAGTCTATCTCTAGGATATTAGGTATATACACTACGCATCTAGGCCACACTAGCTATTCTAAGATACTAGAAACCAACAAGATACCGTATCATAAGATACGCAAGTTCATTTATATATATATATATATATATATATATATATATATATATATATATATATATATATATATATATATATATATATATACAAGTCAAATATTATAACACTATATTAAAACAAATGTAATATGATACCTTGGCCTTGCACCAATGCGTATCACACACCTATCTCGATATCCAAACTCAATACCTTGGGTATCGGCCCAATACCTTGGTATTATCTTGGTATCCCAAGGTAACCCAAACCACTATTGATATAGCTAATATGTATATATAAATACCTCAAACACTAGCTATATCATGTATCTAAACTACTAACAATATACACTACCTATTAGTATATGTATACTAGACTAACTATATTAATATATCTACTACTACCAATAACCCATAACTACATGCATACATACGTACTCATAAAGCTATATATATATATATATATATATATATATATATATATATATATATATATATATATATATATATATATATATATCAAGTATCCCAATAACTATCTATTGTATAACAAGTATGCATATATGCAATCAACTAACTATACCAATAACTACTAACCAACACCAAGCTAACCAAAACCTCAAATACCCAACTAACTATATAAATTAACACTAATATATATATATATATATATATATATATATATATATATATATATATATATATATATATATATCCATATAATATAAAAACTAACTACTACTAGCTCACTCAATAACTCAAAACTGAAACTGAATACTGCTATCTACTAACTACCTATAACCAATACCTTGAAACTGAACTGAACCTCACTGAAAACTAACTGAAACTGCACAGTGGCGCACTGCTGCGCACTGCACCGCGCACTGTTGCACCGCACGCTGCGTTGCTGCAGCAAACTCTCTCTCTCTCTCTCTCTCTCTCTCTCTCTCTCTCTCTCTCCCCCCCTCTCTCTCTCTCTCTCTCTCTCACACACACACACACACACACAACACATAGATACACACACATACATATATACAAATACCTATGCTCACACATACATATATATACATATAGATATTAACTTGTATATACACACTCCTCTCTCTCTCTCTCTCTCTCTCTCTCTCTCTATATATATATATATATATATATATTATATATATATATATATACACACAAACATACCTACACTTGTAGATATGTATATATACACTCACATATAGATATATGGACACATACACATATATTCAAACACCTCTATGTATTTACATATACACATACATACATACATACATACATACATACATACATGTATCTATCAAGTATCTCAATATATATATATATATATATATATATATATATATATATATATATATATATATATATATATATATATAATACACAAAACTCATATCATAATAGCTATATCTCTCATACACAAACACACAAACACATACAACAACATGCCACCAACACTTATATACATATACATCTATCTATATCAATACTCTCATCTATGCTTATATATATATATATATATGTAACCATATACCCTTTCATAATACGTAGATACCAAAATCTATATAAATCTCTATATATATACATATCTACATATGAATATATACATATACTCTTACACACAAAATCACAAATACACACATGCATATACACATATAAACACTAGTACACACACACACACACACACATATATATATATATATATATATATATATATATATATATATATATATATATATATATATATATATATATACACTATTATATACACACATATAGACACACACAAGGACACTTAATCATATACACTATTATATACATATATATATATATATATATTACATACATATCATATAGATATATAAATATACATGCACAAATAGGAAAGAGGACAATAAACCAAACACGTGGAGTACACCGCACCCGTATCACACTAATTCTATAATACGCTTGCGATACAGCTCCAACACACAACCAAACGTATCCCGGAGGACACGAGCAATTCTAAAATACTAATTATGAAATATATAAACCATAATTAGATCCACTATGTGTCCGTGTCAAGAATTGATGTGTACAACTCCCCGTGTCGAAGAAAACCCCTAAAATCAACTCATTTTGTCAAATTGACGAGATACGGCCTACATGTATCCAATTATGGATACGACACTAGTCACAAACAAGCAATCATATGTTAATTTGATCTATTAGACCATATGATAAATACTACATGTGCCAATCTCGAAATTCTCTTAAAATTGGCACCAAATTGCACATAACTTCCACCATAGGTCTCCTATGAACCTAAAACCAATTTATATGGGTAGCTTATGCATGTGGGTTAGTTTCTCATAGTTAAATATCGGATTTAAAACCTAATAAAATGGGTGAAACTAAAATATACCTATTGGAAGATGGATTCCCAATGAAAAATCTCCAAAATTGGAAAGTAGCTCCTCCTTGTAGATCTTGGCCTCCTCCTTCTTGATTCTTGCTTCCTTCTTGTAGATCCTTATTGTAGTAGCCTCTATTGAAGAATAGGGACTAAATTTAGGTAGAAATTTGGTAAGAAATGGTGAGGAAATAAAGAAATTAGGAAAGGGGAAGAATATAGATCTAAATGGAATGAACAAAATGAAATTAGAGAGACTCTCTCTCCTCCTCTAATGGCTGGTCATAAATTCTCTCCCAAGCATAATGAAATATCCAAAACACCCCTTGGGGCCTCTCATGAAGAAATAATTAAGGAGAAAAGGTTCCAGTCTAATGGTTTCACTAATTAATTCATCCTCCTAATAAATGGGTCTAAACTTGGGTCCAATCTATACTAACATATAAATATTTGGTTCATGCATCTAACTAAACTAATTAGGTCTACTACACAAGTCCAAAATAAATACTATATCTAATCAAATAATAATTAATACAACAAATAATTAATTACTCATGCACAATATTAAATATAACACTCCTAAAATAAAATACCCGTGTCAATTACCAAGCTACCCTTAATTGAAAATATGAGGGTGACATCGGGGATGAACCTTATTTTAAGTGGTATATTATGTAATATCTCGCACCCGCACTATGAATTATGCTGATATTTTAAATGGAAGAATGATTGATCAAGTTGATTTTCATGTGCAGGTGTTGTGTAGAGTTCAGTACAATCAGAGTTGCGCCTCACAATAGGCTGAGGCATGGGCGTCGTACAATGGAATTAGTTTGTTCATTCAGAGTAGTACAGAGATAGCGGATTCGGGCAATAATATCGTCTTCCTTAGTCCGTACGGTTATACCAATTAAGTCGATCGTACTTCGCATCGCACCACGGATTGAAGGAATTGACCGTATCGACATGGAAGAGTGTTAGGAAAATTCAGTTAAGGTGGACGGGCTCTATCCCTTCTCCTTTAATCCTACATACCTAACAAAAGGAATACACTTTATATCTTGAACACTTAGTTAGAATATTAGAAATATTGTATTGTGGCATGCATAGAGTGTGCGCCGTCAAGCGAAGCGTACAGTCGTGGCTTGAGTTGAACATTATGATTTGGAGCATCGGGAGCATGGTATCAAGTTCTATAGCTTCATTAAGCGAAGCGTGTAGTTGCGGTTCAAAAATGGGCAACTGTGTCAGAGAGGGGTGTTGTAGCCATGGAACACTGTATCGAGAAGCAGCATAGTATCTTGTGGTATAATTTGAGAATGGTATAATATTGCGAGTAGATACGTATTATCTTTACTTAGGTTTCAGTTTTGTGCTTGCATTCTATAGTTAATTATTCATCGTTGAATGGTCACGGACAATTTGTGCACAGGATTTTGAGATTCCTTGAACGAGATAGTCACCGAGGCACCTGGACCATCGGCCTAGGCGGAATCATTGGAAGTCCTTTTGAAGCATGGTATAGTGAGGCATATAGCTGAGGTATTACAACCTTTGTATGGATGGCACATCGCTTACTTTGACTCGTGTTTCGATACGAGGCAATTGTGAGAACTACAGTTAAGGTGTTGCAACCAAATATATTAAAAGGACGTCCCACATTTGTTATGTATGTCTATTATAGCTCGGCCAGGGACCTTCATATAGAAAGAAGTCAATTTGATAATGTATGTTTGTATAGACGACTAGTGCCCATCTTGCCTCGAGCAAGAGTGTGTGCATCGATGATGGTAGCAAGACTCGGATAGTGACGTGGTTCGATAGGTTTTATATGTTTTTCTTGTGCGAATAGAATATAACATGCTAGTGTGCTTACATAATTTCAATGCTTACATGCAAAACATACTTTACTGCTTTTGTACAATATGCCATGAATGAATTAGAATCGATCTAAGTAAATAACTAGCAAGACCACCATATAATAATTGTTTGCATTCACATGATTACTTAGTATTTGTTTAGGTGAGTGGGTTATCCTGCTCACCAGTACATGATTTATACTGACCCACGTTTGTGGACATTATTTTCAGGTACTCAGGTATGAGGCCTTAGCTTAGATATACGGGACATGATGTATGGAATGACGAGATCCTTTGTAAGCAAGAGAGGGCTAGAGTGTTGTAAGCTATTGTGGCATTCTCATTTTGGGCAATTGAGAGCCTTGTAACATATTCGTTATTCAATAAAGAGCTTTGCTTCATATACTCTGATGTGTTCTTATTTGTAACATTACTTTTCTTCCGCTGTAACTTGGTTATTTCGATGATAACCATAACATTTAACGTTCTTGCCTTGTGTCAGCGTAACTCCAGGCTTGTACGATATCACGCCCTGATGAGAACAATTTTCTTGTAGAAGCGTTGGTGTGGTGATATCACGTCCAGCGAGAACAATCAAACTTGCGGAAGATCGGGGCGTGACAATAAGTGCATTGGTAGCACACGAGTCTCGATCCGTATTTATTTATTTATGTCTCTATCTGTTGTTGTGTTAGTTATTGCTGGTTTTAGTTTATTGTTTTGGCTTCCTTTGTGGCACTTGCTATTGGGGGTCTGGCCCCACTGGTTTTGCATAGACAGATCTCATGGCAGAACCCGAGGATCCCCCTTATCTTCCACTGGATAGTGACCACCTAGAGCACCAGAGTACCTGAGTGGATTCCTACTCCATTCTTCTACTAGTATTTGTACATTATCTTTTGCGGCGTTTAACCTCTGAGCATGTATTTAGCTCATATTTTGGACATGACATCCTACCTACGGGCTAACATTATTTTGTTTATATCTAGTCTGCAACTAGTGTTGATCATGTATGACTTATACTTTTTGCTAGTTCATCATTTTGTTCAACTAGCTTCTTGATCATCTATGTATACATAGTTTGGGATACTTTACTATTTTATGTCTGATGATCATATTTCTTGTATCTTATTGATTTGCCTTTGATTGAGACACATATGATCGCTTGACCTATGATTGATTGTTGGCTTATAGTATTAATTCCCTATGTCTTTCATTCCGAGTCATCCCTTCCGCCTCGTACGGTAACATGAGGGCACCCAAACTCGTGCCACTCGATGCCCCCTAATCACTGTCCTCCGTCGGCTTGTTTGGACCAGTTGGGCACTCGGTGCACGCATGTGTAGGGCTTGCAGATGCCGTGGACATGGAGGGGCTCGGAGAACATCGTCCCCCGACCCCGGACCCGAACGGTTTACTCTATGCCACTCTCGATGACACGATAACTAGTCCCGCCATCGTCCCTTGCCTCGTACGAGAGGACGGGCGAAGCCGGCATCGACGAGGATGTGCTACCTGGTTGATCCTGCCAGTAGTCATATTCTTGTCTCAAAGATTAAGCCATGCATGTGTAAGTATGAACAAGTTCAGGCTGTGAAACTGTGATTGACTCATTAAATCAGTTATAGTTTGTTTGATAGTACATGCTACTCAGATAACTGTAGTAATTATAGAGATAATACATGCAACAAACCCTGACCCTCGGAAGGGATGAATTTATTAGATAAAAGGTCAATGCGGGCTCTGTCCGTCGTTTTGATGATTCATGATAACTTGACGGATCGTACGACTTTCGTGACGACGAAGCATCATCCAAATTTTTGCCTTATCAACTTTCGATGGTAGGATAGTGGCCTACTATGGTAGTGACGGGTGACAAAGAATTAGGGTTCAATTTTGGAGAGGGAACATGAGAAATGGCTACCACATCCAAGGAAGGCAGCATGTGCGTAAATTACCTAATCTTGACACGGGCAAGTAGTAACAGTAAATAATAATACCGGCTCATTTAGTCTGGTAATTGGAATGAGTACAATCTAAATCCCTTAACGAGGACCCATTGGAGGGCAAGTCTAGTGCCAGCAGTCGCGGTAATTCCAGCTCCAATAGCGTATATTTAAGTTATTGCAGTTAAAAAGCTAATATTTATTTAAATTATGGTAGCTTAAATACCTATTCTTGGATATGTTCTTAGTTAATATTCCGTTAACTATATGTATACTGGGATATCAAGAATTTACGGTACATGCTTTAGTGGACACAGGGGCTAGGAAACGAACCAATTCTTCTAACATACATATATCACATAAAACCATTTTATGTAATGTTTGTTCATAATCTTTCGCATCAAAAGCTTCTTCACTTGTAAATCAGCTAGAAGAAAGGCCATCGGTGAAGGTCCGACGGGTCGTGCGGCGGAGTGGAGATGCTCCGACGAGGTAAGGTGAATAATGAAGAAGAAGAAGAAGAAGAAGAAGAAGAAGAAGGAGGGAGAAAAAGAAATGGGTTGGCTGAATGTAGAGGGAGGGGAGGAGAGATAGTGTGGGGGGATTTCTAGGGTTTTTCTTGGGATTAGGGCCAGCCACTTGTGGGGGGGTTGTGTGTGTGTGTTAATATAGAGGGAGTGTGTGGTTGTGAGGGGGGATTTGAATCAATGGCTATGATTCTACCTGAAGGAATAGTACAATACAAGGGGAGAGAGAATGTGAGGGTGACCGTTCATGTGAGGTTGGGGGAGTTTTTTTATTGGTTTGCACCAATATGAGGGTGATACCTAGCACCCTTTTTGTATTTAAGCTCTTAACATTTTGGTGTTTACACATGAAGTAAAAAGGGTGAAGATTTGATGTGGAAAGTTGTGTTTGGTATTTTGTAGGATGAGAGGGTGTTGGATGTTTTGTATGAGTCTCATGAATGAGTATTGGGTTAAGTTGGGGTTGGGTTAAGTTGGTGTCCCCAATTTAATTAAATAAAGTTTTATATGTGTTTTAAATTAAATGAGAGTGCATGGGGTCTCAATTGGGAGTGACAAAAAGGCCATTGATGGTATAGGCTTGGTGTTAGTCTTGGGCCCTTTAATTGGTTAGGTGAAACGGGTTGAGTTTATGTCCCCAAATCGATGGCAAAGACATAGGATTAAAAAATTTATTTTCGTGACTGGGAAGTTATGCAATTAAAATAGAGCACAAGGGAGTATGTTTGTGAGTGACAAAATATCTAGTGCCCAGGTTGGGTTGTCAGTTCAAGAGTGCAAAGATTTGTTGGAAAGTAAAGGCTATTGTTGTTCTCCAATTATTGTAGCAATGGTAAGGTGCACCAAGGGTTTAAATTAAAGAACCAGTCTACACAACCCTAATTTTTAATCCTTAGACAACCTGAAACTAAACTAAAATTCTTACCATATCCTGTCTACCTAAAATTATTTTGAGGGGGTTTATAACTGTGTCTTCTCCCAATCAATAATCTATGATTCCAATGTCAAATGCTGTCATCATTGTCTGATACAAAGCCACGAGAGCACATCATGCTTTAGGGCCCACCCATAGTTGAAGAAAATAACACCAACTCACCCTCGACCTCGACCATGGCTCAAGCTCAGTCCCCTCCTCAATTGAAGAAGCTCGACTGCCCCAATCAATAACTATCCAATGTCGAGCATCCTAACACCCATATTCGGTTCGAAGATAATTCGACTAGTACCCACGCCAGGAAAGAGCCTCTGGACTCCTCTTCACCTACCAGGATGGCTAACTCCAGCAACCGAGCTACCTCGATCTGAGTCTCCAACAAATTCTAGGTTCTTAAGGATATTCCCAGTATAGAGGTTCAGTCTAACCCTCAAGATATGGCTCCTCTTCTTTCCTTACAGTAGGAGGAAGGCCCTATATATACTATTTCATCAGTTTCCTCCAACCGATCAGGCTCGCCCAACATGTGCAGGAATCCCTATTTATCAGAGTTCTCTGGAGTACCTTTGGGCCCTGAGGATACGGATGTTCACCCCCTAGGATCTCTGCAGTTCGAGTCCTCTGTGAGCGCGAACAAGGGGGGAATACCCTAACTTCTCCGAACATTGTCTGCAACAGTTCCCAGACCCTCGCGGAGGACCTTGCAGCTCTCCCCGTAGTCGAGGTTCCCACTGCTTTGCTGGACTCTGCTTCATCCAACACCCAAACAATCTCGTCCCCAGCCTTCAATAGATCCCATACCCTAGTGGAGAACCATGGTACAGACCCTGCAACTGCCCCTCCTATTCTCGATCAGCAGGTAGCATACCCCTAGCAAAAAGTACTTCATTATCCACCGATCTCTCGAATACCTCCACTACTCATATCATTCAACAACTAGTGGAGGATGCTGTAGTGGGGATCCTTACGGAGTGGCCAACTATAGATTTGGGTATCGAGATGATTGATACCCCCACTTCTTCCAGTGCTACAATGAAGCTGAATGATCAAGCAACTAAAATTGCATACTCGTCGAGCTATGACATCCATGTGCAGTCTCCAGAACCGGTACAACAATAGAAGTTAGTCCCTACAACATCCGGTCAAGTCTCCACCCGTGCTTTTCTTTCTGAGGATATTGTCACTACCACATTTTCTAGGAAAGGGTATTTTGGTTATTTCATAATTAATTAAATTTTGTGCATTTTGTAAATTTATTTATTTATTATATTATTTATTTATTATTAGATGTTAGTATTTGATTTTGGACTTGTGTTAGTGGACCTAACTAGTTTAGATTAGACCCATGGACCAATATTTAATTCTAGTTAGAATTGAGCCCAATAATAAGCCCAATCATTAGGAGAATGATTAATTAAGTTAAACAATTAGACTAGAACCTTCCCTCCTTAATTATTTCCTTCATGACAAGCCCCAAGGGGTATCGTGGATATTTTATAGTAACTTGGAGGAGGGGTTAGTGGCCGGACCCCATAGAAATGGAGGGAGACTCTCTCTCTCTCTCTTTATTTTTTTTATTTCAAATCTAGATCTAGAATTTCCCTCTTCCAAATTTCTTCATTCCTATATCAAATTCTACCCAAATTTCTTCATAATTAATTCTCTAATCATTATTGGAGTTTATTAGAACAAGGAGAAATCAAGGATCTACAAGGAGGAAGCAAGGATCTATAAGGAGGAGCAATTATCTACAAGTTGAAGGCTCTTGACACTCAATTTGGTAATTTTATTGGAAATTTATCTCACAATAGATATAATTCAGTTTTTCTTCTCTAATTAGACTCTAAATCTATAATTTAATTATTAGAAACCATTTTATGTATTAAGGCTACCCATAGGAATTAGAATTATGTTCATAGGAGGCATATGAAGAAAGTTATGTGGTATTTTGTGTCTTTTGGGAGAATTCCGATATTGACATATCTTGTGTTTGTCAATAGGTCAATTAGACCAAATTAACATGTGTTTATTTTTGTGTGAGTAGTGTCGTATCCACAATTGGATACGTGTAGGCCGTATCCTGACAATTTGGAGATACGGATTAATTTAGGGGTTTTCCTCCGACACGGGGGTTTGAGCATGTCGCATTTTGACACGGACACGTAGTTGAGTAGCTAACTCTTCGTGTTATTTCTAATTATGATTCTAGACTTGCTCCTGTCCATTGGGATACGTTTGGTGGTATGGTGGAGCCATATCGCAAGCATATCATAGAATGAGTATGATACGGGTGCGGTGTATTCCATATGTTTGTTTTATTGCATTTTAATTCAATTTATCTTGGTTATAGCTATTATATATTGTATTATAATTGTTGTATGATATATATGTATATATATTTATATATGTATGTTCTATATTTATTATGATATGTTGATGGTCATAGGAGAATATGAGAGTTTATGTGCATCACTAGTGTGGTTATGTGGTGACACACACACACACACACACACACACACACACACACACACACACACACACACACACATATATATATATATGAGTGTATGTGTGTATTAGATGTGTGGATGTGTGTATGTGAGCTAGAGAGCAGTGGAGAACAGCAGAAGTAGCGGCATAAGCAACAGTTGTAGCAAAAAGCAGAAGCAGCGGCGTAAGCAGCAGCTGCAGTAAAAAGCAGAAGCAGAGGCATAAGCAGCAACTGCAGCAGTAAGCAGAAGCAGCAGTATAAGAAGCAGCAGCAAGCTGCAGAAGCAGCAGCAGAAGCAGAAGAAGCAGTAGTAAGCAGCTGCAGCAGTAAGCAGCAACAGCGATAAGCAGTAGCAGTGGTAAGCAACAGCAGTAGCAATAAGCTAGTTAGCTTATATTGATAAGTTAGTAAGTTATGTATATATTTAGTAAGTTAGTATATATATATATATATATATATATATATATATATATATATATATATATATATATATATATATATATATATATATATATACTAGTTAGTTAGCATTGGTTGGTATTATTTTTAGATTACCTTGAGTTACATCAAGGTAATAAGAGTTGAGGTATCTTGGGTACGAGTATTGAATATCCGAAGGGGTATGTTAGTATATTAGTTTAGTATAATATTGTTATAAGTTTAAATACATATTAGTATATAGTGAGGAGTATGGGTAGTTAGTTATATGTTAGATATTGAATTACCTTATGATACCAAGGTAATGTCAAGGTATTGGGTTATACTCAAGGTATTGAGTTTGCATATCAAGATGGGTGTGTAGGTGGTATGGTACCGCTTTTGGTTCAAAGTCAAGGTATCCACTTAGCATTAGTTTAGCAAGGAGTGCTATATATTTTGTCTTGTATATATATATTATAGTATTTTCATAACTGATAACTTGCGTATCTTATGATACGATATTTTATTGGTGCATGATTAACCAGACCATTATCCTTGTGCAAGTTCCCAAGCCGATCACATGTTGAAGCTGGTGCTCACTCACTTAGTAGTAGTATTTCTTGTTCATTCCTATGATGCTCATTCTTGTATTTATTCCAGTATTCCTTTATTGCATATCTCTTGTACCTGTATATTGCATCTTGTATATTCACTCGATTTACTGTTATATAGATTATATTATTTATTAGAACTGTTGTTAGAGATGTACTTTGCTCATTTTCTGACTGGATATATTTTTCCTAGATGACACTGAGGAGTGGTATCCCACTCACTATGGGCCTCAGGACGTAGTTGGCTTAGAGCAAGAGACTTTGGCTCAAGAGGGTCTCATCCAGATTGAGACAGGTGACCCAGGACTCGTAGCTCAGTAGTTAGATCTTTTGTACTGAATTTGTCTCCAGCTTTGTTATTAGTATTCTTATTATTTTATATGACTCATTGGATATTATTTTGTCTTGTGAGTTGTATTTGTCTCTTTTGTTATTTTATCATATTCGTGCAATTATTCCATCTTATAGATTGGTGATTGAGTATTCATATTTTATTGGTGGCATTAGTATATCTTGATTGCTAGATAGATAGTTTACCCAAACAGCGTTCTACCATCGATGTTGTAGCATAAGCTGGTCGTTGTTCACTACTCGTACCCTTACGCCGGGTGCGGGTCGTGACATATTTTTAGTGGTGGCCCATGCAAGTATTTGAGGTCACAATTAGTGCGATTCCTAGTAGTGCTCCGATTTGAGTGCTATTACGAGCCTGTTTCAGGATATAGGATATAGGCTATATGCTGAGAATACTTAACCACATATAGGAAAAACTCTATTAATTTATTTTAACTGTTCTTTCCTAATATTGATATTTGATATTTAACTGTCCTTCTTTTGTATCTTGTGCCATATTGATTCTTTTCTTTCGCTTTGCCTCAGGATGCTGCCTAAGACTCGATCACAGCAGAGATGAGCAGTTTTTGAGAGATCTGTGACTTCCCGAGGGCTTGCACCAATTACTTCTCCGGTGATTGGTGTATCAGCTGCGTTCAGGGTCCACATTCAGCCCAGAGGACTGTTTCGGCTGTGTCCGAGGGACTTCCACCTCCACCTTCGTGCCGACAGATGCGACTCAGCTATTCGTATTATTTTACGAGATATTGGAGGCTCAGAGGGCCTAGTCAGAGGCTCACCAGAGGCCGACCGACGTGTTATGGCAGGGTATTGAGAGTGCTCATCAGCTTGCCCTTGCTGTAGTAGAGAGAGGAGCTCCGGTCCAGCAGCAGGTTGCTCCGCAGGTTGCCCAGCTTCGGCCGGGTAATATTCAGGACTTCAAGAAGCTGAAACCTCGGGTCTTCAAGGGGACTGAGGGCATTATCTATGCCGATGATTGGCTCAAGGATATTGATCATTTTATGAGGGTGTCTTATCTTGCTGAGGATCTGATGATTGAGGCAGTAGGACTTCAGCTATTCAACATAGCCCGCACTTAGTTTAGGAATGAGCCACTTCTCGCTGATGTGGGGCAGTCTTGGAAGGTATTCAAGGACCTCTTCAAGAGGAAGTTCTTTGCTCAGGCAGACAGATTAGACTTGGAGAGACAGTTTGAGGGCCTTACTCAAGAGAGCATGTCCATGGAGGAGTACACCGCAGATTTTGCTAGGCTGAGCCAATTTGCGGAGTATTTGGTGAGGGAGCCAGAGGTTCGAGCTATTTGTTTCTGCGAGGGTCTGAATTGGGAAGTGAAGATCCTTATTTCGTCTTTCTATGAGACATTCAGAGATACTTACGGAGGCACGCAAGGTTGAGTGAGAGTTGGGCTTGAAACCCAATAGAGACCGTGATTCTTTTCTGGCGGCTAATAGTAGCGCAGTGACTGCTAAGTATCCTTATTTCCAGTCCAAGCCTTTTTAGCAGCCGCAACAGCACCAGACTCCAGCTAGAGCATCGTTTCATCAGGCATCGCAGCAGCAGAGATAATCACATCAAGCTTTCTGCCACTACTGCAAGAAGCCCGGCCATATATGGGAAGTTTGTAGGAAGAGGTTGGGAGTTTGTCTGTATTATGGTGCCGAGGGACATCAGCTGAGGGATTGTCCTTCCAACCCTCGTCGTGCAGTTCAGGGAGTAGCTCCAGCTTAGAGGACACAGACGAGGCCACCTGCAGTACAGCCGAGGGGACCGCGGCTTTCGACCCAGCAGCATCGTTATGCCCAGTACCAGCATCAGGAAGGTGCACGTCAGGGACGAGCATTCGCTATGATGGTCGAGAAGGCCGAGCCTACCTGAAATATCATCGCAGGTTCTGTTCTTCTTGATTCCATTCCAGCTTTAGCTTTATTTGATAGTGGTACTTACCATAGTTTTGTATCTATTTATTTTTTTGCTACGAAGCATCATTTGGTAGCTGAGTCTTTGCTTAGGACTTGCAAGATCATGACCGAGGAGGCATTATCCTGGTTAGTGATATTTGCAAGGATCAGAGAGTTACTCTAGAAGGCCGGAAGCTGAGTACGTGTCTACTTGTAATGCCACTTCCTAGCTACGATATTGTACTCGAGATAGATTGGTTGAGTAGGCACCATGCTAGTATAGATTATAGATGATGTAGAGTTTTGTTTAGCCTGCCAGGAGAGCCAGAGTTTGAGTTTGCTAGAGTAGCTACAGAGCAGGAAGAATACATTATTTGTGGAGCTATGGTAGAAGATAAGGAGTTTTCGCATCCTTTGATAGCAGAGTTCTTGGATGTATTTCCTGAGGAATTGCCAGGATTGCCGCTAGATCGAGATATTGAATTCTCTATAGACTTGGTGCTAGGTGCAAAATTAATTTCACAACATCTCTATAGAGTGAATAATAGCAAGCTGGTCGAGTTGAAGAAGCAAATAGATGAATTATAGGATAAGGGGTTTATCAGATCCAGTTCTTCATCGTGGGGAGCCCCGGTATTATTTGTACCAAAGAAGGATGGATCGGTGTGCATGTGCATCGATTATAGGGCATTGAATAATCTCTCTATCAAGAATAAATATCTATTGCCACAGATTGATGACTTATTCGATTAGTTGAGTGGCGCCAAGGTATTTTCCAAGATAGACTTGATATCAGGCTGCCACCAGGTAAAAGTGAAGCCGGAGGATATTCTGAAGACTGCTTTTAGGACTCAGTATGGCTAGTATGAGTTCATGGTGATGCCATTTGGGTTAACTAATGCCCCGGCGGTATTTATGAATTTGATGAACAAGGTGTTCCACCAGTACCTTAACAAGTTCGTGGTGGTATTCATCGATGACATACTCATATACTCGAAGACATCGGAGGAGCACGAGGAGCATTTGTGGATTATGTTGGATGTGCTGAGGGAGAAGAAGCTGTATGGAAAGCTGTCCAAGTATGAGTTCTTCCTGGACAAGGTGGAGTTCTTAGGACATATTGTGACTGGTGATGGAATTTCAGTGAATCCAAAGAAGATCACAGCAGTGGAGTCTTGGAAGACCCCGAGTTCAGTAGCAGAGATCAGAAGTTTCTTAGGTGTACCAGGCTACTACAGGAACTTTGTGCAAGATTTTTCAAGGATGGTCGAGCCGATGACTAGACTCACCAGGAAGGATGCATAGTTTGTTTGGACAGAGGAGTTCCAGATAGCTTTTGAGGAATTGAAGACGAGGTTGACGTCTGCTCCTATTTTGACGTTTCTATCTGGGTCTGGAGGTTTAACTATTTATAGTGATGCATCGGGGAAAGGGCTGGATTGTGTTCTTCAGCAGAATGGTAAAGTGATTGCCTATGCATCTAGGCAATTGCGCCCTCATGAGAAGAAATATCCTATCCACGATTTGGAGTTGGCAGCAGTCATCTTTGCCTTGAAGTTGTGGAAACACTATTTGTACGGAGAGCGTATGGAGATCTTCATAGACCACAAGAACTTGAAGTACGTTTTTACTCAAAAAGAATGAACATGAGGTAGCGTCGGTGGCTAGAACTGATGAAGGATTTTGATATATTTTTGCAGTATCATCCTGGAAAAGCTAATGTAGTTGCCGATGCCTTGAGTAGGTATCTGGTAGCTATGTTGTTGATGTAGGATCGATATTTGTTGGAGGAATTTGAGAGATTGGGCATTGAGGTGATAGTTCCTGGTTTTGCCATACAGATATGGGGGTTGCAGATACACTCAGAGTTGATGTACATGATCAAGGCAACCCAGTATGAGGATGTATCTCTGAGGAGCATTAGAGCTCAGGTGAGATCAGGATTGGAGGATGATTTCACCATTGCTGAGATGGTTTTTTGCGGCATGGTGTTACATTATGTGTGCCTAGTGGGGATCTGTATGAGAAGGTATTGCAGGAAGCGCATCACTCTCAGTATTCCATGCATCCAGGTTCCAACAAGATGTATCAGGATATGCGAGAGATTGTGTGGTGGTATGGCATGAAGAGGGAAGTGGCACAGTTTGTGTCACGACCCGCACCCGAAATTTGGGGCACGAGTACGTGGTATGTCCAGCCTACGTCACAGCATCGGCGGTAGAACGTTGTCTAGGTTACAATACTATCTAGTCAATCTCACACGAGTATCCAACTCCATAAGGAGACACAGATATCATAATATAATATATAAATACTCAATCACATAACTAAAGCACGATAAGATATCGAAGAAAATAAATAATCGAAATGCAACACAAGTCTAAACAACAAAAATAATCTAACTCAAACAATAACATCCAAGTCTCAAAGTATGCCGGAAACAAATCCGGTACCATAATCTGCTAAAAGAAAACTAACTAAATAACTAGTGATCCCGGTTAGACCTCTCAGAATTACACCTGGCTATAAGGTCCAAGGCTGCAGCTACTCTCCCTATGGTCCATAATATGTCGGACACCAATCCTCTAAGTCGCAGTCTGGAAAAATATTTCCAGTCAGGATGGAGCAAAGTACAGCCCAAATAACACTTCTAGTTAATTGATAAGGACTATAAAACAATAAATAGATACAGTAGCAAATAGTAAAGAGAACAGGCAATAGACAATATGGCATAGTCAATGCATATATATGAAATGAAGAGAAAGAGCTATAATATCATATACGGGTGATGTAGTATATAAAACTGAAATAAAGAATTGTAACTATTCTAAGTGTTTGAAATATCAGTCTATCATGTGATCGGTCTGGGACAAGATCAGGCTTGTTACATATGATTAGCTATGATTTATGTAAGGTCAGGCTAACCATCTGGTCTATGATGCGAGTAATGGTCAAGCTAATCATATATAATAGGCTATGAGGCATGTAATGGTCAGGCTGCACCCGACGTGAGGTGTGGGGTGAGTGATGATGCATGTAGAGTTGGGTATAATCACATAATCTACTAATATTTCCCCCGCCCCAACTAGTACAGTGGATCCAACTATGACACGTTACGATACACGATCAATGTCTAATATATCATGTACAATATCTAATATCCATGTCGTGTACAATGTCAATATGATAGCCAATGTAACATCTCATGAATATAGATCCAATCTATATACTAGTCCGTATAACACAGTGTCAAGAATCAGATGTAATATTTCTAAATACTTGAATTATAGAAATTATTAAATAACGAAAATTATCAGAGAATGTACTCACCTGTGGTTCTGAGCGGGCAATACCAATGTCCTACTCCTGAAGTCTCGTAGGACGATCCAATGGTCCTATATATATAATATAATACAATATAACATCAGTCGTTATACTAGCAAATACACAAACATAATTACACTGAACTCAGAACTACGCTAGGGGTGATACTGGTCATCTAGCAGGGTCAAGTATGCGTCTAAATGCACGGGTATCCTGTCCTCGATTACTGTGCATAACAAGACAGTAATTGGTACTAACACATGTCTAGCTAGTATGTTAGTATACCCAAGGCAGTCAATTCACTAATACTCAGGGTCATATAGTCATATGCAAATATATAAAATACCCATAATTAAGACTTATGGTCACACAACATATATAACACTAGAAATCAATTCCCCATGAAGTATATACCTAAATTAAATCTAATTATCATACACACATACATGCACAGACACATACTAATTATTAGGTTCATTAACACAGGGTCATACAACGCACATCAACTAAACTATCATAAAGCAATACGCTAATCTCTAATACTATTCATAAATGTACACATAAAATCACGAAGAAGGCGAGTCTGAACCTGTGCGTGCATGGGTCGAGGGAGGCTGATGCTGACCGGAGACGGTGCTCGGGCTCTGGTGAGGGTGGTGATGATGATAATGATGATGACGATGACGATGATGATGATGATAATGATGACGATGACGATGATGAAGATGACGATGATGATGGTGATGACGATGATGGTGATTCAGGCGGAGGGAAATCGCTGATGTCGGGTCATCTCCGGCGATGAGGAGTCTGGCATGGGGAGTCGCTGCTCGGCGGTGAGGGGACTAATCGGCGGGGGTGTAGTCGGGGTCGGCTATTCAGCGGTGAAGGGCCGGAGGAGTCGCTGTGATGTCGGGAATAGTGGAGAACGGGGATGTTGATGGCGGTGTAAGGAGCTCAGACGGAGGAGTTGCTCGGGGAGATGGGTCATCGGGAAGTCGAGATGAGGGGTCGTGGCTGTGTGCTCCGGCGAGGACAGTCAAGGGATGATGGCAGCAGGTCGGGAAGATGGTGGTGATGACTGTCGTCGGGTCGGGGACGTAGGAAGGTAGTGGTGACGATGGTGAAGACGGTGGTGGATTGGTTGAGGATGATAATGGAGACAGCGGTGATGGCTGTGATTGTGCGACGGAGTATATGAGTAGATGGTGACGGGGTTGCTCGAGAAGTCGGCGTGGGTGACTGAGGAAGAAGGTGGTCGTAAGGCGGGGTATAGGCTGTGCTCAGGCGTGGGGATGGAGTTCAGGCAGGAGGAGGTCGGTCGGGATGGATGAGTCGACGGTGATGGTGATGATAGAAGCGGTGGCTGTCGACTCCGACGGAGACTGAGGTCATGGGGGAGATGATGGTTGCTGGAGAAGGAGGTGCTCGGCGGAGGGGGAGAATGGAGGAGAAGGAGAAGTCGGGAACGAGACTGGACGGAGAAGTGGACCGTCGCGGTCGAGGCGTTACCGGGGTCGAGGGGTTGCTCAGGCGGGTGGCGGCCGCGGGATGGAGAGGGTGTGCAGTCGGCGGCTGCTCAGGCGGGTGATCACCGGAGGGAGGAGAGAAGGTGTTGATGGTTATGGTTGGTTTAGGGTTTTCGGTTTGAATGAAGGAGGATGGTGGGGATGGTTATGTAAAAAAATAATGGGGAGGATGATGGTTTTTGCATAAGGGAGAAAAGGGTGATGTAAACCTAGGAATTAGGGCCGGTCAAGTACTCCTAGGGATTGGGGTTGGCTTTTACATGTAGGGAATTTAAAGGCTAGGATTGAGTTGGGTTGAATGGAGGGCCAAGATTAATCATGAAGGAAAGTGTACAAACAAAGGAGAGAGAGTATGGTGATTGGACCGGTCACAGAGGGGAGGAGGTTTTCTTCATTGGCCTTGACCAATAGGATGGTGACAACTCACAGCACTTTTGCATAAAGGTCCTCAACAATTAAAAAATTGCCCAAAAAGTGGAAATTTGGGATTGAATGAGGGAAAACACCATATTTGGTGTGATGTAGTGGATGAAAAGGGTGTGTAGTATTTAGTATGAGTCTTGAGGGTATGAATGGGGGTTTGGTTTGGTGTTGGGTCTAGCTTTGGGTTAAGTTGGGTCCTTACACCAATTTAATTAAAATTAATATAAATGGTGTTCTAAAATTAATTGTAAGTACATAGGGTTAAAATTAGGTGGGACACAAGTGTCATGGACGTAGAAGACTCAGAATAGAATATTACTATAATTTGGGTTGTACAAAATGGGTCGAGATTGTGTCTCCAATTTTGATTAGAACAGACAAAGATACAAAGTTGGATTTATTTGGATTTAAAAATAAACGTCTGCGACGAATATTGTGCGACTAAAATGAAGCACAAAAGGGCATATATATGAGTTACACAAGGATCAGAATGGAAGACTGTCATGTCTAGGACAAGGGTATGAAATTTGTTGGAAAGTGCAAAACTAGTGTAGCGCTCCAAATATCGAAGCAACGGTATGGTACAATAATTAAATAAAACCACAGTAATAAATTATAATCCCAATATTTAAACCCAAAAATGCTAATTACAAATCTATAATCCTATATTTTGGTCAGGGGTTCATCTAGTGGGCTTCTAGGTCTAGTCTACTAACTCATGCATTAAAAAATACTATATATAATATATATATATATATACACATATCATGCAATTATTTAAAAATAAATATACACAATACTTATAATAAATAAAAAGACAAAAATACTCCTATTTTAGAATGTGGTAGTGACAAGTCTACCCCCTTAGAAAATTTTTGTCCTCGAAATTTAAGATCCTCAATAGTTGTATTTATTTATTTATTATTATTTTTTTACCATCAAAATTTAAATTCATCAAACCATATAATCATGAAGTAAAACCATATTGTTATTTCACAATTTTTTTTTTAAAATTCTATAAATATCATATTCTTGAAAATCTTCTAATTTAAAATCAAATTCTATTCTTATCACAATCTCCTCCAAAATTTTAAGTTAATAACTAAATACAATAATTTAATATACAATCCTCAAATTTTAAATCCAATCAAAGCATATATATAAAATCTGAAATCTTATCCCAAAAATTTGAATTCAAACTCTAATCCATTAGTGATCTTATTCCTCGATTTCTTTTTCCACACAATACTCAAACAATGTAATACTTATGAAATCTTCAAATACAATATTCAAAATATAAAATTTTAAATTTTTATCTTGCAGTCAAATAAATATAATGATAATCTTCTTAAATTCCTCAAATTTTAATGATGATAAATTCAATCATATAGTAATCTTCATAAAAATTAATGATTTAACAAAATCGTCAATTCTGCCATATTATGTTCTCAACTCTTTATTTAAATTAATATTTATCCTCGAAATTTAAGGCACCTTGTCTCTCTCTGTCCAGTCATAGCCTCTTCATTAATCTTTACTATGGTCAAACCCCCCAACAATCAAGATCTAAAAAAATCCTACATACAGTCATACAACATGCAATCTAGAGAAAACATGCATGATTATGGTCTGTTTTGTCATGGTATTGCAGTCTCTGCCAGGGTATACTACTAACTACATTCTAACAAGAAAATCACTGCTGCAAGCTACGGTACTAAGGAATCAATCAATCAATAAAATAGACGGAAAAGAATAGAAGGAAAGAATAAAACCTACTAACACAACCATAGGTTTAATGATGCATCCAAAGTTTGATACCTCTATCCCTTTAGGTACCACTGTTTCTACTACTAGCACACCCACTGCTAGCTCTCTTACCTACTGCAATTATTTATACTAGTTGTTGTCACGCCCCAGTCCCAAATTACGTAGGACTAGGACACGTAAGCATGCCAGCCGTATGAATATGACACTCCAATATATGGAAAACATAACACACGTATGCTGTAATATGAATAACAATTCACCAGTGGTATATATATGTCACAGGGCATAACTAAATCTCATCCACAGAAAATTAAAATAGAATAAATAACCACTATCTATGAAACTAGATCTCAATATAAAGTATCTAAGATGATAGTTGGATGAAAACAAATCTACTACAAAACTAGAATATAGAATAAACAAGACAAATACAATATAAGTACCATAACTATCAATCAAGAGACTCGAAGAGAAGACCTCCTCGAAATATATAAGTAACCAGTCCTGGTCTGCGCTCCTGCGAATACTCATGAACATCTACACCTGGAAAGGGACCAGGTCCTCAGAGGGACATAACAAGATACATAGAAGCATGCCATAAAGTAAATACTGAATAAATAAAAGGGGAGCGCTAACCATCTAAGTGAAATACAATTTGAGGACAACTTTGGTACGCATGGGTAGGCGTAAGTATAACGTCCATACTGCTCCGAAGAACGTAGAAGCTGCATAGTATATAACGTCAATATCGCTCCGAAGAATGTAGAATCTGCATAGAATATAACATCCATATCGCTCCGAAGAACGTAGAATCTGCATAAAGGGAGTGGGTGTTCCATACGCCTACTAGTTGTCCTCCTCGCCCAATGATCTATGCATATTGTATCCACAACACGCCTTAGCTACTACGCCGAGGAGTCATAACTCTGGCTCATACTCTATTACTAGAACAATAGTCTAACCTTACAACCAAACAAGGACAAAGATTGGGCCATCGTACCACGATAGTCTATGCTCCGCCTACTAATAACTGCTAAGTCTTCTAACATGCATCACTATTAGCAGTTATACCCTATCTGTCGTACGACCTACACGTACCGGTGGCCAACCACATACGCAAGTCCGTGCCCTACATGAGACTCAAAACACGTGTAAGAAATGTGTCAAGGCCTGGGGTGTTATACCGATAACTCCATAAATTTAGGTGGGTCCACTAGACACTAGGTCAGACACAAGTCCTAACGTCAATACCTTCATTGACTGCACCCGAGTCTCTCTCGGACATGCACAGTTATATAATATAAACATGCAACTAATAGTATAGAATTTAACAGTACAACAAGGCAAGGTATACTTGCTTGGCAAGGAAGCTGCGTAGTATCAATAATCTGCTCATGAAGTCGCACAGATAATCTAATCGGTCCTCTCGGGGTACGCGTACTGGAATGACGGTGACGACGATAAGGTTGACGACGATGACAATGACGATGATGATGGCAACGATGTGGATGACGATAACGATGGAGGTGATGATGATGATTACAGATGACGAAGATGATGATGTAGATGATGGTGGTGATGAGGATGATAATGTGGACGATGGTGATGACGAGGATGATGATAGGAATAATAGTGATGACGAGGATGATGATGTGGATAATGGTGATAACGAGGATGATGATGGGGATAATGGTGATGACGAGGATGATGATGTGGACGATGGTGATGACGAGGATGATGATGGTGAAGAGTATGATGTTGATGACGATAATGGGTGTTGAGCTGCTGATCGGAGTCCGACAAGGGGGAGGGGAGTTCTGACCAGGGGAGGAGAGGAGGCTGTGGTCAAGGTCAGGGATGAGGGAAGATGGTGGTAGTGTTGGTGGTGTAGGGTGCTGAAGTTAATGGTGATGGTGTTGATAATGGCAATGGTGGTGGTGATGGGATCATTACCGTTCCGGCCAGGGGAGTCCGGCAAGGAGGAGGAGGAGGACAGGGAGCAGGGAAGGGACTCGGGAGGAAAGAGCAGAGGTGGTGGCGGTACTGGTGGTGTTGGCCGGGTGATGGTAGAAGAAGAAAAGGGTCAAACAGGGAGGAAGTGCAGGCATGGTGGTGCTGGTGGAGGCCTCAGGCGGTCGGGGGGAGTCATTCGGTGGAGGGGGTACGGCGGAGGAGATCATGGAAGAGAGGAGGAGAGAAAAGGGTGGTGGTGGTCGCGGTGATAATGGCGGTGGTGGTTCAGTGGGAGGCTGCGGCGGAGTCAGGTTCCCGTCGTGGTATCGTGTGGGAGACGGTGAGCAGCGGTCGGGATGGGCAGCGTGTCCACGGCGGGTTGGCAGCGAGGCTCCGGCATCAGGCGAAGGAGGGAAGAGGAGGATGATGAGGAGGTTGAGGAGAGGGAGGCTGACAGAGTCCGACGGGATTCCGATAGGTAGGGAGTGCACAGGGAAGAAGGGGGGGAAAAAAGGTGAACAGGAAGGTAGGGAGAGATGTCGGCTGAGTATTATTTAGGTTTAGGTGATTTAGAAAAGAAATCAAGAAAAAGAAAGGGAAAAGTTATTTTATACATGGGAACTTTGGGTTTGGGTTGACCAAGGTAAGTGGGCTTGGTCAACATCTTCTTGGGATGGGCCAAGGCTTGACAAGGGAATGTTTGGGAGGGCTATAAATTACATTGTTTAAATGTAATGGCTAGGATTAAATGAGGGCCGATGTTGCACGCTACACATTCCAAAAATTATGGGAAAAATTCATATGAAGAAATAAACGAGTTTTCTTCATGTATTGTCCAATGGTATGGACACCTTAATGCACTTTTGCATAAAACACCCAATAATTGGGAAATTACACAAAGACGGAATTTGGGTTAAATTAATTAAAATTAATGCGCACGGTTTTCTGGAATTAATTAGAAGTACATGGAGATAAAATTAGGTGGGACACAAGTGTCATGGACATAGAGGGCTCAGAGTAGAATTTTATCATAAATTAGGTTGCACGAAACGGGTCAAGATTGTGTCTCCAATTTCGATTGGAACGCATAAGGATACAAAGTCGTATTTATTTAGAATTAATTATAAACGTCTGCGACGAATATTGTGCGACTAAAATGTAGCACAAGAGAGCATAATTATAAGTTACACTAAGGTCAGAATGGTAGGCGGTCACGTCTAGGACAAGGTTGTAAAATTTATTGGAAGGTAAAAGCTAGTGTAGTGCTCCAATTATCGAAGCAACGGTAAGGTGCACTACGTGATATAAATATTGCATAATTAAATAAAATGCCGTGTTCTATTTCTATTTGGATACAAACTAGCCATAGTTTCTCTATCTATGCCAAGTAGACCTAATTTTGGGTGAGGGAGTTTACAATTTACCCAACTTAAAATAATTTCGTCCTCGAGATTAAAATAAGGCATAGTCTGTTATTCCTTCACGTACATAAGGCAAGTCAATCACAATCTCTTTGCGATAATTAAAATTCTAATCAAATCCTTCATAATCACTTCAAAATTAAGATGATCACTGTTCAAGTCAACCTTGAACCTATCGTAATCTCTTCTCACTTTTTCAAATCATCAACATCCATATAACATCTTCAATATTTAGTTAACCCACATTAATTTTTACATCACGATCTCCAACTATCATAATCTCCTCTAGAAAATAATTCTAATCAAATATTACTTCTATTTTCAACTTATGAATTTCGTACTCTTCAAATTTTACTTTCAATTTACATCCTCAATATTTCAAATAGGTAATCTAACAATCAACATTTAACTTTTAATTTAAGGCCTCAAATTATGAAATTTGAAATCTAATTCACCAATTGTTCAAGTCTAGATTTTTATATTTATCCTCAAAGTTTAAATCGATGATTCAACCTTCAGTATTCAAAATTTACATCATATGCTCAAGTATAATTATTGGGTTCGCCATATCACGATTTTTAAAATTTTCTAATCCTCATCATCTTATCATTCTTCTAAAATTAAAATGACTTGAACCTCTCAATATTATTTTACTCGATCAGAATCTAAAAGTAATTCCTCTCAAGTTGACAATGTAACTTCTACCCAACTTGGAATTTACCCATCTATCACATAAGGCTCTTACATTTAAGAAAACTTATTCCTCAAATTTACTTAATCATGTTACTCAATCCTCAAAAATTTTAACACCAAATATATCATATATGATATGCCCTTAATCAGTTATAAAAGATAGTCATATAGTAATGTGATTGGCCTATGGGGTATATCTAGTACTCTCTGTATATCAAACTTATACTAAGCACGAGGTTTCATTTTTCTGAAATAAGGGAAGATGGAAAACAATAATAAAAAGTTTAAGGGGGAGGTAATAGAATAGAAGGGAATATATCATATATGATATGCCCTTAATCAGTTATAAAAGATAGTCATCTAGTAATGTGATTGGCCTATGGGGTATATCTAGTACTCTCTGTATATCAAACTTATACTAAGCACGAGGTTTTGTTTTTCTGAAATAAGGGAAGACGGAAAATAATAATAAAGAGTTTAAGGGGGAGGTAATAGAATAGAAGGGTGGGGATCAAGGCGTTTAAAGAATTCAAATAGGAATTGTCAAGGCAGTTGTGGATTGAAATCCTATTTTGGTAATTCCTAGTCACATGTTCGTATCAGTACAGTTATGTAACTATTACGATATGCTCAGACATCTCTTAGAGGGCAAGTATATTCGTCTACTAATCACTATATATCTCAATCCATGTAAAGTAGTTATGTGAAGGGCGAACCAAGCACACTATGGTTGATCAGACCGTAATGCACTGATTCTGAAATGTATTAGTATATGCATCCAATAATACATATGTCGTGAACAAGCTCGATAAAGAATAAGCTTGCAAAACTAGGCTATAATAGCAGCATAAGTCAAGGTAGTGCAGCAAATATAAGTACGCTAGATTATGATAAAAGAAATTACAAAATAATTCAAGTTTATAAAGAAGATAAGGCTCTACAATCTCTACAGTTGTCATACAAACTCCTTGTCTAAGTCGCTAGTCGACCAAATAGGGCATGGACCTCTAAGTGTTACAGTTGGGATAAACACTATCGTCTTATGCAAGCATATAGTTAATGTCATTCAGTTACACTTTAATAATAGGTCAAAAGGCTATGTGATACTAGGTTGTGAGGCATACTATCCAACTTAAAATAATAAACTAATACTTTAACTGCCTTAAAGAATATTTTATAAAATAACTTGCTCCTTGTAAATAAAATAGAAACTATTATTGGGGTATATGCGGAAAAGATCTTGGTACTTATTAGGGTCTCCTATTACATTATGTAGGTAATGGTCACCTTAAGTCTTAATTATAGTGCTCATAGAATATGTGTCAATAGTAAGAATGGAAGAGTTACTGGCCTTCAAGGAGAAAGAGGATATAACTCGTACCGAGGTGGGGGTACAATCACGTTATTTAAAGCTAAGGTATAACCATAAAATTATAATCTAAAAGAATACTCAACTATCAAGCTCTAACTACCAATCATATAATTCAAAATTCAAGAGTAACCACTATAATCCTAGCAAGTTGTATATCTTAACATGAAATAAAATTACTTGGCCTACACTCATAAGAGTTATACGACACAAGTTGAAAGATGAAGAAAGTAAGAACATAATTTAGTCGTCGCACAATTGGCGAACGTTAAGGTTGCAGAGGAACAAGATATGAAATTAAAATAGAGGGACTCTAGATAATATTATGGTTTCCTTAGGGGAAGGTGGTATGCTAATATCTGTGTTCGAGGTATGAGCAAGGGAAATGTTAGATTCATTCCTCTTGGCTTCCTAAGGCACTGTTTGCTAATATCAAGACAAGAATCTTAATTTATAGTTCTATAATACTATCTTACTATAAAAGTTAAGTTTGGTCCTATTATTCAACCTTGGATTTCTATTGGTTTCTCAATGCTAGGGTCAAATAATATGGATAAATTTATAACTCACTCTAGTTGTGTCTATACTACTCTCAAGTCATCCCTAATTATCAAGGGATAATGGTCAATCATTCTACAAGTAAGGGTTGCTAGGGTTCATTAGGTAGTCTAAACTTAATGAAGTATCAATGCCCTAGTTGTATTATTAATAGGAATGTTACCCTAATTATCATCCTATCAACAGGGATTCTTATATTCTTGCAGGGGCTATACTCAAGGAACTATTAGGGAAGCACATTAATCAAGTAGGATACAATTATTTAAATAGAACAGACTGGAAGGAAGATAAGTCATAGTCAATTGTGGATGAGATCCTATACTCTATTCCTAGGTACAGGCTTGCTCGGTACAGTAATATAACGTAACCGAGACAATATGCTCATGACCTGTATGGGTCACCACTAAAAATATGTCACGCCCCAGTCCTAAATTACGTAGGACTAGGACACGTAAGCATGCCAGCCGTATGAATATGACACTCCAATATATGGAAACCATAACACACGTACGCTGTAATATGAATAATAATTCACCAGTGGTATATATATGTCACAGGGCATAACTAAATCTCATCCACAGAAAATCAAAATAGAATAAATAACCACTATCTATGAAACTAGATCTCAATATAAAGTATCTAAGATGATAGTTGGATGGAAATAAATCCACTACCAAACTAGAATATAGAATAAATAAGACAAATATAATATAAGTACCACAACTATCAATCATGAGACTCGAAGAGAAGACCTCCTCGAAATATATAAGTAGCCAGTCCGGGTCTGCGCTCCTACGAATACTCATGAACATCTACACCTGAAAAGGGACCAGGTCCTCAGAGGGACATAACAAGATACATAGAAGCATGCCATAAAGTAAATACTGAATAAATAAAAGGGGTGCGATAACTATCTAAGTGAAATAAAATTTGAGGACAACTTTTGTACGCATGGGTAGGCCTAGGTATAACGTCCATACCGCTCCGAAGAACGTGGAAGCTGCATAGTATATAAAATCCATATTGCTTCGAAGAACGTAAAATCTATATAGAATATAACGTCCATATCGCTCCGAAGAACGTGGAATCTGCATAAAGGGAGTGGGTGTCCCATACGCCTACTAGTTGTCCTCCCCGCCCAATGATCTATGTATGTTGTATCCACAATACGCCTTAGCTACTACGCCGAGGTGTCGTAACTCTGGCTCATTGTAAACCCCCTCGACCAGATTTTAGTATTTTTAGGATTATTTTAACAATTTAGGATTTATGGCAATATTTTAATTTATTTTGCTTACATATCCTGTTGACTTGTGCACCTGTCCATTTCCTAATTATTTGGAGCTTTATCTTGACTGTTATCCCCGAACAAAGTTCACATACCTGTCCTAAACATGTCAGACTATTTTCCTGAACTTTGTGCAACTCACATATGTGCTAAAATGAGCCTCGTTTGAGACGCACAAATATCGTTACAATCGTCCGTAATTATTTCCTATTTTATTTCCTGCTCTTTACCCATCTCTGTACCTCTAGAGATTTGAGACCCAATATGCCCCTGTTTTGTCCAAACAAAAATACGTTAATTTTCTAAACTGAGTATACTACATTTATTGTATTGATACCATAGAAAAATTATAACCCTACCTGCCTCTAAATAATTAGAGAACACCGTGCGCATTATTTATTAATTAATAAATACGATGGCCCGTATCACCGAAGAAAATCAGACCCAGTCCCTGCCCAGACTCACCCCCACCCCCTTAGGACCCTCCCCCAGCTTTCCCCCTCATTTCTGTAAATTTTAGAATTTTCAGGAATCAGGTGTTTTCCCAGACAATTTTATAAATTGTGCAATTTCCCAAAACTACGACTTTATGCAATTTATGAAATTACAGGGACCTTCCTGCAAATTTTTAGTGTGAGGTGTCACCCCCTCACTGGCCGGTGAACCTGCACCATCCATTTGGAGGCGGGATCCACCCGAAAATATCCTGTAAAATATCTCAAGATATTTTACTTAAAATACTATTATTATTTTCTATAAAAGAAAATAAAAATAAAATAAAAATTAAAACCCAAAACCTAACTTTAACCCAGCCGCAGCCAACCCCCCCCGACGGAGTTGCTCTGCCGCCCCTGGCCGGAGTCGACCCCTCCCAGCCGCTGGCCCCGACCTCTCCCCTCCTCTTCTTCTCCACCTCGCCGGACCCCCTCCGCCAGCATCGGCTGCCCCCCCTCCGGCCTCGACAGCGGCTCCCCGAGCACCCTTTCTCCTCCGCCACTCCGGCGAACACGACCCCGCACTACCTCTCCTCTCTCCCTGATCTCCTCCGACGGCCTCGACCTACCCCGCCACTCCTCTACCTCGACCTCCACTCCACCTCCTCCGCCACCCAATCCCGCATCAGACCCCCCCCCGGCGGCCTCGACAGCCACTCCGACTCCTCACCATGAACCCCCCATGGCTAGAGACTCTCCAGACTCGAGCTACCCCCACGGCGGCTCCGGCAACTCTTGCTGGACTGCAGCACCCCCGGCCGAGGCTCCCCCGTCCGGTCGGCAGCACCCTCCCCTGATCCAGATCCTCCGTCAACGAGCAGACGACCCCGGAGCCCTAGCCGCAGCGGCTCCGGACCACCCCGCAACGACCCTGACTCGAGCAGTACCGGACACGGCGCAGTACCGGACACGACAGCAGCTGGACACGGCCCGGACACAGCAACCAGGACACAACACAGTGACCGAACACGGGAAATTCAGTTTCCACGGAGCCCTGTTCAGGTAACACGTTCTATCTCCTCGTAGTTCCGTTTTTAATTTCGTCAGTTGTGACACATAGTCTACGTGACCCTCTCGATGCCCGTGCAACCCGCTCGGAGCATCGCGTCCTGTGGCGATCGCAAACCGCGATCCAAAAATAGGAAAAATAATGACCCGATTCACCCCGGAACTGAGTACGTCCTGCCAAACGGGATGACTTGGTCTCACGCGGTCTTTACCAAAACGTGCGCGCCGTTGATACGGACGTGTGGAATTTCACAGAAGTTGATTCGGATGTGCGTGCACACCGAAATCAACGCGTATCCGTCGACACCGCCCCGTATCCGTCAGTTCTGGAACACGTTGCAACTTTGTGTACACACGTCGGATTGAAACGAAACTTGCGCCATCGGACTCGTAGCAATACGCTGGTCCTATGATCCAAGTTTGGTTCGATTCTGAGAACGTTGGCAAAATTCCGTATCGTGGGCCCTACAAGCTCTACTTGACGTGCGATTTTGTGATCGGCACATCGGAATCCAGTTCTGGACATTCTGTTGGGTTTGTATCGACGTTCTGGACTTGTTGACACTAAGTTTGGCGAATTTGGAGACCTTTGACCCTGGCACATTTTTCGGTACAAAGCGGCCCACATGTGGACCCCGCTTTGACCGAAAACTGTCATTTTTGCCCCTGTGTCCAAATTGGACTTAAGGATAGGCATTTTTAGCTATTTGATATTTTCTGAGACTGTTGGTGATGTTTATTTCAGCATCCGGAGACTTTCATTCTGAGGCCATAGTTTCTGACTTCTTGGCATTTGACATCTGGACATTATATTTTGCAGCTCTTGCCAGGCAAGTATATCTTGCCTTGTTGTACTGTTTAAATTCAGTTATTGTTAGTTACATATTTATTTATTATATAAATGTGCGCGTCCGAGCAGACTCGGGTGCAGTCAACGAAGGCGTTGACGTTAGGATTTGTATCTGACCTAGTGTATAGTAGACCCACCTAAAGTTGTAAAGTTATTGATATAACTTCCCAGGCCTTGACACGTATCATTACACGTCACAGAGTGAGTTCATGTAGGGACGCGTGCCTCATATGCGACTGGCCATCAGTGTGAGCAACACGTGTAGCGGTATGTAGCTCAGTTGTTTATTTCATAGAGACTTGCATCATAGTATGAGATATCCACGTCATTTTCACGATTTGTACATCTACATTGGGCGGGAAAGACATCTAGTAGGCGTTTGGGACACCCCCCTGATATATACTCAAGTTACCATGCTCTTCGGAGATGGGGATTACGGTATATATAGAGAGTTACCATGCTCTTATGAGATAGGGAGTTGCAACATATTTCAGGTTACCATGCTCTTCGGAGATAGGGAGTTGCAATATGTTTCAAGTTACCATGCTCTTAGGAGATGGGGATAGCATCAATGCCCTTAAACGGGGGCATATATGGCATATACTAGCCAGTCCCGACGATTGGTGAATTACATCAGCATATGTCTGAGCCTACACATTCCCATGCGTACTACCAGGTCTTTAAATTGCATTCACTTAGATGGTTAGCACACCCCCATTTATTTTTTCAGTATTTACATTATGGCATATTATTTTTATGTATCTTGCTATGTCCCTCTGAGGACCTGGTCCCCTGCCAGGTGTATATGTTCTTGAGCATTCGCAGGAGAGCAGATCCTGGCATATTACGTATATCCCGAGGAGGTCTTCTCTTTGAGCCTCATGATTGTCAGAAGTTGTTCTTATATGGTGTGTATCTGATTCCTTTTTATATTCTATTTCGGCAGTAGATTTGTTTCCATCTGACTGTCATTCTTAGATATCTGTATTGAGATCTAGTTACATGGTTATTGGTTATTCATATGCTTATGTGATTTCTGTGGATGAGATTTAGATATTACCCTGTGACTTGTGATTAGTTTTACCACTTATGAATTACTGTTTATTATACAGCGTACGCTCGTATATATGGTTTCTATATATTGGAGTTTCCATATATTCAGGCGGCTAGCATGCTTACGTGTCCTGGTCCTACGTATTTTGGGGCTGGAGCGTGACATATTTTTAGTGGTGGCTCATGCTGGTCAGAGCATATTGTCTCGGTTACGTTACTGTACCGAGCAAGCTTGCACCTAGGATTAGAACATAGGATCTCATCCATAATTGACTATGACTTATCTTCCTTCCAATCTGTCCTACTTATAAATTGCATCCTGCTTGATTCATATGCTTTCCTGATAATTCTTTTAGTACAGCCCCTGCTAGAATATAGGAATCCCTGTTGATAGGCTGATTATTAGGGTAGTATTCCTATTAAGAACACAACTAGGTCATGGACGTATCATTAAGTTCAGATTACTTAATAAACCCTAGTCTTCCATATTACCTAATAAACCCTAGCATCACTACCTATAGATTAACTTACCATTATCCCTTGACGTAATTATGTATGACTTGAGTATAGTAAAAATACTATTAGGATTAGTTAGAGAATTAACCATAGTGTTAACCCTAGTTTTGAGGAACCAATAGAAATCCAAAGTTGAATACTAGGACTAAACCACCTCGACCAGAGTTTTACACCAGAGACTCTTTACCCTTGTTGGCGCAAGACCCATTTGACCGTTGTTAGCATAAGAACCAGACAACTGCCTAGTTGGCGTAAAAGCCAAATGACTTTCTTGTTGGCATAAAAGCCAAATTATGCAGAAGATTCTCCTTTACGCCGCAGTTATGACAACCGTTACCCACGATCCCTTAGTCTTCCTTATCCTGCGTCATACAAGCCACGTAGGTAACTGCCCTGCGTAAACCTGATTCATGAATAATAGATAACCAGCGTAGAGTAACCTGATTAGGCGTAGAATATAATGATAGGATGTGAGCGTATTTATTACAGCCTTAGCTTTCCCCAGGCATGACCAAATCCCGGGTATTAAATGCAGAAATACGCCTCGAGCCCTGTGCAAAAAGAAACAGCTTTCTGACAGGACATCTGATTTTGTCTCACCTCAAACGTACATGACTTGTATCCAATAAAGTCACTAAACGACAACCTGGGTCCCCGTGCAAAATCATCATCACAAACCGTCTACTCGATCGTCGTACAGTACTTTTGTCAGATATCAGGATTCACTAATTTTGACTGACAAACTCATAAGTTTCTCGTAGAATTTTACGCTACAACGTATGCTAGACTTTACGCATGAGATATTTATGCGCAGATTTCTACGCACAGACTTTTTACGCGGACAGCTCTGAAGCTATACCTTACGCTTCTCTGTTTTACGTGGATAGCTCTGAAGCCATGCGTTACGCCAAAATTATTTTTATCTCCGCTATACGCAGACAACCTCGAACCCCTACTTTACGCAGACTTTCTTGAAATCTCTGTTTTAGGCAGACAACCTATTATGTATATTAAGATTGTAGAACTTAGAAGGCCATACCTCTTTTAGGTCAACTAGCGACTTAGACAAGAAGTTAGAATATTAACTGTAGAGATTGTAGAGTCTTGTTTTTTTTTGTGATTGTGAATTATTTGTAATTTCTCATATCATAATCTAGCGTACTTATATTTACTGTACTACCTTGACTTATACTGCTATTATAGCCTAGTTTTGCAAGCTTATTCTTTATCGAGCTTGTTCATGACACATGTGTTATTGGGGCCTGATCCACCCCACTAATACAATTGTCTATTCAGAATCAGTGTATTACGGTCTGATCAACCTTAGTGCATTTTGATTCGCCCTTCGCATAACTACTTCACGTGGATTGAGATATATAGTGATTAGTAGACAGATGTACTTGCCCTCTAGATATGTCTGAGCATATCGTATCAGTGACATAACTGTGCTAATACGAATATGTGAATAGGAATTACCAAAATAAGATTTTAATCCACAACTGCTTTGACAAATCCCATTGAATTCTTTAAACGCATTGATCCCCACACTCATAATCTATTACCTTCCCCTTGAACTCTTGATTATTGTTTTCCGTCTTCCCTTATTTCGGAAAGATAAAACCTCGTCCTTAGTATAAATATGAAAGCGTATTGTTCTGTAGCCATTTCTGTTTGTTTCTTGGATATTTACCAAACCCTATTATTAAATTAGATTACAGTTATAAACGGTGCTATCTTTAAGAATGACCTTCGCTACCCACCTACTTTCCTGGTACGTGCATCACTATGGCAGCATAAAATTTTTGCCTCGTAACTTTGTTTAAAGTGTTGCAATGAAGGAATGTATCATTTTGTTGACAGGAGTCTAAATGGATTTCACCTGGATAAATAATTGATTGACTCCTGAATGGATAGCAGCACCTATGACTAGGTTGACTTTTTAGGATTAAAAATTCCTATGGACCAACGAGTGTCAAGCCGCTTTCGAGGAGTTGAAGAAGCGACTGACCACAACACCCGTATTGGCTATTCCATCCGGATCAGGCGGTTGTGATCTACAGACGCATCAGGAAAAAGTTTGGGATGCATATTAATACAGGATGGCAAGGTAATGGTATATGCATCTAGACAATTATGAGTACATAAGAAGAATTTAGAACTTGCAACCGTCGTGATTACTCTGAAGATATGAAAACATTACTTATATGAGGCAAATCCTAAGATTGCACGGCATACCAGTCAGCATTTTACCAGACAAGGATTCACGTGACCAGAGTTGGTAGTCAACGCAGTAAAGGCAGTTAAGTAATACAAGGACACTTGCGCGTAGCGCAAGACAGATAAAAATAGTGGACAGACGTCATTATCGTCCCTTGGAATTCAAAGAGGACGATCATGTCATCTCGAGGATATCACCTACTAGAGACACCATTCAATTCGGAGGACGCAGCAAGTTGAGGCCAGGTTATATTGGACCATTGACGTGCTAGAAAGAGTGGGAGTAGTGGCAAATCAACTTGCGCTACCACCTTCACTTGAAGGAGTACTTGATGTATTCCACGTATCACAACTCAGGCAATATGTGACAGACAGCAGTCAGGTTCTCAACCATTCGGAGATCACCATTAGGCCGGGCTTGTCATATCAAGAGCAAACCGTGGGAATCCTTGATCATTGAGAAAAGGTATTGAGGAATCAATCTATTCCCTTGGTCTGCGTGGCATGGAAGCCTGGCACGCCAGGAAAATCTACTTGGAAGCGTGTGGACGATATGCGTAAACGTTTTTTGAACCTATTCGTAAACCAAGATATAAACTACTTTGTGAAATTATACCTTATGCCGTCTTTGACTTCTACCGTGGCTTAGTTTTAATTTCGATGACGAAATTTTTATAAGTTGGGTAGATTGTAAACCCCCTCGACCAGATTTCAGTATTTTTAGGATTATTTTAACAATTTAGGATTTATGGCAATATTTTAATTTATTTTTCTTACATATCTTGCTGACTTGTGCACCTGTCCATCTCCTAATTATTTGGAGCTTTATCTTGACTGTTATCCCCGAACAAAGTTCACATACCTGTCCTAGACATGTCAGACTATTTTCCTAAACTTTGTGCAACTCACAGATGTGCTAAAATGAGCCTCGTTTGAGACGCACAAATATCGTTACAATCGTCCGTAATTATTTCCTATTTTATTTCCTGCTCTTTACCCATCTCTGTACCCCTAGAGATTTGAGGCCCAACATGCACCTATTTTGCCCAAACAAAAATACGTTAATTTTTTACACTGAGTATACTACATTTAGTGTATTGACACCGTAGAAAAATTATGACCCTACCTGCCTCTAAATAATTAGAGAACACCGTGCGCATTATTTATTAATTAATAAATACGATGGCCCGTATCACCCAAGAAAATCAGACCCAGTCCCTGCCCAGACTCACCCCCACCCCCACCCCCTCAGGACCCTTCCCCAGCTTTCTTCCTCATTTCTGTGAATTTTAGAATTTTCAGGAATCGGGTGTTTTCCCAGACAATTTCGTAAATTGTGCAATTTCCCAAAACTATGACTTTACGTAATTTATGAAATTACAGGGACCTTCCTGCAAATTTTTAGTGCGAGGTGTCACCCCCTCACTGGCCGGTGAACCTGCACCGTCCATTTGGAGGCGGGATCCACCCGAAAATATCCCAAAAATATCCTGTAAAATATCTCAAGATATTTTACTTAAAATACTATTATTATTTTCTATAAAAGAAAATAAAAATAAAATAAAAATTAAAACCCAAAACCTAACTCTAACCCAGCCGCAGCGAACCCCCCCCGACGGAGTTGCTCCGCCGCCCCTGGCCGGAGTCGACCCCTCCCAGCCGCTGGCCCCGACCTCTCTCCTCCTCTTCTTCTCCACCTCGCCGGACCCCCTCCGCCAGATTCGGCTGCCCCCCCCTCCGGCCTCGACAGCGGCTCCCCGAGCCCCCTTTCTCCTCCGCCACTCCGACGAACACGACCCCGCACCACCTCTCCTCTCTCCCTGATCTCCTCCGACGGTCTCGACTTACCCAGCCACTCCTCCACCTTGACCTCCACTCTACCTCCTTCGCCACCCAACCCCGCATCAGACCCCCCCCGCCGGCCTCGACAGCCACTCCGACTCCTCACCATGAACCCCCCTATGGCCAGAGACTCTCCAGACTCGAGCCACCCCTACAGCGGCTCCGGCAACTCTTGTTGGACTGCAGCACCCCCGGTCGAGGCTCCCCCGTCCGGTCGGCAGCACCCTCCCCTGATTCAGCTCCTCCGTCGACGAGCAGACGACCCCGGAGCCCTAGCCGCAACGGCTCCGGACCACCCCGCAACGACCCTGACTCGAGCAGTACCGGACATGGCGCAGTACCGGATACGACAGCAGCTGGACACAGCCCGGACACAGCAACCAGGACACAACACAGTGACCGGATACGGGAAATTCAGTTTCCACGGAGCCCTGTTCAGGTAACCCATTCTATCTCCTCGTAGTTCCATTTTTAATTCTGTCAGTTGTGACACGTAGGCTATGTGACCCTCTCGATGCCCGTGCAACCCGCTCGGAGCATCGCGTCCTGTGGCGATCGCAAACCGCGATCCAAAAATAGGAAAAACAACGACCCGATTCACCCCGGAACTGAGTACGCCCCGCCAAACAGGACGAGTTGGTCGCACGCGGTCTTTACCAAAACGTGCGCGTCGTTGATACGGACGTGTGAGATTTCGCAGAAGTTAATTCGGATGTGCGTGCACACCGAAATCAACGCGTATCCGTCGACACCGCCCCGTATCCGTTAGTTCTGGAATACGCTGCAACTTTGTGTACACACGTCGGATCGAAACGAAACTTGCGCCATCGGACTCGTAGCAATACGCTGGTCCTGTGATCCAAGTTTGGTTCGATTCTGAGAACGTTGGCAAAATCCCGTATCGTGGGCCCCACAAGCTCTACTTGACGTGCGATTTTGTGATCGGCATATCGGAATCCAGATCTGGATATTCTATTGGGTTCGTATCGACGTTCTGGACTTGTTGACACTAAGTTTGGCGAATTTGGAGACCTTTGACCCTGGCACATTTTTCGGTACAAAGCGGCCCACATGTGGACCCCGCTTTGACCGAAAACTGTCATTTTTGCCCCTGTGTCCAAATTGGACTTAAGGACAGGCGTTTCTAGCTATTTGATATTTTCTGAGACTGTTGGTGATGTTTATTTCAGCATCCGGAGACTTTTATTCTGAGGCCATAGTTTCTGACTTCTTGTTATTTGACATCTGGACATTATATTTTGCAGCTCTTGCCAGACAAGTATACCTTGCCTTGTTGTACTGTTTAAATCCAGTTATTGTTAGTTATATATTTATTTATTGTATAAATGTACGCGTTCGAGCAGACTCGGGTGCAGTCAACGAAGGCGTTGACATTAGGATTTGTATCTGACCTAGTGTCTAGTAGACCCACCTAAAGTTGTGAAGTTATTGATATAACTTTCCAGGCCTTGACACATATCATTTCACGTCACAGAGTGAGTTCATATAGGGATGCGTGCCTCATGCATGACTAGCCATCAGTGTGAGCAACACGTGTAACGGTATATAGCTCAGTTGTTTATTTCATAGAGACTTGCATCATAGTATGAGATGTCCACGTCGTTTTTATGATTTGTACATCTACATTGGGCGGAAAAGACATCTAGTAGGCGTATGGGACACCCCCCCTGATATATACTCAAGTTACCATGCTCTTCGGAGATGGGGATTACGGTATATATAGCGAGTTACCATGCTCTTATGAGATGGGGAGTTGCAACATATTTCAGGTTACCATGCTCTTCGAAGATGGGGAGTTGCAATATGTTTCAAGTTACCATGCTCTTAGGAGATGGGGATAGCATCAATGCCCTTAAACGGGGGCATATGTGGCATATACTAGCCAGTCCCGACGATTGGTGAATTACATCAGCATATGTCTGAGCCTACACATTCCCATGCGTACTACCAGGTCTTTAAATTGCATTCACTTAGATGGTTAGCACACCCCATTTATTTTTTCAGTATTTACATTATGGCATGTTATTTTTATGTATCTTGCTATGTCTCTCTGAGGACCTGGTCCCCTGCCAGGTGCATATGTTCTTGAGCATTCGCAGGAGAGCAGATCCAGGCATGTTACGTATATCCCGAGAAGGTCTTCTCTTTGAGCCTCGTGATTGTCAGATGTTGTTCTTATATGGTGTGTATCTAGTTCCTTTTTATATTCTATTTCGGCAGTAGATTTATTTCCATCTGACTGTCATTCTTAGATATCTGTATTGAGATCTAGTTACATGGTTATTGGTTATTCATATGCTTATGTGATTTCTGTGGATGAGATTTAGATATTACCCTGTGACTTCTGATTAGTTTTACCACTTATGAATTACTGTTCATTATACATCGTACGCTCGTATATATGGTTTCCATATATTGGAGTTGCCATATATACAGGCGGCTGGCATGCTTACGTGTCCTGGTCCTACGTATTTTGGGACTGGGACGTGACTCTCATACTATATCGCTAGAACAATAGTCCAACCTTACAACCAAACAAGGACAATGATTAGGCCATCGTACTATGATAGTCTATGCTTCGCCTACTAATAACTGCTAAGTGATCTAACATGCATCACTATTAGCAGTTATACCCTATCCATCGCATGACCTACACATACAGGTGGCCAACCGCATACGCAAGTCCGTGCCCTACATGAGACTCACAACACGTGTAAGAAAAATATCAAGGCCTGGGGAGTCATACCGATAACTCCACAACTTTAGGTGGGTCCACTAGACACTAGGTCAGACACAAGTCCTAACGTCAACGCCTTTGTTGACTGCACCCGAGTATCTCTCGGACGAGTACAGTTATATAATATAAACATGCAACTAATAGTACATAATTTAAACAGTACAACAAGGCAAGGTATACTTGCCTGGCAAGGAAGCTGTGTAGTATCAATAATTTGCTCCTGAAGTCGCGCAAATAATCCAATTGGTCCTCTCGGGGTACGTGCACGAGAATGATAGTTACGACGATGAGGTTGACGGCGATGACAATGACAATGATGATGGCAACGATGTGGATAACGATGATGATGGAGGTGATAATGATGATTACAGATGACGAAGATAATAATGTGGATGATGGTGGTGACAAGGATGATGATATGGACGATGGTGATGACGAGGATGATGATGGGGATAATGGTGATGACGAGGATGATGATGTGGACGATGGTGATGACGAGGATGGTGAAGAGTATGATGTTGATGACGATGATGGGTATTGAGCTGCTGATCGGAGTTCGGCCAGGGGGAGGGGAGGTCCGACCAGGGGAGGAGAGGAGGCTGTGGTCAGGGCAAGGATGAGGGGAGGTGTTGGTGGTGTAGGGTGCTGAAGTAAATGGTGATGGTATTGATAATGGCAATGGTGGTGGTGATGGGATTATTACCATTCCGGCCAGGGGAGTCCGGCAAGGAGGAGGAGGAGGAGGAGGACAGGGAGCAGGGAAGGGGCTCGGGAGGAAGGAGCAGAGGTGGTGGCGGTGCTGGTGGTGTTGGCCGGGTGATGATAGAAGAAGTGAAGGGTCGAGCAGGGAGAAAGTGCAGGCGTGGTGGTGCTGGTGGAGGCGGTCGGGGGGAGTCGTTCGGTCGAGGGGGTGCGGTGGAGGAGATTAGGGAAGAGAGGAGGAGAGAAGAGGGTGGTGGTGGTTGCGGTGATAATGGAGGTGGTGGTTCAGTGGGAGGCTGCGACGGAGTCGAGTTCCCGTCGTGGTGTCGTGGAGGAGAGGGTGAGCAACGGTCGGGATGGGCAGCTTGTCCACGGCGGGTTGGCAGCGAGGCTCCGGCGTCAGGCGAAGGAGAGAAGAGGAGGATGAAGAGGAGGTTAAGGAGAGGGAGGCTGACGGAGTCCGACGGGATTTCGGCGAGGTAGTGAGTGCACAGGGAAGAAGGGGGGAAAGAAGGTGAACAAGAAAGTAGGGGGAGATGTCGGCTGAGTATTATTTAGGTTTAGGTGATTTAGAAAATAAATCAAGAAAAAGGAAGGGAAAAGTTATTTTATACATGGGGACTTTGGGTTTGGGTTGACCAAGGTAAGTGGGCTTGGTCAACATCTTCTTGGGATGGACCAAGGCTTGACAAGGGAATGTTTGGGAGGGCTATAAATTACATTGTTTAAATGTAATGACTAGGATTAAATGAGGGCCGATGTTGCACGTTGCACATTCTGAAAATTATAGAAAAAATTCATGTGAAGGGAAAAACGTATTTTCTTCATGTATTGTCCAATGGTATGGACACCTTAATGCACTTTTGCATAAAAGCATCCAATAATTAGGAAATTACACAAAGACAAAATTTGGGTTAAATTAATTAGAATTAATGCACACGGTGTTCTGGAATTAATTAGAAGTAAATGGGGATAAAATTAGATGGGACACAAGTGTCATGGCCATAGAAGGCTCAGAGTAGAATTTTATCATAAATTAGGTTGTACGAAATGGGTCAAGATTGTCTCCAATTTCGATTGGAACGCACAAGGATACAAAGTCGTATTTATTTAGAATTAATTATAAACGTCTACGATGAATATTGTGCGACTAAAATGTAGCACAAGAGAGCATAATTATAAGTTACACTAAGGTCAGAATGGTAGGCGGCACGTCTAGGACAAGGTTGTGAAATTTGTTGGAAGGTAAAAGCTAGTGTAGTGCTCCAATTATCGAAGCAACGGTAAGGTGCACTACGTGATATAAATATTGGATAATTAAATAAAATGTCGTGTTCTATTTCTATTTGGATACAAACTAGCCTTAGTTTTTCTATCTATGCCAAGTAGACCTAATTTTGGGTGAGGGAGTTTACAGTTGTTCTTATCACTCAAGTGCACGCCAAGTGCAACACAACACTAAGTACTACTCCCTCTAATACGACTCTAGATGGACACCCAAGTCAGTTTGCAGTGCCATCTCAAGCATGCTCAAGCCAACTGATCCTTACACATGCACATCATCTACTCATATATTAATATACATTTCTAACCCACATCTATCTAAGTATACATATATATACTCATTGTCTCTAACACTCAAGGTACACACAAATACATCAATTGTCTACACCCCTCAACTTTGTACTAAAATTTACACTGCCTGGATTACTTGCACTATTACTTCCAATAATTTTCTATCCATATTAACTGATACACCAATCTAATATTATCACATGAGGTACTTACTGTTACTAGTACATTGCTCAACTAATCCTTGATATAGAAACACTAGCACTCTTGGTATAGTAACACTAGCTTCATCATTAAATTACCTTATCACACTTACTACAACTCATGATCACTTGTACTATTTATTAACTTCTATAATACACATGCTTCACTTCACTCCCAAAGACAGACATATGGTTCCATATCTCTATTGATGTATAAGTACCTCCCATTAACCTTTTACAAACTGATACACTAATCAGTGATACACTTCATAGCTTCCATGTCCAATCTTGATATTTTTCAACCCATGACACACTATTGGAATTTTCTAATACTCATGCTTCCACTTTCATGAACTTCCACACTGACACTCATCACCCACTGTGCATATTGTACATAATTTCTAGACACTCTTCCATCTATTGCTTCCAACCCATCACTGGCCTCAATACCAGGTGATACATCCATCATTAGTCATATATCGGTACACTCATATCTAATCACATCAAGGCCCTACTTTTATCTGTAACACAAGTCTTACTACTTAGCACAATGTATTCTTATTCCCCACACTCTCCTATCCACTTATGGGTATCCTCCTACTATGGCACACTCATTAATTCCCTTTATGCATATGCATTTCTTTACTCTTGACACACCCAAGTATCAACCATCAAATTGAATATCATGCTACATTAATTTTTTAACACAATTTCCTTGATACTTAATTGTTTACATGGATCACCCAACTACATAAATTTATGACTATCCAGGACTGGCATGCTGACTCTGATACTAACTCCTGGAACCATCACTGATACTCTTTACTCCCTCTTCTACTTATAGTACCAATACTAACTATAATAACACCTATCATAGAACTATTGATACAAGGTACTACGCTATGGGTTAACTCTAGATTGATGCCTAGTGCTCACATGTCCAACCAAGAAATACTTACAGACTCACAAGTCACACTCCCAACAGTCAACACCGATACTCAAGACACAAACCTAATTATAAGTCACCAATTATCACACTAACATGGAACCCTAATGGAGAGAAGCTCTATAAGGAACTGGACTACGGACTGAAGGTATCTCTACTGCTAGCAAAGAAATTGATGGAACGAGGTCCTATAATAATAGAAGTAGATAGGTATTGAGATGATACTTTAAGAACCAATTTAAGATACAATCTGATAATCATACAAGTCTGTCCGAAATTATGACACTCAGAATCCTCGCCATGCGAGTGAGCATAGCTACGATAAACGATAGATTCCATAACTTAGGCATACAACTCTATAATCATGTCGTCTAGAATCCTCGCAGTGCCGACTAATATAGCTGCAAGAAATTATAAATTTCATAACTAAGATATATATACATTCGAAGTCAGATTCCTACGTTTCCGATACGCCAGCTAATATGTGCGATAAACTCTAGGCTCCATAACCAAAGCAGACGTTTCACCTTTCTCACTGTCCTCATCAATATATGTCATCAGATGATACCGTATTTTAGTTCATAAAATTCATCTCGATATAAAATCAAACTCCACAACGACACCAAGAATTAAATTTAACAACTGCTCAACAAGAATTAAATTCAATAACAACAAGTGAGAACGGACGAAACAAGAAGAAAGGATTTAAATTGGAAATTATAATAAGATTCTCAAGGGTCGTCCCAGGAATCTCTCAAAAATTTGTGATTGAGTATCTTCTCTCATCCTAGTATCCTATGTCCTATATCCTATCGCAGGCACGCAGTAGTACAACTAAGACGTCACACTACTACGATATTGCACTACTTACGAAGTCTGACCTGCATGGGCCGCCACTAAAAATGTATCATGATCCGTACCCAAAATTTGGGAAACGAGTACATGGGTACATCCAATCTATGCCACAAGATCGGCGGTAGAACGATGTCTAGGTTACAATACTATATAGTCAATCTCACACGAGTATCCAACTCCATAAGGAGACACAGATATCACAATATAATATGTAAATACTCAATCATAGAACTAAAGCATGATAAGATATCGAAGAAAATAAATAATCGAAATGCAACACAAGTCTAAACAACAAAAATAATCTAACTCAAACAATAACATCCAAGTCTCAAAGTATGTCGAAAACAAATCCGGTACCATAATCTGCTAAAAAAAAACTAACTGAATAACTAGTGATCCCGGCTAGACCTCCCAGAATCATACCTGGCTACATGGTCCAAGGTTGCAGTAACTCTCCCTGAGGTACATAATATGTCGGACACCAGTCCTCTAAGTCACAGTCTGGAAAAATATTTTCAGTCAGGATGGAGCGAAGTACAACCCAAATAATAGTTCAAGTTAATTGATAAGGACTATAAAACAATAAATAGATGATGCTATATACTGAAAGAAAATAATAAATAGATGCACTGGCAAATAGTAAAGAGAACAAGAAATAGACAATATGGCATAGTCAGTGCATATATATGAAATAAAGAGAAAGAGCTACAATATCATATACGGGTGATGTAGTATATGAAACTGAAATGAAGAACTTTAACTATTCTAAGTGTTTGAAATATCAGTCTATCATGTGATCGATCTGGGACAAGATCAGGCTTGTTACATATGATTAGCTATGATTCATGTGAGGTCAGGCTAACCATCTGGTTAGCTATGGTGTGAGTAATGGTCAGGCTAATCATATATAACAGGCTATGAGGCATGTAATGGTCAGGCTGCACTCGACGTGAGGTGTGGAGTGAGCTATGATGCATGTAGAGTTGGATATGATCACATAATCTACTAATATTTTCTCTGCCCCCAACTAGTACAGTGGATTCAACCATGAAACGTTATGATACCTGATCAATGTCCAATATATCATGTACAATATCTTAATATCCATGTCGTGTACAATGTCAATACGATAGCCAATGTAACATCTCATGACTGCAGATCCAATCTATATACTAGTCCGTGTAACATAGTATCAAGAATCAGATGTAACATTTGTAAATACTTAAATTATAGAAATTATCAAATAACGGAAATTATCAGAGAATGTACTCGCCTGTTGTTCTGAGCGGGCAATACCAATGTCTTGCTCCTGAAGTCTCACAGGACGATCCAATGGTCCTATATATATAATATAATATAATATAGCATCAGTCGTTACACTAGTATACATACAAACATAATTACACTGAACTCAGAACTACGCTAGGGGTGATACTGGTCATCTAGCAGGGTCAAGTATGCGTCTAAGTGCACGGGTATCCTGTCCTCGATTACTGTGCATAACAAGACAGTAACTGGCACTAACACATGTCTAGCCAGTACGTTAGTGTACCCAAGGCAGTCAATTCACTAATACTCAGGGTCATATAGTCATATGCAAATATACGAAATATCCACAATTAACACTTATGGTCACACATCATATGTAACACTAGAAAACAATTCCCCATGAAGTATATACCTATATTAAATCTAATTATCATACACACATACATGCACAAACACATACTAATTATTAGGTTCACTAACACAGGGTCACACAACACACATCAACTAAACTATCATGAAGCAATATGCTAATCCCTAATACTATTCACATATGTACACATAAAATCACGAAGAAGGCGAGTCCGAACCTGTGCGTGCACGGGTCGAGGGAGGCTGATGCTGACCGGAGACGGTGCTCGGGCTCCAGCGAGGGTGGTGATGATGATGATGACGATGATGATGATGATGATGATGATGGTGATGATGTTGATGATGATAATAATAATGATGGTGATGATAGTGATGGCGATGATGATGATGATGGTGATGATGATGATGATGATGATGACAATGATGATGGTGATGATGACGATGATGGTGATTCAGGCGGAGGGAAATTGCTTCTATTGGGTCATCTTCGGCGATGAGGAGTCTGGCGTAGGGAGTCGCTGCTCGGCGGTGAGGGGACTGATCAGCGGGGGTCTAGTCGGGGTCGATTGTTCAGCGATGAAGGGCCGAAGGAGTCGATATGATATCGGAAAGGGAGGATAACGGGGATGTTGATGGCGGTGTAAGAAGCTCAGGCGGAGGAGTTGCTCGGGGAGATAGGTTGTCGGGAAGTCGAGACGAGGGGCCGTGGCTGTGTGCTCTGGCGGGGATGGTCGCGGGATGATGGCAGCAGGTCGAGGAGATGGTGGTGATGACTGTCATCGGGTCGGGGACGTGGGAAGGTGGTGGTGACGATGGTGAAGACGGTGGTGTCTTGGTTGAGGATGATAATGGAGACGGCGGTGATGGTTGTGGTTGTGCGACGGAGTGTAGGAGTAGATGGCGACGGGGTTGCTCGGGAAGTCGGCGTGGGTGACTAAAGAAGAAGGTGGTCGTGAGGTGGGGTATAGGCTGTGCTCAGGCGTGGGGATGGAGTTCAGGCAGGAGGAGGTCGGTCGGGATGGATGAGTCAACGGTGATGGTGATGATGGAAGTGGTGGCTGTCGACTCCGACGGAGACTGAGGTCGTAGGAAAGATGATGGCTGCTGGGGAAGGAGGTACTCGGCTGAGGGGGAGAACGGAGGAGATGGCGAAGTCAGGAACGGGACTGGACGGAGAAGTGGACCATCGTGGTCGAGGCGTTCACAGGGTCGAGGGGTTGGTCAGGCGGATGGCGGCCGTGGGATGGAGAGGGTGTACAGTCGGCGGCTGCTCGGGCGGGTGATCACCGGAGGGAGGATAGAAGGTGTTGATTGTTAAGGCTGGTTTAGGGTTTTCGGTTTGAATGAAGAACGATGGTGGGGATGGTGATATAGAAAAATAATGGGGAGGATGATAGTTTTTGTATGAGGGAGAAGAGGGTGATATAAACCTAGGAATTAGGGCCGACAAGTACTCCTAGGGATTGGGGTTGGATTTTACATGTAGGGAATTTAAAGGCTAGGATTGAGTTGGGTTGAATGGAGGGCCAAGATCAATCATGAAGAAAAGTGTACAAACAAAGAAGAGAGAGTATGGTGATTGGACCGGTCAAAGAGGGGAGGAGGTTTTCTTCATTGGCCTTGACCAATAGGATGGTGACACATAACTGCACTTCTGCATAAAAGTCATCAATAATTAAAAAATTGCCCAAAATATGGAAATTTGGGATTGAATGAGGGAAAACACCATATTTGGTGTGATGTAGTGGATGAAAAGGGTGTGTGGTATTTAGTATGAGTTTTGAGGGTGTGAATGGGGGTTTGGTTTGGTGTTGGGTCTAGCTTTGGGTTAAGTTGGGTCCTTATACCAATTTAATTAAATTAATTTAAATGATGTTCTAAAATTAATTGGAAGTATATAGGGTTAAAATTAGGTGGGACACAAGTGTCATGGACGTAGAAGACTCAGAATAGAATATTGCCATAATTTGGGTTGCACAAAATGGATCGAAATTGTGTCTCCAATTTTAATTGGAACAGACAAAGATGCAAAGTTGGATTTATTTGGATTTAAAAATAAATATCTGCGACAAATATTGTGCGACTAAAATGAAGCACAAAAGAGCATATATATGAGTTACACAAGGATCAGAATGGAAGACTGGCACGTCTAGGACAAGGGTGTAAAATTTGTTGGAAGGTCAAAAACTAGTGTAGCACTCCAAATATCGAAGCAATGGTAAGGTACAATAATTAAATAAAACCACATTAATAAATTATAATCCCAATATTTAATCCCAAAAATGCTAATTAAAAATCTATAATCCTATATTTTGGTCAGGGGTTCATCTAGTGGGCTTCTAGGTATAGTCTACTAACTCATGCATTAAAGAACACTATATAATATATATATATATACATATCATGCAATTATTTAAAAATAAATATACAAAATACTTATAATAAATAAAAAGACAAAAATACTCCTATTTTAGAATGTGGTAGTGACAGTTTGTACCCAGATGCTTAGTGTGCCAGCAGGTGAAAGTCGAGAGGCAGAGGCCAGATGGTTTACTTCAGCCATTACCCATTGCAGAATGGAAGTGAGAGTACATTACTATGGATTTTGTGTCCGTACTTCCACGATCGCCAGAAGAAAAAGACGTAATTTGGGTCATCGTTGATAAGTTGACCAAGTCGGCCCACTTTTTGCCTTTCAAGGTGGGTTTGCCTACGGAGAAGCTGTCAGAAATGTATGTAAGGAAGATCATCAGGATACATGGGGTTCCCGTCAGCATAGTCTCGGATCGAGATAGTCGTTTAATTTCTCATTTTGGGGAAGTTTACAGGCTAGTTTGGGCACCCAGCTCAAGTTCAGTACTGCATATCATCCCCAGACGGATGGGCAGTCAAAGAGGACCATTCTGACTCTTAAGGATATGTTGCATACCTGTATACTAGATTTTGGGGGATCTTGGAAGGACTATCTCCATTTGGTAGAGTTTGCTTACAATAACCACTACCAGGCTAGTATAGAGATATCACTATTTGAGGCTCTATACGATCGGAGATGTCGTACTCCCTTGTCATGGGACGATGTTGGAGAGAGAGTTTTGCTAGGGCCAGAGATAGTTGTGGATGCATCAGAGAAGGTTAAGATGATCGGAGACAGACTTTGAGTGGCACAGGAGAGACAACGACATTGAGCCGATAGCCACCGAAGACCTTTGGAGTTTAAGGTATAGTTTTAGATTTTTATTTTGTACTTAATATTGGTTGTTTGTTATAAATTAAGTTCTTAAGGTTGTATTTTTTTCTAGGTTGGTGGTTTGGTATTTCTGAGAATTTCTCCGACACGAGGCACGATTCGTTTCGGTGGAGGTGGAAAGATTAGTCCACGATTCATCGGACCTTTCAGTATTCTCGAGAAGGTCGGTGTAGTTGCTTACAGACTAGACTTGCCACCTGCATTGGAGGGAGTGCACAACGTGTTTCATGTGTCGCAGTCGAGATAGTACGTGGCGGATCCTAGTCACGTATTGGATCACTCGGAGATAGAGGTGGGCCCTACTCTTAGCTATCCAGAGCAGCCAGCTGAGATTCTGGATCGGAGAGATAATGGGCTGAGGAACCAGACTATTTTCTTGGTATGCGTCATATGGAGGCATCACTCTCCGGGTGAGTCTACATGGGAGAGGGAGGATGAAATGCGAGAGCGTTACCCATATTTGTTTGTGCCTTGAGGTATGTTCTTTCTTTATTCTGTTATGTTTTGTTTTCTGGGGGTAGTTTTATCTCTGAATTTTGAGGACAAAATTATTTTAAGGGAGTAGACTTGTCACTACCATATTTTTTTAGGAAAGGGTATTTTGGTTATTTCTTAATTAATTAAATTTTATGCTTGTTGTAAATTTATTTATTTATTATATTATTTATTGTTAAATGTTATTATTTGATTTTGGACTTGTGTTAGTTGACATAACTAGTTTAGATTATATCCATGGACCAACATTTAATTCTAGTTAGAATTGATCCCAATAATAAGCCCAATCATCAGGAGAAGGTTTAATTAAGTTAAACCAATTAGACTATAACCTTTCCTCCTTAATTATTTTTTTCATGACAAGCCACAAGGGTTATTATGGATATTTTATAGTAACTTGGAGGAGGGGTTAGTGGCCGGCCCCCATAGGAATGGGGGGAGACTCTCTGCCTTCATTTTTTATTTCAAATCTAGATCTATAATTTTTCTCTTCCAAATTACTTTATTTCTACATCAAATTCTATCCAAATTTTTTCCTAATTCCTTCTCTAATCATTATTAGAGGCTATTAGAACAAGAATAAAGCAAGGATCTATAAGAAGGAAGCGAGGATCTACAAGGAGGAGCAATGATCTACAAGTTAAAGGCTCTTGACACTCAATTTGGTGATTTTATTGAAAATTCATCCCCCAATAGGTATAATTCATTTCTCTCTCTCTAATTAGACTCTAAATCTATAATTTAATCATTAGGAACTATCCCATGTACTAAGTCTACCCATAGGAATTGGAATTAGGTTCATAGGAGGCCTATGGAGAAATTTATATGGTATTTTGTGTCAATTTTGGAGAAATTTTGAGATTGACATATCTTGTGTTTGTCAATAGGTCAATTAGACCAAATTGATATGTGTTTGTTTATTTGTTTGTGACTAGTATCGTATCCACAATTGGATACGTGTAGGCCGTATCCTGACAATTTGGAGATACGGGTTGATTTTGGGGTTTTCCTCCGACACGGAGGGTTTGAGCATGTCACATTTTGATACGGACACGAAGTTGAGTAGCTAACTCTTTGTGTTGTTTCTAATTATGATTCTAGACTTGCTCGTATCTGTTGGAATATGTTTGGTGGTGTGGTAGAGCCGTATCGCAAGCGTATCATAAAATGAGTGTGATACGGGTATGGTGCACTCCACGTGTTTGTTTTATTGTATTTTAATTCAATTTGTCTTGGTTATAGCTATTATATATTGTAGTTATAATTGTTGTATGATATATATGTATATATTTATATGTGTATGTTCTATATTTATTATGATGTGTTGGTGGTCATGGGAGAATATAAGAGTGTATGTGCATCACTAGTGTGGTTATGTAGTGACACACACACACATATATATAGGAATATATATTTATATATATGTATAAATATGTAAGTGAGTGTATATGTATATTAGATATGTGGATGTGTGTATGTGAGCTAGAGAGTAGTGAAAAGCAGTAGAGAACAGCAGAAGCAGCGGCATAAGCAGCAGCTACAGCAGAAAGCAGAAGCAGCGGCATAAGCAGCAGTGGTAAGCAGCAGTAGTAGAAATAAGCTAGTTAGCTTATATTGATAAGTTAGTAAGTTAGTAAGTTAGTATATATATATATATATATATATATATATATATATATATATATATATATATATATATATATTGAGTTACAATAAGGTAATGAGAGTTGAGGTATCTTGGGTACGGGTATTGAATATCCGAAGGGATATGTTAGTATATTAGTTTAGTATAGTATTGTTATAAGTTTAAATACATATTAGTGTATAGTGAGGAGTATGGGTAGTTAGTTATATGTTAGATATTGAATTACCTTGTGATACCAAGATAATATCAAGGTATTGGGTTAAACTCAAGGTATTGAATTTGCATATCAAGATGGGTGTGTAGGTGGTGTGGTACCGCTTTTGGTTCAAAGCCAAGATATCCACTTAGCATTAGTTTAGCTAGGAGTATTATATATTTTGTCTTGTATATATATATTATAGTATTTTATATCTAATAACTTGTGTATCTTATGATACGGTATTTTATTGGTTTTCTAGTATCCTAGTATAATTAGTATAGCCTAGATACATAGCGTATGGACCCAATATCCTAGAGATAAACTCATACAACCTAAAAATAGGTAGTTTGACCAAGTTTGACTAGTTTGACCTGGAGTTGATCTAGTTTGACTGTTTTGACTTAGAAATGGTTTTATGACCTAGAAGTTGACTAGTTTAACTTATTTTTATTCTAAAATCTTGTATTGATATAATATTCCATATTTAGGTCTCTGAGGCACCGTATCGGACATCTTTGATACTGTTCACCAGATTTCAGGCGAGTATATTCTCTCAAAGTTTTTTATTTATGATATCCTCTATGTCTCTTGTATCTAGTGTAGACATCCATAATTTCTTGACACGATGGTTACACGGATTAGTATATCCGGAACTCGTCATGAGAAATTATTCTTTGGTATTTATGGTATATCTTGTGCAAGCCTTGTTTCTTGTTCTTCTTGTACAAGTACAAACATTGATTCTTGGGGAGACTTGTTACCTACCCAGAGAATTCTGTATCATAACATACCATGGTTGGATCTACTATACCAGTCGGGGACAGGGAGTGTTAGTGTAGATATGTGATCATACTCTCCTTGTGTATGTCTTGTTCCTTGAATAGTATTAATCATACACTGCACGTATGATTAACCAGGCTATTATCCTTGTGCAAGTTCCCAAGCCGATCATATGTTGAAGCTGGTGCTCACTCACTTAGTAGTAGTATTTCTTGTTCATTACTATGATGCTCATTCTTGTATTTATTTTCAGTATTTCTTTATTGCATATCTCTTGTACCTGTATATTGCATCTTGTATATTCGCTCGATTTACTGTTACATAGTTTATATCATTTATTAGAACTGCTGTTAGAGATGTACTTTGCTCCTTTTCTGACTGAATATATTTTTCTCAGATGACACTGAGGAGTGGTATCCAACTCACTACGGGCCTCAAGACGTAGTTGGCATAGAGTTAGAGACTTTGGTTCAGGAGGGTCTCATTCCAATTGAGACAGACGACCCATGACTCGTAGCTTAGTAGTTAGATCTTTTGTACTGGATTTGTCTCCAGCTTTGTCATTAGTATTCTTATTATTTTATATGACTCATTAGATATTATTTTATCTTGTGAGTTGTATTTGTCTCTTCTGTTCTTTTATCATATTCATGCAATTGTTCCATCTTATAGATTGGTGATTGAGTATTCATATTTCATCGGTGGCATTAGTATATCTTGATTGCTAAATAGATAGTTTATCCAAACAACGTTCTACCGCCGATGCTGCGGCATAGGCTGTATTGTTCACTACTCATGCCCTTACACCGGGTGCGGGTCATGACAGATACGGAAGACTTCCTTCAAGCCATGGACCATGATATATCTTCTTGGGTTATTTCCATGCCCGCTCCCACAACAGTCTTAGAGTCAAATTCGAGTGAGGATAACACTCTGAGGATTTAGGATACCTTCCCCCCACATACACCAAAATATTTTCCTCGCAATGGCAGAAGGAAAACCAAACCGCAGACAAACCATCTTGCTATCTCTTTCCTAAAGGAAAGTCTTCTCGCCTTAACCCTCCACCCACCCCATCCAAAATCTAAACTAGATGCCTCACTAGACATGCGGGTTTTACCCAACAATCTCGGGGAGATTGCACCCAAGGCGTGGGGTTCCTGTAAGCGAGGTATTCGATTCTCTCATTGTAACTTATCGAGTTATTAAGGCAAGGGCTATCTATGTCCCTTTTGTAGGCACTTAGGGTTTTTATCCTATGCCAAGTGTATCCTTTTTTTAGTCAATAAAGGCTATGGCCCCCACGTATACTTTGTTTTGTAAACAAAAAAATTATAGGGGAAGCGGTATATTGGGCTAAAATTTAAGGCGGGCAACAAAATAAGAGCTGTGTGGGCAAAACGTGATGCGGAGTGAACAAAATCCCCCCAACTCGACCCTATCATTGCCGCGCTCGCTGGAGCAAGGCTCGCTGTTGTACCATGAACCCTTGTGTGAAGCTAGTTGTACGAGGCCATAGGGCACGAATGCGTAGTCGTATGCACACTGTGAGATATGACCGAATTACGTCGTAACTGAAATACGATGCCGTCCGAATATGCTTTTTGTCACCTCGCTCAGTGCAGTATGACCCACTATTCGATCGTGGACCCTAGTACAGCGAGCTTATCATCGTCGCCTTGTTACGTGCGCCATGACCCGTCGTTGTGCCATAAATGCTTGAAACGATGACAGAATGAGCAAATTTCCTCGTTGTGCTCTGTGGAGAACTCGATGCCGCTGTGAAGGTAACCCCATTCTTGTATCTCACAGGTCAGTCTTATCATCACCGCCTTGCTGTGTGTGCCATGACCCGTTGCTATGCCACAAAATGCTTGAAATGACGGCAAAATAAGAAAATTTTCTCGTTGTGCTTGACGGAGCACCCGGTGCAACTGCGAAACTAACCCAATTCGTTTCTTCCGTGAGTCACCGCCATATACATTGTCTTTATCTGTTCTTGGTGTTCGTTAGATAGGGGTTGGTTATCTCAGGTGGGTTGGCCTAAGTTTTTGTTGTGGTCAGTCTCAAATACGGTATCAGAATGCTTGTAGGGCGTGTCTGGTCCCAATATTTGGTTTTAGAGCTCTTGGTTATGGTTTGATAGTCTGATACCAGTATATGGTATCATATCTCTCAGGTTCGCGAAAGGGAATATGCAACCATATCTATGGAGAAAAAAATATACGTATGATCATCCTCACAGGAGAGAACTAGGCGATTTGAAAGTCAAGGATGGAGGATCTACTCTGGTACAAGGACTTGCTTGGTCCATTGGAGGACGATATTGCCAAGCCATTGGACAAAGCTGCTGAAAACTAGAAATGACTGGATCGGAAGGCCGTTGGACTCATCCGTCAATGGTTGGATGATTCGGTGTTTCACTACGTATCCATAGAGAGTTCGACAAAAGCATTATGGGAGAAGATATATTCGTTGTAAAAAATAAAGCCAGCTGACAATAAGGCATTTCTTATTCGCCAACTTGTCAACTCAAAGTACACGAAAGGTGCCCCGGTGGCACAATATCTGAACGAGGTTCAAGGTATCATCAATCAGCTGTCTGCGATGAAGATGGTGATTGATGATGAGCTTCATGCCATTATGCTTTTGAGTTCTCTTCCGAAAAATTGGGAGACGTCGGTGGTATCAGTGAGCAGCTCTGCACCAGATGGAGTTATCACGATGGAGACAATCAAAAGTAGTTCTCGGGATCTTACGACTATGGACCGCAAGGAGGGATGCTATCACTATGGCAAAATGGATCATATCAAGAGGAACTACATGAAGCTCAAAGTTAAGAAGGCCAAAGACAAGAATAATCAGGAGGATCTCACGATTGTGGGAGATCATCATCGCAGCTACCGACGCAGAGGAACCTTGTGACATGTGTCATGATGGCGATTGAGTCATGGACATGAGGGCATCTTTTCACCCCACTCCACATAGGAGGATCTTCACGTCATATCGCGTATAACTACCACATTTCTAGAATAGGGTAATTTTGTTATTTTGTATTATTATAAATATTATGATTATAATTTATTTAATATTATGCATGTTATATATTTTGTGACTAATATTATTATTGGTTGGTAGATTGACTATTTGATTAGACATGACCCTAGTGGACCAAACCAACTTGACATGACAACTTAACCAATTAGTTAGACTAGTATATTTTAGACCCAATTAGTTAACCTTTCTTTTTATTTAAGAATTAGTCTTAAACTTCAATAGGAAGAGAAGCTTTCTCCCTAATTAATTTTTTATGACAACCGTCAAGGGATATTCTAGACATATTATATTGCTTGGAGAAGGGGAAGAGGGTGGCCGTCCCTAAGAGGAGGCTCTCATTCTCTCTTCTCTCATTTCATGCATTCTATTTCATTTCCTAATTAGTATTTTTTCCCTAAATAGCTCAATCTCTACACCAAATTCTTCACAATCCCACTCAAATTCACTCATTATCACTATCTAAGGAGACTAGAAGCTTGAGGTTAGCAAGAGCACTTGGAGAGGAAGGCTCTGGACAAGAATCTTGTATCATGTTATGTCCATCTTCGCTTGCATTGGAAATCCATCTTCCAATAGGTAAATTCTAAAATTCCCTCTCTAATTAGGTTCTAATTATTATATTTAATCATTAGGAACCCACCCATATATTAGGGCTACCCATAGGAAAAGGTTTTGACTTCTAACAAACACTATTATAATTTTTACATTGAATTTGGTATCCAATTTGGGGGAAAACTGAGATTGGAGCACCAAGTTTTTGTCATTAGGTTTAATAGATCTATTTAGGCTTATATTGGTGTTATGAGGTTAGCTACATGTCCACAATTGGATACGAGTAGGCTGTATCGTAATACTTTGTGATACGGGATAATTTTGGGGGTTTTTTCTTCGACACGTGTGACACACATGCCATATTTTGCCATAACACCTAGAATAGCTAGCTAATACCTTGTTTAGGCTTTAATCATCATTTATGACATGTTGGTAGGCTTTGGGTTAGGTTTGGTTAATTTTGGAGTGCCTGTCTTGAGCGTATCCTAGTGTATCATAATTGTGCACCACAAGTGTTTGGTAGAATATCTAGTTATTTATTTTAGCATTGGTATTCAGATTTGTACATATAGATATATCCATATGTTCATTATGAATTGCTACATATAAATATATGAGTATATATATTTTATATATATATATATATATATATATATATATATATATATATATGTGTGTGTGTGTGTGTGTGTGTGTGTGTGTGTTAGATTGTATGTATTGTAGCATGTGCATGGAGTAAGGAAGAGTTGGGGGATTCAGTTAGTGAAGGTTATGTGAATTTTATTGTGTAAGAGTGGCACTCTACTGTAGACCAGTGAGTGATGGTGTGTTGAGGTATTGAGTGCAGTGAGGTATTGTGCACAATGGTACACATGCATGGTGAAGATAGGTGTAGCAGTAGGTGCATATTGCAGTACAACCAGAGGGGAGATGGGGTATTAAGTGAGGTTTGATACTATACGGTGCAGAAAGACTGTGGTTGTCACTACCATATTTTCTAGGAAAGGGTATTTTGGTCATTTCATAATTAATTAAATATTATGTATATTATATATTTATTTATTTTATTAATTATTTATTGTTAGATGTTAGTTTATTATTTTGGACTTTGTTAGTGGACCTAACTAGTTTAGATTAGATCCATGGACTAACATTTAATTCTAGTTAGAATTGAGCCCAATAATAAGCCTAATCATTATGAGGAAGATTAATTAAGTTAAACCAATTAGACTAGAACATTCCCTCTTTAATTATTTTCTTCATGAGAAGACCCAAGGGATATTTTAGATATTTCATAGTAGCTTGGGAAGGGGGAAAGGGGGCCGGCCTATTATTTGAATGGAGGGAAATTTCTCTCTCTTCATTGTCATTTCAAATATAGATCTAGAATTTTCTCTTCCAAAATTTTTTATTCCCACATCAAATTCTACCCAAATTTCTTCCCAATTTCTTTTCAAATCATCATTGGAGGTATTAATACAAGAAGAAAGCAAGACTACAAGGAGGAAGCAAGGATCTACAAAGAGGAAGCAAGGATCTACAAGAAGGAGCAATGATCAACAAGTTGAAGGCTCTTTTTACTCAATTTGGAGGTTTCATTGGGAATCCATCTCCCAATAGATATAATCCATTTCCCCCTCTAATTAGACTCTAAATCCATATTTTAATCATTAGGAACCACCCCATATGCTAAGGCTACCCATAGGAATTGGAATTAGGTTCATAGGAGGCCTATGGAGAAAGTTATGTGGTATTTTGTATCATTTTTGGGGGAATTTCGAGATTAACACATCTTGTGTTTGTCAATAGGTCAATTAGACCAAATTAACATGTGTTTGATTGTGTGAGGCTAGTATCGTGTCCATAATTAGATACATATATGTCGTATCCCGATAATTTAGAGATGCGGGTTGATTTAAGAATTTTTTAATGACACGAGAGTTTGAACATGTCATATTTTGACATGGACACGTAGATGAGTAGTTAGCTCTTCGTATTATTCATAATTATGATTTTAGACTTGCTCGTATCCTTCGGAATATATTTGGTTGTGTGGTGAAGACGTATCGCAAGTGTATTATAGATGTAGTGTGATAAGTGTGCGATACAATTCACGTGTTTGTTTTATTTTATTTTAATTCAATTGTCTTGATTATAGATTTTGTAATTATAATTATTATGTGAGATATATGTATATATATATTTATATGTATGATCTATAATTCTTATTGATGTGTTGGTGATCATGGAAGAGTAGGAGTTCATGTGCATCTCTAGAATAGTAATATATATATATATATATGTGTGTGTGTGTGTGTGTGTGTGTGTGTGTGTGTGTGTGTGTGTGAACTTGAGGGAAGAAGAAACCATGGAAAATAGTGAATAAAATAATGAAAACAGGGAGAAAAACAATGGAAAGCAGTGAGAGAAAAGCAGTGATAAGCAGGCCAATAAGCTGAGAGAAGCAGCAACAGAAGAAGAACATAGAAGCAGTCAGTAGAATAAGAAAGCAGCGGTAGCTGCTGCAGCAAGCAGCAAGAAGCTGCAGCAGCAGTTCAATAAGCGACAGCTTATTGATAAGCCAGTAAGCTAGTAAATTAGTATATATATATATATATATATATATATATATACTAATTTACTAGCTTATATATATATATATATATATATATATATATATATATATATATATATATATATATATATATATATAAGATAAATTAGTTTATATTAATAAGCTAAGTAGTTTATGTATATATTGTAAATAAGTTAGTATATATTATATATGAGATTTATATATACATAAGCACTAGTTAATATTAGTTAGTATTAATTCTAGATTACCTTGGGGTACACTAAGATAATGAGAGTGAGATATCTTAGGTACGGGTATTGAATATCAAGGGGTATGTTAGTATATAGTTTAGTATAGTATTGTTATAAGTTTAAATATACATATTAATACATATTAGTGTATAGTGAGGTATATGGGTATTAGTAATATATTAAATATTGAATTACCTTGAGATACCAAGGTAATGTCAAGGTATTGGGTTTTACTCAAGGTATTGAGTTTGCACAACAAGATAGAGTGTCGGTGGTGTGATACCGCTTTTGGTTCAAAGCCAAGGTTTTAGTTATGAGAATTATATATTGTTGTTTTGTATACATATTATAATATTTTTATATCTAATAAATTGTGTATCTTATGATACGGTATCTTGTTAATTTTCTAGTATCCTACTATAGCCAGTATGGCCTAGTTACATAGTGCATGGACCCAATATCCTAGAGATAGACTCAAACAACCTGGAAATAGCTAGTTTGACCAGTTTGACCTAAACTTGACCTAATTTGACTGTTTTGACTTAGAAATGGCTTTTTGACCCAAAAGTTGACTAGTTTAACTTATTTTTATTCCAAAACCTTGTATCACTATAATATTCCATATTTAGGTCTTCGAGGCACCGTACCGGACATTTTTGATACTGTTCACCGGAATTCAGGCGAGTCAATTCTCTGATAGTTTCTCATTTATGATATCCTCTATGTCTCTTATATTTATTATAGATATCCTTGATTTTTTGACACGATGGTTACACGGATTGGTATATCCGGATCTCGTCATGAGATATTATTCCTTGGTATTTATGGTTTATCTTGTGCAAGCATTGTTTCTTGTTCTTCTTGTACATGTATAGACATTGATTCTTGGGGAGACTTGCTACCAACCCAGAGAATCCTGTGTTATAACATACCATGGTTGGATACACTATACCAGTCAAGGGCGGGAAGTATGTAGTGTAAATATGTGATCATATACTTCTTGTACATGTCTTATTCCTTGAATAGTGCTAATCATACACTGCACATATGATTAACCAGGCCATAATCCTTATACAAGTTCCCAAGCCGATCATATATTAAAGTTGGTACTCACTTAGTTGTAGTATTTCTTGTTCATTCCTATGATGCTCATTTTTGTATTTATTTTCAGTATTCCTTTATTGCATATCTCTTGTACCTTTATATTGTATCTTGTATGTTCGCTCTATTTATTGTTACATAGTTTATATTATTTATTAGAACTGTTGTTAGAGATGTACTTTGCTTCTTTCCTGACTGGATTTATTTTTTTCAGATGATACTGAGGAGTGGTACCCCACTCACTACGGGCCTCGGGATGTTGTTGTCTTAGAGCCAGAGACCTTGGCTCAAGAGGGTCTCATCCCGACTGAGACAGATGACCCAGGACTCGTAGCACACTAGTTAGATTCTTTTGTACTGGATTTGTCTCCAGCATTATTATTAGTATTTCTTTGTTTGACTCATTGGATATTATTTGTCTCGTGAGCTGTATTTTGACACTTCTATTCTTTTATCATATTCGTGCGATTTGTTCCATCTTATAGATCTGTGATTGAGTATTCATATTATATTGGTGGCATATTTATATCTTGATTGTTAGTTAGATAGATTATCCAAACATCGTTCTACCGCCGATGCTGCGGCGTAGGCTGGGCATTGTTCACTACTCGTGCCCCTACATCGGGTGCGGGTCGTGACACATTTTTAGTGGTGGCCCATACAGGTCTTCAAGGTCACAATTAGTATGATTTGTAGTGGTGCTCTTATTTGGGTGCTATTATGAGCCTATTTCAGGAGATAGGATATAGGCTATAGGCTAAGAATACTCAATCACATCTAGGAAAAACTTTTTTGATTCATTTCAACTGTTCTAACTTGATATTGATATTTGATCTTAAACTGTCCTTCTTTGAATGCATTACATCATGTGCCATATTGATTCATTCCTTTCGCTTTGCCTCAGGATATCGCCTAAGACTAGATCACAGTAGAGGGAAGCAGTTTCTGAGAGATCTACGACTTCCCAAGGGCCTGCACTAGTCACTTCTCCGGTAATTGGCGTATCAGCTGCGTTCGGGGGTCCACCTCCAACTTAGAGGACTGTTTCGGCTGTATCTGAGGGACTTCCACCTCCACCTTCTGTACTGACAGATATGACCCAGGTGTTCGCATTATTTCGCTAGATGATGGAGGCTCAGAGGGTCCAGTCCAAGGCACACCAGAGGCAGACCGACGTGTTACGGCAGGGCATTGAGAGTACTCATCAACTTGCCCTTGCTGCTGTAGAGAGAGGAGTTCTGGTCCAGTAATAGGTTGTTCCGCAGGTTCCCCAGCTTCAGCCAGGCAATATCCAGGACTTTAAGAAGATGGAACCTCGGGTCTTCAAGGGGACTGAGGGCATCGTCTATGCTGATGATTGGCTCGAGGATATTGAGCGTCTCATGAGGGTGTCTTATCTTGCTGAGGATCTGAAGGTTGAGGCAGTAGGACTTCAACTATTCTAGATCGCCCATACTTGGTTCAGGAATGAGCCACTTCATGCTGATGCGGGACAGTCTTAGGAGATGTTCAAGGACCTCTTCAAGTGGAAGTTCTTTGCTCGGGTAGACAGGTTGGACTTGGGGAGGCAGTTTGAAGGCCTTACTCAGGGAAGCATGTCCGTGGAGGAGTACGCCGCAGAGTTTGGTAGGCTGAGCCAATTTGTGGAGTATTTGGTGAGGGAGCCAGAGGTTCCAACTATCTGTTTCCGGGAGGGTCTAAACTAGGAAGTGAAGTTCCTCATTCCATCTTTCTATGAGACCTATTCGAAGATACTTACGGAGGCATGCAAGGTTGAGTGGGAGTTGGGCTTAAAACCCAAGAGATATCGCGATTCTTTTCTGGGGGCTAATAACAGCATAATGACTGTTAAGCGTCCCCATTTCCAGTCCAGACCTTTTCAGCAGCCGCAGCAGCAACAGACTCTAGATAGAGCATCGTTTCACCAGGCACCGCAGTAGCAGAGACAGTCACAACAAGCTTCTTGCGACTACTGCAAGAAGCTCGACCACATCTGGGAAGTTTACAGGAAGAGGTTAGGAGTTTGTTTGTATTATGGTGTCGAGGGGCATCAACTGAGAGAGTGTCCTACCAACCCTCGTCGTGCAGTTCAGGGAGCAGTTCCAGCTCCGAGGACACAGGCGAGGCCACCTGCAGTACAACGAGGGGACCGATGTTTCTGAACCAGCAGTAGCGTTATGCCCAGTACCAGCATCAGAGAGGTGCACGTCAGGGATGAGCTTTTGCTATGACGGTCGAGGAGGTCGAGCCCACCGGAGATGTCATCGCAGGTTCTGTTCTTTTTGATTCTATTCCAGCTTTAGCTTTGTTTGATAGTAGTGCTTCCCATAGTTTTGTATCTGCTTTTTTTTCTCTGAAGCATCATTTAGTAGCTGAGTCTTTGGTTAGGACTTGCAAGATCATGACCGGAGGAGGTATTATCCTGGTTAGTGATATTTGCAAGGATCGGAGAGTTACTCTGGGAGGTTGAGTACTGAGTGCGTGTCTACTTGTAATGCCACTTTTGAACTACGACATTGTACTCGGGACAGATTGGTTGAGTAGATACCATGCTAGTATAGATTATAGAGGAGGTAAAGTTTTGTTTACCCGTCAGGAGAGCCAGTGTTTGAGTTTGTTAGAGGAGATGCAGAGTAGGGAGAAGGCATTATCTATGGAGCTATGATAAAAGACAAGGATGATAGTAGAGTTCTTGGATGTATTTCTTGAGGAATTGCCAGGATTGTCGCTAGATCGAGATATTGAATTCTCTATAGACTTGGTGCCAGGTGCAGAACCAATTTCACAGCATGTCTATAGAGTGAACAACAACGAGCTGGTTGAGCTAAAGAAGCAAGTGAATGAATTATAGGATAAGGGGTTTATCAGATCCAGTTCTTTACTGTGGGGAGCCCCGGTATTATTTGTACCAAAGAAAGATGGATCGGTGCCCATGTGTATCGATTACAGTGCATTAAATAATCTTACTATCAAGAATAAATATTTGTTGCCACAGATTGATGGCCTGTTCGATCAGTTAAGTGGTGCCAAGGTATTTTCCAAGATAGGTTTGAGATAAGGCTACCACCAGATGAAAGTGAAGCCGAAGGACATTCCGAAGACTACTTTTAGGACTCGATATGGCCAATATGAGTTCATGGTGATGTCATTTGGGTTTACTAATGTCCCGGCGGTATTTATGAATTTGATGAACAAGGTGTTCCATTAGTACCTTGACAAGTTCGTGGTGGTGTTCATCGATGACATACTCATATACTCAAATATACCGGAGGAGCACGAGGAGCATCTGCGAATTGTGTTGGATGTGTTGAGAAATGAGAAGTTGTATGGGAAGCTGTCCAAGTGTGAGTTCTTCCTGGACAAGGTAGAGTTCTTAGGACGTGTTGTGACTGGTGATAGAATTTCAGTGGATTCGAAGAAGATCGCAACAGGGGAGTCTTAGAAGACCCCGAGTTCAATGGCAGAGATAAAAAGTTTCTTGGGTCTAGCAGGCTACTACAGAAAGTTTATGCAATATTTTTCGAAGATTGCCGAGCCGATGACTAGACTCACCAGGAAGGATGAAGAGTTTGTATGGATAGAGGAGTGCCAGGTTGCTTTTGAGGAATTGAAGACGAGGTTGACATCTGCTCCTATTTTGACGTTGTCATCAGGGTCTGGAGGTTTTACTATTTATAGTAATGCATCGGAGAAAGGGCTGGATTTTGTTCTTCAGCAGAATGAGAAAGAGATTGCCTATGCATCCAGGCAATTGTGTCCTCATGAGAAGAACTATCCTACCCACGATTTGGAGTTGACATCAGTCATCTTTGCCTTGAAGTTGTGGAAATACTATTTGTATGAAGAGCATGTGGAGATCTTCACAGACTACAAGAGCTTGAAGTATATTTTTACTCAGAAGGAGTTGAACATGAGGCAGCATCAGTATTTGGAACTGATGAAGGATTTTGACATATCTTGAAACACACACAAGTGCGCTCACTGGAACTTCGCTTATGCGACAAGAGTATCCTACGTACTTTTTATATGCATTCTCAGACCAACTTTGCATTCTCCGACTTGCTGTTCTCGGGCTCCATGAGCAATCCAATTCAAGGAAAAGAAATCATCAATGAGACAAGTTCTAAGTGTTACCCAAAAATAAAATGATAAAATAATAAAAATAACTTATACCAAGAATCAAAGCAAGATCCATAGTTGTTTCTTCGGTTGGCAAGATGTACTTGCCAAGTTCTAGACTAATAACAATACTACCAAGGTCACCTACGACCAAGGCCAAGCTCGGCTGCTGCTCTCTGTTGGGGAAGAAATAAAGAAGAAAAGAGAAATGAAAGAAAAAGAAAAGTGGAGGAAAGAGAATATGTTACGCCCCACTCCCAAAGTACACGGGACCAGGCCACGTGGCAATAGCCAGCTGACACGTCTCCGAGGATGTCCCAATTTAATGGATCCTAACGAAGAGTGCTGCGCTGTCCTAAAATACTAACATGTCCAATATCAATCAACAACAGGTAATCTAATCTCATCTACAATATAAAGAGCAAGAAAGTACTAAAATAAATACTGGAAGATAAACGCCAGTCTCAAAATATCTTAGTACAACCAAGAATGTCTGGTGGGGACAAACCCAGTACTATGACGAAAATAAAGTACTTAATGACAGATAAAAAGAGTAATGACTAGGGCATCGGCTGACTAGATAATGATGCTCCCAATACTAGGCAGAAGGCCTACCAACTGATCACGAAAGCTCTAACGGTAGCACCTCTAGCTCCTCCGCGGTAGCGTACCTCATCTCCTGTCCTGGGCCATATACTGTGGGGTAATATGCCTCGTCCAAATTTGGAAAGGTACCAGATCCTCAGAGGGACGTAACAAGATACATAGAAGCATGCCATATATATAAATACTGAATAAAATAAATACAATGAAGGGTGTGCTAACTATATAAGTGAATACAATGTGAGGACAACTTTGGTACGTATGGATAGGGGTAGGCATAACGTCCAATACCCCGAAAAGCATAGCAATAGTGCAGTATATCGTCCATATCGCTCCGAAGAACGTGGCAGCAGTATAGTATATCGTCCATATCGCTCCGAAGAACGTGGCAACAGCGTAAAGGGAGTCATTGGATCCGTGGCTTCTCTGGATACTACGGATTCCAATGTGTGTATCCCATACGCCTACTAGTGTCCTCCCCGACCAATATAGATACACAAGTCAAATACTCGACGTGCATACCACGTATCTATATGCCAAGTCTCTACTAATATAAAATCCTGAATTACGTATGTAGAAGCATAAAAAATACGCCAGATGGCTATATGCAGCATATTGATGCAGAGCAGCATAAACAGAGGCCTTCAGAGATATCATGCATGCAAACAGAGCTTTTACCTCTAAACACAGCATTAAATATAAGCTCAAAGGACCATCCGCATAAGGCAGTACGTCCAAGCCGCTTCAGCGTAAACAGGGTGCTTCATCGACTCCTGGGCGTAAAACCCATCCTCTTTCAACGCAGCATTGAAGTGTACGAGAGACGCTTCGTATTCTCCGAAGTGAACCTGTCAGATCCTGTAATGAACCTGTCAGATCCTGCAATGAACCTGATGTCTGGACTTCTGACAAAGGGATACTACTCGACTACCCAGACGACGGCTATAATGATGGCACAGCACTGCATCCCAGGCTGTCATTTACCACCATCTCCTTTGCGTAAACTGCTTTTACATGCACGAAGGGATACGCTGCCTTATTTTACACAGGCAGACATGAGCTGTTTACGCTCTGCAGTAGACAAACTGCCTGCCACATCAAAAGCTGCACTCTGTAGGGGGCTCAAGGCACGTCTCTACGTCCAATGTACAGAGCGATGACAGTTGCTCGAGGCACGTCTCTACGTCTAATGCACAGAGTGGTGACAGTTTCTCGAGGTACGTCTCTGCGACTGATGCACAGAAGGGCTGCAGACCTTCAAAAACATGTCTCTGTATTTAATGCACAGGATGGTGGCAAATCTTTGCATTGAATGCAAGAGATTTGATTATATCTTCAAAAGCCGTAATTTCGGCTAAGACGTCCACATCAACACTCTGGCACGGTACGCAGCGGCTTCTATGCTCATTCAGCTCCTGTGCTCACTCGGCTTCTACGCCTATTCGGCTTCAACGCCCACTCGGCCTCTATGACCACTCGGCCTCTATGACCACTCGGCTTCAACGCCCACTCGGCCTCTATGACCACTCGGCTTCTACGCCCACTCGACCTCTATGACCGCTCGGCTTCTACGCCTATTTGGCTTCTATGCCTGCTTGGCTTCTACGCCATGGTGACAGACATTGGCTTCTATGCCCACCTCTTCTACACAAGGGATACCTACCTACGTGGCTTCTACGCCATGATCTTCGTAGCGATTATATGCGTTTTGTCCCTTAGTTGGACCCGTGTCACACGCTCATTCAAAGAATCATCTATACGCAGGCATTGGTTATTTTAACCGTTGTGTAAAAGGGTGCTGTACTTTCCACTCCTCGATTTCTACACCGACGGAATGGTCACTGTCACTAAAACTCTATAAATAGAGACCTCTATCAATGAGGAACAAGGTCGACAAATTAGAGGGTCAAAGGAATTGGTCTAAAAACCTCCAAAGAGATCGAACCAGAGGTCAAGAGAGAGAGAGAGAGAGAAGAATCCGGAGCTCAAGCAAAGAGTAGGGATCGATGACTTTGGCATCGTGCATCCACCCTCTTCTGCAACCTTTGAAGCTGCTTCCTGTCTTCTACGGCACTTCTTCATCATCGTGTGGTCCAAGGGCTAAAGTGATCGACTGCAGATCAGACACCTATAACAATATTTACCCAGATTAAATAAATTATACTCCCACATCCTCGTATAGGATCAAATTGTATAAGTTTGTTTGTAAACCAAAGAAGGCGGATTTCGTGTAAACCCTATCTTGAATACATTTTCATTCTTTCATTTTCTACCACAAATAAGATGGCGACTCTGCTGGGGACGTTTTTCTTTTCTGATGAGGAAGTAATTGCTCAACACGATGCGATATCTGTAGGAACCGTGAAGAAGACACTGGTCATCCAATTCGACCAGTCTGCCTACGAAGACATGCTTCGAACCGGGGGTAGCTCTCACCCTCTCTCCGTCCAAGACAACAGGAAGCTGCGCAAGGTCTGGATGTCTAAGACCTCCTCTACCATTCCTGTGGACTCTCCGATCTCTCCGACCAATGAGGTTGTAGCATTGCTCCCTCCGTGCCTTGCACGTAAAATTCAGTCTCCCGCTACGCGCGGTACAGACGAAACTTCGGGCAAAGCCTCAACGCTAACCCAGAAGTATCCACTACGCTCTACACGTAGAAACCGGTCTTCCGCTACACGCGGTACAGACAAAACTTCGAGCAAAGCCTCAGCGCTAACCCAGAAATATCCACTATGCTCTACGCGTAGAAACCAGTCTCCCGCTACGCACAGTACAGACAAAACTTTTGATGATGCCTCAGTGCCAAATCGGAAGTACAAATCACGCTCCGTGCACAAGACAATATCTGACCTCTACAGGGAACCAGATGAGCGCTGTGATCTCCGTAAGGAAAAGCAAGCGGCAGAGTACTCAACTTCTCGGCCTTTACGCCAGCGAGGGAGCAATCTGCCTACCCTCCGGATTATGCGGGAAGCCGATGGCCGACTGAGGACCTCTTCAGCTTTACGCCAGTCTGAGAAAATCTCTAAATTACTCTAGGCAAAGTCCCACGGCATAAAGCAAGCTCAGGTTTCGGAAAGATACCCTCCCCGGGGATTATCTGCCACCCAGATGGCCAACCTGTTGTACACAGGTGGCACAGGGAAAACCATGGTGCCCAACCTCCGCATGCCCACTGATGGGAACAGAAGGAACAAGCCGTCGTCTTCTTCTTCTGCAACTCCTCCTGACCTACGCAAATATCTAATCCAGAAGCGTAAGGAAAGGGGACCTTCCAACATGTCTATTATGCCTTCTGGCGAGCACTGTTGTAATAGTCATAAGATTGTGATTGATTGCTGCTGTTCTAAAGCAAAACGGTCGGTTTTCGACCGGTTGAGCTACTCTCTGTCTTTCCAGGAAGAAGAGCCCGCGCATGCATCCATGAACATGGCTTCACACCTACCTAGAGGAGGGTCGAGCTCAAGACGTCATCCCTCTGGCCCCCGAGCCGAAGGAGATTCAATGAGCTACTCAGGAACACTGAAGCTGGGGTGTTCCAAAACACCCGTGCAAGGTCACAACAACCAGCTTCGTACTCGTCTGATTCCGACGCTGGGGGTCGCCAGTCTCCCGGATCAGATGCTGAGAGTATAGAGTCGACTTCTGCAGCGACCTATACTAATCCATCAATGACGCCCAGGAAAATAGGAGTTTATGCCATTGAAGATGAAGGCGAGGAAGCTTCGCCGTCAGGAAACGCGGAACAACGCATCACTATACTGGAGACATCTCTGAAACAAATGCAATCCATAATGGAGAATATTCACCAGATGATGCTAACTCAGCACGCAACTGCCATGGCTCAAGCATCGGTCCCGCCAACTCAGATACGTGTGGGGGTGGACTTACCACCATCCAACCCGAGCCAAGAGCCTGCTCTAGATCAAGAGTCAGCAGTTCCTCTGCTTCCTCACTCGGAGAATATATTACCTCCCGTTGGAGTCACGATACAACCAACTCCGTACTACACCGTAGTCCCGCTTCCAACTAAAAATCCGATGCAGGCAGTACGGGAGTTGAAAGCCCAGTTTGACGCCTTGAAGCACAAAGATCAGCTCAAGAAATTGGAAATCAACCAGCCTTACCCAGCTATCTGGGAAGAGGTCCCTTTCCCTCCGAGGTACAAATCTCAGACTATAGCTCTGTTCGAGGGAAAAACATCACCAAGTCAGTACATAAACTATTTCAGTATGATGACGGTGTGGCTACAAGGGAACGACGCCCTCCTCACTCGGGTGTTCAAAGGCTGCCTCTCAGGAGTAGCCTATCAGTAGTACCGTAGCTTGGCGGACAACTGCATTACTTCCTTCGAGGACTTCAAAGCTTTATTCTTCACGCGATTCTACGAGGGAAGAATGGACATGTCTATGTCCTCTCTCATCGAAGTCAAGCAGAGGGAAAAGGAGGACGTTCGCACCTTCGTCGAACGTTTTCGTCAGGCCACCTTACAGATGCCTCCAGGAGTTCCAAACTCTGCGTTAGTAGAAATTTGCAGGAAAAACCTCCTTCCCGTAGTCTCGGTGTTTACAGGACCATATCAGTTCCATGATTGGCCCTCGTTCATCATCTCGGCCGTAGCCGTCGAAGACAACAGTCGCAAGGCGCGCGACAATGGCATCATGATCTTCGCCTCTGACAGAGGCAAGAGGTCATCTCCCAGTAGCGACCATCCTCGCAGCTCCAAAGGAAAAGAAGCTCTGGCGATCAATACGGCCAGGCAAAAGACTGCGGCAACCGTACAAGCGAGACCCGGGACCTCCAGGCCCGTCGAAGTCTACTCTTTCGACGACGACGATATCCTAAGTATATTCGAGTGTCTCGTCAAAAGTGGCAAGATCACCCTTCCGGAGCTAAGGCGGCCCCATGAAGTCGGCAGTACTAACGACCCCAAATACTGCATCTTCCACAGATACGTACACCACCCGACAAAGGCGTGTTACATACTGAAAAGAAAGATCCGGGGGTTAATCGATGCTAAGGCCATCACTCTACACAACACCGAGAAGACGGTCACGGACAACATGATCTCTCTGCGGTTTGGCAATCTGCCTTTCCAAGAAGTCTCAGACGGTGTCACACCCATTTCTCGGACCACGATGAACATCGTCAATCTTCCTCCAACTAGGGGTCAAAATCATGACCTGGTACCCCTAACCACTCGGCAGGGCGAGATTATGTGGGTTCATCCGGATTTGGTGTCAGAGCTCGAGGAGGAGACTAAAGCTACTAAGGATACGTCTAGAAAGAGCTCAAAATGCAAACTATGCCATATGGTCGCAACTTCTTCGGCATCAGACGAAGATGAGGTATTTGCTGCAACCCGTTCAGGGAAAGCCTACCTTAACGACTACGGAGCAAGTCAGGAAGATGCAACGGCGGACGCTTAAACTGCCAAACCTTCAGGACCAGGCCCCGTTGTACCAGATGCCAGCCCTTCAAAACCAACTTCGGCGGACAAAGGGAAGCAAAATGAAGTGCGCTTTGATAAACCTGTGAAAAACATTCCAAACAAAGGTTTAGAGAAGCCATACAACTTCGACATTCTGGCCCAACTGGCTAATACACCAGCCAGGCTGTCCATCTTCGAGCTACTCAGGCTCTCCCAAGACACTCGTCTAGCTCTGAGTGAAGCACTGATGCAGGTGGAGGCATGCTTGACCCAGCTCAAGACCCCCGACGAAGAACCGGTAGCGTGTCCTCAATGCCACAGTGTGATGGAGGTGGTCCCAAATATCACTTTCACTCAAGACGATATGGTGTTAAAACATAACAGGCATGACAGGCCCCTCTATTACACCGGGTATGTCGGTTCCATGGAGGTCGATCAGATTCACATAGATCCGGGATCGTCGATCAGCATCATCCCTCACAGTCTGCTCAGACCGCTGAGGATTCCTACCAGCGAATTGGCTTACACCTCCACTACAATCGTGGATTTCAACGCCGGAAGAAGTAAGCCGTTGGGGAAAATTTGTCTAAGGATCCAGATTGGCAACCTCAGATCGGTGGCCACATGTTACGTCATCGATTCAGAGGTGTCCTATAATATTTTGCTGGGAAGACCGTGGATCCACGACCACAACATCGTTCCTTCAACTCTACATCAATGTCTTAAATATGTAGACCCCCAAGGAACAGTACAAATGGAGGTTGCTGACCTAAACCCGTTTAAAGGAGTAGAATCCTACTATTCCGATGCCGTGTTGTACTCTCAAGACCACACAGAAGAAGTATCAGGCGAGGAAGAGAAGGAATCCCACCGGGAGCCAGAAGAACCCTCTGCCTCACTACCACTGTCAATCAGAGTGAAAGAATGAACCACTCATCCAAAAGCCATGGAGCCTATGACTATTCACCTGAACAAGACCAGGTCAGGAAAAGGGAGTGATCCTCTAGTGATCACTTTGAACCAGAAGCCTCCACCCTTGGTCAGCAACCTTCGGCACAACAGTCAGCCGACTGATGTAAATGCAACCAGGAATGGAGTTCCAGATGATAATAAACATCCTCTTTTCCAGTATATTGATGCTCAAATTCCAAATCAGGAATCCATTCCCCGTGACGAGGTAGAACCCATAGCACAAAAATTTTTGGAAGTTATGAACTCCTACCGTCCGTATATCTGGGAAGTAGCATCATCATCCAACATCGTCACGACGTATGGACCACATAAGGATTCTATCTTCATAGTCCCGTCTACCTGCAGTAGTCAGCGTTCAATAGTCTTCGGCCGCATGCGCAATCAACCGACTTTCCAGGAAGATTCTTTCAATGACGATGCTGGAAAAATGCAAGTTCACCGATACAGCCTGCAAACGTTGAGGATCATGCAAAACATGGGCTACGACTTGAAGCAGAAGTCAGGCCTCAACTACGGAAGAGGCAGATGAATGCCGCTGCGCGGCAACCCCTACTATCAACGAACTCATTTCGGGTTAGGGTATGCCACCTCCTCTAAGTCGGACGAGGATATCTTTTCCTCTTCTCAGAATGGCTCATCGCCCTCTGACTCACCTGATGCTCTCAAACAAACATTATCAGTGAATATGGTAGTGGCAGATCCCTTTGAAGCAGATGAACAGGATTCTGAGCCGTTTGAGAATAACTCTTGGGCCCAACGAATGGATACGCAGTGGGAATTCTGCTTCGAGCAAAGGGAACCTCCCACCAAAGACGAAGTTATCCAGGTTGATGTTGGGGGTAAACTTTCACCAAAGCCGATATTTATCAGTAACAATCTTTCCCCAGCTGAAAGGGAAGAAGTTATCCAGCTGATAAAAGATTATATCTACGTCTTTGCATGGGATTACGAGGACATTCCAGGCCTTGACCCGAAGGAAACTCAATATATTGGCCGACTCGAAGCCTGTGAAGCAGCACCAACGCCGGTTCCGCCCGGATATGATGGACGCCATCGAAGCTGAAGTCAAGAAGTTGATAGCCTGCGGTTTCATTCGGGAAGAACAACATCCCGACTGGGTCGCCAACGTTGTCCCAGTCATGAATAAAAATAGGAAAATACATATCTGCATCGATTACCGAGATTTGAATACAGCCTGCCCCAAGGACGAGTTCCCTCTTCCCATTACGGACATCATGATCGACAACACCTGCGGTTTTGAATGCATGTCTTTCATGGACGGATTCTCAGGATACAATCAGATCAAGATGCATCCTGAAGACGAGAAGCACACTGCCTTCCGGACCCCGTTGGGGGTATATTGCTATACGGTCATGCCCTTCGGATTAAAGAACGCCGGGGCTACCTACCAATGGGCTATGAGTAACATATTCCATGAGCATTTACGCAAAATAGTAGAATGTTATGTGGACGATATAGCCGTCAAGAGCCACCTCAAAGATGATCGTATTCAAGACTTGAGGACGGTATTCGAGTTAATGCGCCAACATCAACTCAAGATGAACCCTACGTACGAAGTCCTTTCTGGGTGTATCTAGTGGCAAATTCCTGGGGTTTGTCATCACTGCCAAAGGCATCCAAGTGGACCGTGACAAAGTCCAGGCCATCGTAAAAATGCGACCGCCCCGCAATCTGAGGGAACTCCGGGGATTTAAAGGCCATCTGGCTTATATCCGGAGGTTCATATCCAACCTCTCGGGGAGATGTCAGCCCTTTTCTCATCTCATGAAGAAAGGTGTATCCTTCATCTCATGAAGAAAGGTGTATCCTTCAGATTATCCAGGAAGCTCACAACGGCGTGTGCGGAGCGCATCAACCCGGTCCTAAGCTACAGGATCGTATTTGGAGAATGGGCTATTACTGGCCCACTATGATCGCAGACGCGATCAACTATGCAAGACAATACAGAGCCTGTCAGGTTCATGCAGACTTCATACATCAACCGTCTGAATATCTACATCCTACGGTTGCATCCTGGCCTTTTGAAGCATGGGATATGGATATCATTGGTCCTATTCACCCGTCTTCTTCCAGAGGTCACCGGTTCATACTGGCCATCACGGATTACTTCTCCAAATGGGCAGAGGCGATCCCTCTTGCTGAGGTAAAGGCCTCTAATGTAATCAGCTTCATCAAGTATCACGTCATTTATCGCTTTGGGGTACCCCGGAGGATAATTCACGATAATGGGCCTCAGTTTATCAGCCAAGTATTTCACCGATTTTGCGATAAAAATCGGATAAATAATATTGCCTCTACGGTATATTATCCAGCTGCTAATGGTTTGGCGGAAGCTTTCAACAAAACCATTATCAAACTCTTGAAGAAGTTCGTCTCTTCAAACAAGAGAGATTGGAATGAGAAGCTGGGCGAATGTCTCTGGGCATACCGCACAATGGTATGAACACCGACAGATTGTACCCTATTTTTATTGGTCTACGAGAGCGAAGCAGTTCTTCCCATTGAAATCCAGATCCCGTCACTCAGGATAGCCGTGACTAATGAGCTGACTCAAGAAAAGAATGACCTGTTAAGGCTTCAAAAGCTAGAAGGATTAGACGAGAAACGCCTCCAAGCTCAACAGCGCATCGCGCTCTACCAAGCACGCATTTCCAGAGCTTTCAATCATAAAGTAAAGGAAAGAGTGTTCAAAGTCGGCGAGCTAGTTTTAGCCGTAAGAAGGCCGATGATCCTTACTCACAGGAGTAAAGGCAAATTTTAGCCCAAGTGGGAAGGCCCTTATGTGATCGAGACAACGTTCTCAAACGGCGCTTACAGGTTAGCCCAGCCTAATGAAGACCTGTTAATGGCTCCTATCAACGGTAAATTCCTGAAAAGGTACTATGCTTAACCTCCTCTGCTCAAGTTGAATATAGCAAGAATCTCAATTCTGACAAAACTACTTCTAAAACGAAACTAGTTGGGTCATATTCTATCATGTCCATATAACCTCTGAATAGATATGTTCGACTAATTTGGAAAATGCGATACCTATCACGTACATATTACCTCTGATAGTGTCTTGTCTACAAACTTTAGTCAAAGCATATTCTATCATGTCCGTATGACCTATGAATAGATATATCCTACCAAAGCATATTTTATCATGTCCGTATGACCTCTGAATAGATATATCTTGCTAAAAGTTTATCGAGAGTCTATCACGTCCATATTACCTCTGATATCACTTCCGCCAAAACCTGTCATTTATATTCCGAAATGATGGGTCCACAGAGTCAGAAAAGATTCGCTTTATTTATTCCCAAAAAGAGCAGAATTATATTTGGGAAGCAAAAAGAAGAAAGGGTACATCATTGTGGGGGAGCGGTCAGATCGCGAATCAGCTGTACCAGTACAACTATTCTCTCATTCCTGGAAACCAAGGCATCAGCGCGGGCCCGCTCCAGCTGTGCCTCGTGATTGCTCATAAAGGAAAGCTCGGCCCTTGCCCAAAGAGAGTCAGCACGGGCAGCTTCTGCACGCTCCAGATCCCGTCTTGTTGTGCTTAGTCGACCAGTCGCTACATCTAGACCTGCCAACGACTAAGAAGCCCACTCCTCTACCAGAGCAAGTTTTTTCTTCAACTTGCGGGCTCTCGCTACGTTCCCTTCATGCTCGGATTGGCACTTTGTCTGAAGAGCAAGAGCCTCCTCCACGACAGCTTTTCTTTCATCCATCTCCAGCTTATGTGTTTTGATGGAGTTATCTAGGCTTTCCAGCTGTTTAGTAAGCCGCGCAGTCATAAGATCATATCTGGCCTGGACCTCAGCTTCAAGGCTGCCTCGAGCCAGCTGCAAGTATTCGTTAATAGGTTGCTCCAAACCATTAATCATCGCCTCTAGGGCGTCAGCTACCCCAGAATCGCCGAACTCCCTGACCGCCCCGATCGAAAACTGAGAAGCCTTCTTCAGACACTCGAAGTCTAGATTCTTCGCCAACACCATTGATATCAGCATTTTCAAACTGGTGTAAAAGAGGCTGGTATACTGCTCGGTCAGCGCAACCAGATCTGATTGAACGCCAGGAGTGGCCGCGATATTGGCGAGTCCCCTCCAGGAGTGGTTGCAGACGATGTGGCTACGGCTGTCGCCTCAACAAGTGGTGCGACCAAGGAAGATGCGACAACGACGGTCGAAGTCATCGGCATACTCGCAGGAGGCGATGTCACAATGACAGGCTCATCCTCCTCTTGAGATGACGAAACTACTCTGGGCGAGCCAGCACCCGAAGATGCTTCCTCTTCAAACTCAGGCACCTTCGTGTCACCATCGGAAGCCGAAGTAGAGCCAAAAAGTGCTTCAGCGCTCTTCTCCCCGCAGACATCTGCCCCTGAAAAGAAGACGAGAAAGTTAATATCGACACGATTTTAATGCCTCTAAATAGAATGGCGTAAAGATGACATTTACCCACGGTCGACGGCACATATGTCGCATCTGCAGCCAGTATAGCTAAATCACTTCTTAATAATGCTAAGCAGGCTATCATACCTGGAGAAAGGGGTCTGATAGCTGACACTGGCAGGTGGTCTTCCAATTCCTCCTTAAATTCCAACCAAGGTTCATCGGCTGGAATCTCGCCAGGTATTCTCGCAGGCACGAAAGGGGTCTCTTCCGACGCTGATCCGGATAAAGGTATATGGAACCTTATACTCAGCCCCGGAGGCAACTTTGTTCCACTACCGGAGGCAGTGGCAGCAACGGCAGCCTCAAGCAGGAGTTCTCCGACACCGCCGGCCGAAACTGAGGGTCCCTCTCCGAAAGGCGAGGAACCTCCAATCAAAGAAACATCCCCGACAGGAGAGACAACAGGTTCCTCTCTAGGAGCCTCAATACCAGGAATCCGGAGAGAACGATTAACCGTCTTCTTTTTCCTTTTGCGAGGGGAAATCTGCTTCGAAGCAGGAGCCCTTCGCTTCCCAGAGACTACCAAAGCCCCCGCAGGCGGAGGCACTTCACACCTCGGCACCGACACCAGAGGCTCATCCGGAGTGACGGACTCCTCACCCTCGTCAGAAAAAACCGAAGGGACTTCGACTCTTCCCCCAGGCTTGGGAGAAGGCACCCTAAAGCTTCCACGCATGTCAAAATCACGATGGAAGGTGTTGATCGCCACGTAGAACTGGGCATACGAATGGAGGATGCGCAGCTCCGTGGAGAGTGTAACGACCGGCACGATAAAGATTGCTCCCGTGCAACCCATGATAAAATACCGTCATCCTCTGGCTCCATCAATGAGTCCGCCCCTGGACCTGAAGCTGGTGACGGCATTGCCCACGTGCAGCTGATCGTACCCAAACTGCCTGGCAAACCGACTGGGCAAGTAGGGCTCGAAGAAGCAATGATCTTCGCTTCTGTACAGCAAATGGGAGAGTCTGATGCAGACCAACCAATTAAAAGCTTTCGGAGAAAGATTGGTCTTCTCTCCACCTAAATCCTCAAGCCTAATCCCCGACTGATTGCGATGTACAGAGGGGACAGTGCAGAGGAGCTTCCAGCCGTGACTGAGGCTCAGCACCAGCCGACAGTCTAAAACTGTGTTCATGTTACAGGGAGAGTCCTTGTAGTTCAGCAAGAAACTACCCTCCGAGCTACTACCAGGGCCGGAAGACATCACCCGGGGGTTGTGGAGAATTAACCATCCCATTAAGTACAGGTATGGTAACTCTACCCGGGGAAAGCTATCATGCCGAGCTTCATCGACGAGCAGTCCATCAGTCATGGCTCTCAGGCCAGCCTGTATACGGCACACCATGGCAGGAAGCAAGCCCAGTCTTGCCCCGAACACCAGACGTACGGCAGGCCATAGGATATTCTGGTGAATGCGGTCCGCGGATGCGATACCGGGCACCACTACTCGACGCAGCCATATGGAGAGGAAACCAGCCAGCCGGGCTTCCTTAGACAGAGGCCTGCAGTAGCGCCTCAAGTAACTGTAGGCCTTAGTGCCTTCAGGATACTTTCCTACCCCGTCATTGAGAATCTGATCTGGAGCCTTAGCATCCTCCATAAGATCCTCGACGACCTGGGCACTGAGCACGCCCAAACAGTTCACAGGCTCATTCTTGCCCCCTGAGACTTTCTTCGACTTGGCGGCCCTGGCCCGGTGGAAGAAGAGGTAGGATGTCCACTTAGTAGTGTGAGCCAAATCAGAAGGCTCATCATAAAATCAGTGCACGCGAAGTAGTGGCACATCAGCTCCTGATATACTTCCACCGCCCGAGGGTCCGATTCCTCCAACTCCCGGTTTGTGGGAACATACTCTTCATATGGGGTATCCCCCATCGGCAGTCTCGAGATCACTGCCATCTCATGAAGGGCCAACCCCAACTCCCCCAATGGAGTGGCAAAGGTCCCGGTGAGCAAAATGTATCGCTCCATCAGTGCCAGAAACAGGTTAGGGTTGGGAGGCAACCCAACACTCGTCGCACTCACAGCAGCATACAGTCAAATGACCTCCAGCTCTTTCCGAAAATGCTTCAAGGCCCAGTCAACAAGGCAAGCCCATCGGAGGTTTGTTGGGGTGATCCACCCATTGCACCGAAGATTCTCCTTGGGGTATACCCCCCCTCGCCCCATCAAGTCATTGCAGAAAGTCGGCAATTGGACCGGCTGGATCACTGAACTGTCTTCACTCGGGATGCTGCCCGGGTACAGTCCCCTGAACACCGTCACAACGCCGGAAGGACGGCTGACAAACGACCCATGGTCAACTCCTTTCAAATGAAAGATCTTCCCCGGCTTGCCGTAAAGATCGGGAGTCAGCGTCCACGACATCCTACTGGGATGTGTAGCATGGGAGAAAGCCGAGATGGGATAATCTCTCAGCATCGTAGGCAGATACTGTAAAACCCCCTTCCTAGAAAAATCGTAAATACCCTTTTATTATTAATTATTAATTAAATTATGGTAATCAGGTCCAAATAGGAGAAATAGATTTTTAATAATTTTTATGTTAGGTGTTCGGGCACTTAGAGGACTTGTGGGACCATCAGGAATTTTTCGGAATTTATTCTATGTAGGAGACCCCTTGAGCAGTTGCTAGCCTAACGATGTACAATACCCCATTATATAAATTTTCTTATGAGTATATATATATATATATATGTATATACATATATATATATGTATATATATATTATATTTAAAGAAAGGAAAAGAAAAGAAAAGAAAATAAGTATATAATAATAATACTAATAATAATAACAATAATATAATATAATAAAAGTTACTACTATTTGAATTAAGTTCCTTAGGAACTTTGCAATCTTTCAACAGCATCACTTCTTCCCACGTTGACCCCTCCCTTCAGCGGATGGACGTGGACCCCCTTGCTTCAGCGCCCAAGTCAGCGACCAATTAACCCTTCACCCGACCCTTTACTTCACCTTAACCCGCGGACCATTAATCAACCCCCTCTCTCCTAATTATATATAAAATATATATATATATATAGTTAGCTCTCCCAAAACCCTAACCTAAACTCCAGACTTCCCCTTCCCATCTAGAGCCGTCACCGCAGCCAGAGAAGCCTCCCCAAGCCATCCAACCATCCCGTCGACGCCGACATCGCGAACTGCAGTTTCCCACTCGAGGCATCTTCGCTCCGGCGTATTTTTTCGTTGACTCGCTCATCCAAACGTTGTTCCGTTTTTATAGGTATGATCTTCCCTCAACCCTCTCCAATATTTGTTTTATATTCAACCTCGGATAACATGTGCCCCTAGGTCAAAAATAGCGCCCAAGTCAGCGCGAGCAGACAGAATTCTGCAATCGCAGAATTCTAGAATGACCACCCGTATTGTCGAGTTCGTATCTCCCACCACAGAGATCCGAATTCGATGATTCTTTTTGATACCTGTAGATTACATGACCTAATTTATTTTCTGTATAATAACTTTGTGCTATTAGTCGCTGTGGACAGAATTATATTCGTCACAAAACTGCGCGCACCCACTTTTTCCGGTTTTCTAAAAGTTGGAGATCGGAGCGCGCCCCGCCAAACAGGACCGCCCCGCCATGTGCCAAGTGTACCGAATGGTGCACGCAGCATAACGGGATACGTGAAATTTTGTAGGAACTGATTTGGACGCGTGTGCGCACCGGAATCAGGCCGTATCCGCGAACACATTCCGTGTCGCCACTTTTGTGGAACTCGCGAGTATTTTGTGCACGCTTGTCAGATTGCGACGAAACTTGCGCCACTGGACTCGTGGTAACACGCTGGTACTGTGACCCAATTTTCACGCATTTCTGAGATGGTTGACCAGATCGCCAATTGGCGGGCCCCACAGTTGACTTTTGGACCAAATTATGTTCGGCTCATCGGAATCCAAATTTGGACATACCGTTGGGATCGTATTGACATTTAGAGTTGTTTGACCCATAGTTTGTCCCATTTAGAGACTGTTACCCTCGGCACGCTTTTTGGTGCAAAGTGGGCCCACCTATGGAACCCGCTTTGGCCCGAAAATGACCTTTTTGCCCCTGTGTCCAAATTGGACGTAAGGACAGGCATTTCCAGCTATTTGACATCTTCTGAGACTATTGGTGATATTTATTACAGCTTTCGGAGTAGTACCTACCGGATCCACCGATACCAGGACGATAGTTGATATTCAAACATCAGGCAAGTGTACCTTGCCAAACTCTGCAGCTTAGTTATTTATTTTCCTTGCTTTATATATATTACTGTGCATGCTCAACCTAGGACCGTGTGACGTACTTAGCGTCCGATTAACAGTCGGGTGCCGACACTGTACGCAGTGTTGGGTACGGTCATCTAGAGGTGGACATTCGGGATACCTTATTTTCGTACTTGTCTTATCAAGTACCATATGACCCAGGACACTTGACACTATTCATAAGACAGGATTTTTCCGAGATATTCGTGGTGATTCTGTATAGGATACAGGACATGGACATTATACTCTTAGATACATTATGACTTGTTGCATTTAGCTATGATCGCGCTTGACATAGACATGAGACGTTATGGACATAATATGCGTGGTTACATTGGGTGGGGAGAGACACACAGGCTACAGGCTGATTATATATATATATAACATAGTAAACACATAGTTATTGCTGCTACCGGCTCCCAGACACAGAGCTTGTAGTGGTCTCAGCCTGAGTATTCGTGCTGCTCTCACTTGCATTTCACTTAGATGGTTATATATTTACCCCATTATTTCATTTAGTTATTTATTTGCTGCACTGCTTGTTTATTTATTTATTGGCATGAGCTTTCTTGTACCTTGCTATGTCCCCTGAGGACCTGGATCCGAATTTTGTCCCCAGATTTTGCAGACGAGATTTATCCCGAGGTTTACGGGACCGGAGCAGGAGCTGATCCAGGAGTTGTACCTTCATCCGAGGACGAGGTCTTAGCTGAAGATTTCTCTTGAGCATCCATGTTCATGCTCAGTTTTTATTATTATTTCAGTCTTTTATTTTCTGGTCTGTGGAACCATTGTACTAGATATTTATCGGGTTGTTTCCCGAAGTACTTTGTGAGACTTGCTGATGATTTACATTCCTTATTATTCTGTGGATCATATTTTTATATCTTGTGTGGATGAGATTAGTTGTGCCATGATTGTCGTAGACTTGTTTTACAGCTTAAGTATGCCCTGATGGATCCATTATATTGAGCTGGTCCATCGGTGCGTACTGCTGGCCATTGCCACGTGTCTAGTCCCACGGTATTTTGGGACTGGGGCGTGACATAGTTTTTGTGGTAGCCCATGCAGGTCTACGACTAAATTGTTCGGTTTCAACTTAGGGACCGGACCAGCCTGCCCTAAGGATAGTATAAACTATAGGATCTCATCCATCATTTAACCATTTGTTGAACTCTATATCGAACTCGAAATTGGTTACTTGAACTGCATCCTGTATTGATTCCTCTGAGCGTTCTCATAGTTTATCTTTGATTTCAGAGCAATGGATTCCGGGAACAGAGATGATATCCCTTTGGATACACCACACGACGCTGTGGTTACTTATGGAGACGAAGTGACACCAGGGGATGGTGGACAAGCATCGCAGAGTGATCAAACCGGACAGCCTAATCCAAGGTTCCGGAGAGATGACATTCCACCACCACCTCAGTTCATTCCCCAGATGCCAGTATTCCCGCCAGGACAAGCCATGGACGGGCAACAAATGTTTCAGATGATGTATGCTATGATGCAAGCACAGCAACAGATTCAGCAAGAGGCCCATCGGCAGGAGGCCGAGTATCTGAGGACCAGCCTGGTATCCGCATTGGAGCAGGCTAATCCAGCAGCGAGGCGAACATTGACGGGATCTATCACCGACTTCCGTCATCTCAAGTCTCGCATATTTTCTGGTAAAGAAGGGCCAACGGAAGTTCATGAGTGGCTCACAAACCTTCAGCATCAGCTGGAAGCCGCTGAACTTCTAAGAGAGAAGTGGATGACTGCAGTCAGAATGCAGTTAACTGATAATGCGCACCACTGGTGGTTAGCAGAAGAAAGGAGATTTGGACAGGACAGAGTCACATGGGAAGAGTTCTCCAGACTCTTCCAAGAGATGTACATCCCGACAGTTGCACGGTCAGAGCTCAGGGACAAGTTCAACCGCCTCATCCAGGGCAGCATGACAGTGGAAGAATACAATGCATAATTCATTCGTCTAAGTCGCTTTGCCCCAACCTTGATCCCGACAGAAGAAGAAAAGGCTGAGAAGTTCTTCGACGGACTAAACTTGGAGCTACAGAAACTAATTGGATCCGTTGCACCTACATCCTACTCAGACGTCCTTGCAGCAGCCCGACGCATGGAACGCGTCACTAGGAGAGAGACCAGTCTGAAAAGGTCTTCCATATCAGCCAAAGTACCACAAGAAGAAGCTGTAAAGAGACCTCACCTACACCAGCCACCCAGAGCCTCTCCGCAGATATCACCCACATGTCAATACTGTGACAAGGTAGGCCATATTGAGAGGGACTGCAGACGCAAGTTAGGATTATGCTTGATCTGCGGAACCAACCAACACTTAGCCAAGGATGTCCTCATCATCGAGAGAGAGCATTGACATTAAACAGACAAGCTCTACCAGCACCAGGAGGGTATCAACCAAGGCCACCCTTGGCTCCACAGGCAGCACTCTTCCAGGGAGCCCAACAGCCACCGTAGTGGAATCCACCGCAAGGACGCGGACAAGCTTTTGCTATGACTTTGGAGGACGCGCAGAATAATGGAGTACCTAATGCGCGTAAGTTTTTATAGTCTTCTGCTTTTAGATTTGCTTAGTTTTTGCATGTAGATTCGTGACCTAGCCTTAACCTAGTAATTAATTTGAACTTGCCAAAAATTTATAACCTAGAATGTTTTTATAATTAATAACTGTAGAGATTATAGAGTATTTTACTATTGTGCTTATTTTGTGTTGTTTTGTGAACTTGAATTAATTTGTACCTCCTTTCATCATCATTTAGCGTACTTAAATTTGACTTATGCTGCTATTCTATAGCCTAGTTTTGCAAGCTTACTCTTTATCGAGCTTGTTCATGACATATGTATTAGTGGACTGGTACATTAATATAATTGTCTATTCAGAATCAGTGTATTACGGTCTGATCAACCTTAGTGCATTTTGGTTCGCTCTTCGTACGACTACTTCACGTGGATTGAGATATATAGTTGACTAGTATACTTGACCTCTAGATATGTCTGCGTATATCGTATCAGTTACATAACTGTACTAATACGAGCATGCGAACAAAGGATTACCAATAGGATTTCAATCCACAACAACTGGACAATTCCCATTCGGATTCGTCAAACGCCTTGATCCTGATACTTCTAATATATTACCTCACCCTTGAACTCTTTATTATTGATCTCCGTCTTCCCTTATTTCGGAAAGACGAAACCTCGTGCTTGGTATAAGTTTGGTTTATAGACAGTACTAGATGTACCCCACAGGCCGGTCACATTATTGCTACCTTTTTATATATGATTTAGGACATATCATAGATGATATGTTGGTGTTAAAAACCTTGAGGATTCAACAACATAATTTGGGGCATAGCTTTCTTGGATGTATAGCCTTAGATGATAGATGGGTAAAATATAAGTTGGGTAGAGACCGAAATGCTCACTTGAGAGAAATTCTTAGACTGTAATCAAGTGAGACTTGATAAAGAGAGCCCTACCCTAATTTAATTTTGAGGACGAATTTTTTATAAGTTGGGTAGAATGTAAAACCCCCTTCCTAGAAAAATCGTAAATACCCTTTTATTATTAATTATTAATTAAATTATGGTAATCAGGTCCAAATAGGAGAAATAGATTTTTAATAATTTTTATGTTAGGTGTTCGGACACTTAGAGGACTTGTGGGACCATCAGGAATTTTTTGGAATTTATTCCATGTAGGAGACCCCTTGAGCAGTTGCTAGCCTAACGATGTACAATACCCCATTATATAAATTTTCTTATGAGTATATATATATATATATATGTATATACATATATATATATGTATATATATATATTATATTTAAAGAAAGGAAAAGAAAAGAAAAGAAAATAAGTATATAATAATAATACTAATAATAATAACAATAATATAATATAATAAAAGTTACTACTATTTGAATTAAGTTCCTTAGGAACTTTGCAATCTTTCAACAGCATCACTTCTTCCCACGTTGACCCCTCCCTTCAGCGGATGGACGTGGACCCCCTTGCTTCAGCGCCCAAGTCAGCGACCAATTCACCCTTCACCCGACCCTTTACTTCACCTTAACCCGCGGACCATTAATCAACCCCCTCTCTCCTAATTATATATAACATATATATATATATATAGTTAGCTCTCCCAAAACCCTAACCTAAACTCCAGACTTTCCCTTCCCATCTAGAGCCGTCACCGCAGCCAGAGAAGCCTCCCCAAGCCATCCAACCATCCCGTCGACGCCGACATCGCGAACTGCAGTTTTCCACTCGAGGCACCTTCGCTCCGGCGTGTTTTCCCGTTGACTCGCTCATCCAAACGCTGTTCCGTTTTCATAGGTATGATCTTCCCTCAACCCTCTCCAATATTTGTTTTATAGTCAACCTCGGATAACGTGTGCCCCTAGGTCAAAAACAGCGCCCAAGTCAGCGCGAGCAGACAGAATTCTGCAATCGCAGAATTCCAGAATGACCACCCGTATTGTCGAGTTTGTATCTCCCACCACAGAGATCCGAATTCGATGATTCTTTTTGATACCTGTAGATTACATGACCTAGTTTATTTTCTGTATAATAACTTTGTGCTATTAGTCGCTGTGGACAGAATTATATTCGTCACAAAACTGCGCGCACCCACTTTTTCCGGTTTTCCAAAAGTTGGAGATCGGAGCGCGCCCCACCAAACGGGACCGCCCCGCCGTGTGCCAAGTGTACCGAATGGTGCACGCAGCATAATGGGATACGTGAAAATTCGTAGGGACTGATTTGGATGCGTGTGCGCACCGGAATCAGGCCGTATCCGCGAACACATTCCGTGTCGCCACTTTTATGGAACTTGCGAGTATTTTGTGCACGCTTGTCAGATTATGACGAAACTTGCGCCACTGGACTCGTGGTAACATGCTGGTCCTGTGACCCAATTTTTACGCATTTCTGAGACGGTTGACCAGATCGCCAATTGGCGGGCCCCACAGTTGACTTTTGGACCAAATTATGTTCGGCTCATCGGAATCCAAATTTGGACATACCGTTGGGATCGTATTGACATTTAGAGTTGTTTGACCCATAGTTTGTCCCATTTAGAGACTGTTACCCTCGGCACGCTTTTTGGTGCAAAGTGGGCCCGGCCCACCTATGGAACCCGCTTTGGCCCGAAAATGACCTTTTTGCCCCTGTATCCAAATTGGACGTAAGGACAGGCATTTCCAGCTATTTGACATCTTCTGAGACTATTGGTGATATTTATTACAGCTTTCGGAGTAGTACCTACCGGATCCACCGAAACCAGGACGACAGTTGATATTCAAACATCAGGCAAGTGTACCTTGCCAAACTCTGCAGCTTAGTTATTTATTTTCCTTGCTTTATATATATTACTGTGCATGCTCAACCTAGGACCGTGTGACGTACTTAGCGTCCGATTAACAGTCGGGTGCCGACACTGTACGCAGTGTTGGGTACGGTCATCTAGAGGTGGACATTCGGGATACCTTATTTTCGTACTTGTCTTATCAAGTACCATATGACCCAGGACACTTGATACTATTCATGAGACAGGATTTTCCCGAGATATTCGTGGTGATTCTGTATAGGATACAGGACATGGACATTATACTCTTAGATACATTATGACTTGTTGCATTTAGCTATGATCGCGCTTGACATGGACATGAGACGTTATGGACATGATATGCGTGGTTACATTGGGTGGGGAGAGACACACAGGCTACAGGCTGATTATATATATATAAAACATAGTAAACACATAGTCATTGCTGCTACCGGCTCCCAGACACAGAGCTTGTAGTGGTCTCAGCCTGAGTATTCGTGCTGCTCTCACTTGCATTTCACTTAGATGGTTACATATTTACCCCATTATTTCATTTAGTTATTTATTTGCTGCACTGCTTATTTATTTATTTATTGGCATGAGCTTTCTTGTACCTTGTTATGTCCCCTGAGGACCTGGATCCGGATTTTGTCCCCAGATTTTGCAGACGAGGTTTATCCCGAGGTTTACGGGACCGGAGCAGGAGCTGATCCAGGAGTTGTACCTTCATCCGAGGATGAGGTCTTAGCTGAAGATTTCTCTTGAGCATCCATGTTCATGCTCAGTTTTTATTATTATTTCAGTCTTTTATTTTCTGGTCTGTGGAACCATTGTACTAGATATTTATCGGGTTGTTTCCCGAAGTACTTTGTGAGACTTGTTGATGATTTACATTCCTTATTATTCTGTGGATCATATTTTTATATCTTGTGTGGATGAGATTAGTTATGCCATGATTGTCGTAGACTTGTTTTATAGCTTAAGTATGCCCTGATGGATCCATTATATTGAGCTGGTCCATCGGTGCGTACTGCTGGCCATTGCCATGTGTCTAGTCCCACGGTATTTTGGGACTGGGGCGTGACAGATACAAGACCACACTCTCGGCGGGGAAAATCTAGGGTTCTCTCTTGGGCTTCGTCTGGGACTGTTTGTCAATCATGTCCCCAAAAAGAAAAGCCGGCTTTATGTATTGGTCCCCGTCTATGTACGTCAGGGGCTCCCCGTTAATCATGTTCAGCAACGTCCGCTCGCCTTGAGCCGATATCAAGATCTCCCTTCCTTCAGGATACTGGGGTCCGGAGATAGGAAATGTCACGTGGGACAGATCCTCCAAATAGTTTGAGTGCAGCATCCCGGCAGCGGAACCCATCACCTCGGCCAGTGGAGACTCATGCAAGTTAACTGCAAAAGTGCAAGGAAAAAATGTCATTACAAATCTTGCAACATAAAGACCAAGAAACGACAGTCTGTGCTTTACGCCAAGACTGTACAAAATTTGGTCATTTTACGCCGGAAGTCACATCCAGAAGCATAATTGATGGTATACAGTCCGTGCTTTACGCTAGACTGCCAAAATTCTAGTTATTACGCCGGAGGTCCCATCCACAAGCGTAAAGCTAAAATTTTATAGTATACACCAAGTTTTCAGCAGTCAGAGCTTTTACGCTCAAAACTGCAAAAATATAGAGTTTTTACGCTAGCACATTAGAAATATGGGCGTAAAAAATGAAAATGTCTCCGTGCGTCATCTTCCTCAAAGAGGCTATCAACACAGAAGACGACCTAGCGCGGTCACGTTCAACGTGTGCGAAAGATTTTTCGTCGTTCTTTGTCATCCCAAAGGCTCTACCTCTAAGGCTGGGTGCGCTGCTCGTCAGCGGGATACTTCGCTCAGAAGAAAGTTTACCTTGCCCGACCGAAGAATCTCTCGTTGGGGCAGAAGAACGAGAAGAAGAACCTATACTCTTTCCCTTAGTGGAGGGGATTTATTTCGGCGCCATTTCTGAAAACTTGGAGTACTCGGAGAAAGAACGAGGGGAAAAACTCAAACAGTCGAAGGCTCTCTTTCGCAGAAGACGGATGAAAAGTTTTTCTCTCAAAAGCTTGGGATATATATAGAGTTTGGGTCGACTCCTCGAATCCTCGGACGGACTCCTCGAAACCCCAACCAAATCTCACAATTAATATTTGGTTATGATTGGGTACTACGTCAGCCCACTACTCTCGAAAGGCGGACAGTCAGCAAATTCGAAGAGTTTTTCGTACAAAAGCAGGTCAGCGGTTCCCACGCTAAGGAGCTTTCTACGCTCGACAGCAACAGATCTACGATTTTACGCTCGCAAGCTATAAGTCTATGGTTTTACGCCCGGATGCCTTTGTGCTCGGTAGTTTTTATGCTCGAGAGGCGACAAACCTACGACTTTATGCTCAGCAGATACCAAATCGATGATCTCACGCTCGGTGGCATTTAGTTTACGCTCGGAGGCAACAGATCCACAACCTTACGCTCGGAAGATTTCTTTTTCACAGGCTACAAAGTCTTCATCGACGATATCTTGGTGTATTCAAAAATCTACGAGGAGCACGAATAGCACTTGAGACTAGTGTTAGAGACGCTAAGGAGAGAGAGGCTTTATGCCAAGCTGAGCAAGTATGAGTTTCTTCTAGATCGTGTCGCTTTCCTTGGACACGTTATCTCAGGAGATGGTATTTCAGTAGATCCGGCAAAGATTTCATCAATAGAGACATGGCCAACCCCTACCAATGTCTCAGAAGTGAGGAGTTTCCTAGGACTTGCCAGATATTACCGGAGGTTCGTGGAGAACTTTACGAAGATCGCAGAGCTGATGACCCGCTTGACCCGTAAGGAGCAGGAGTTCACTTGGACAGAGGAGTGTTAGAAGGCATTCGATGAGCTGAAGAAGCGTCTGACTATAACACCTATCTTGACCATACCTTCTGGACCCGAAGGATTCGTGATCTATAGCGATACCACCGGGAAAGGATTAAGATGTATCTTGATGAAGCATGGAAAGGTTGTGGCCTATGCCTCTAGGCAGTTAAGGACCCATGAGAAGAACTATCACACTCACGACTTGGAGCTGGCCGCAGTGATCTTCGCTTTGAAGCTTTGGAGGCACTACATATATAGATAAAGAGTGGAGATATTTACTGACCACAAAAGCCTAAAATATGTCTACACTCAAAAGGACCTGAACTAGAGACAGAGACGTTGGCTCAAGGTGATGACAGACTTCGACATTGAGCTACAGTACCATCCAAGATTGTCCAACATAGTAGCTGACGCGTTGAGCAGAAGACCTATGGCATTCTTCTTGACTATCCAACAACATCTTTTGAGAGATTTAGAGCAGATGGGTATAGAGGTCGTTATGCCTGGAGTAGACGGACAGTTATCGAGTTTTGTGTTGCAATCGACATTAGTGGAGAGGATCAAGGATGCTTTGCCAATAGACGCCAAATTTCAGAGGCTGCGACAGAGGACATAGGCCGGAATACAGACAGGACTGCGTATACATGAAGACGAAACTTTGAGATATGGAGATCGTCTCTTTGTTCCAAATGGAGAACTTTGTCAGGAGCTAATGTCAGAGGCACACAGTTCAACATACTCAATTCATCCAAGAGGCACAAAGATGTACAGAGACTTAAGGCAGTACTACTGGTGGCATGGAATGAAGAGAGATAGCTCGCTTTATGGCGAAGTGCCTGGTGTGTCAGCAAGTTAAGGCTGAGCATCAGAGTTCTGCAGGATTACTTCAACCGCTTCCGATACCGGAGTGAAAATGGGAGCATATCACTATGGACTTTGTTACGGGCTTTCCGAGGAGTCCTAGTGGTCGCAATGCAGTTTGGGTGGTCGTAGATAGACTCACCAAGTCCGCTCACTTTTTACCCTTCAGAGTTGGGCATTCTATAGAGGTATTAGCAGATATGTATATGAGAAAGATTGTGCGACTGCATGGAGTGCCAGTTAGTATCATGTCTGACAGGGATACAAGGTTTACATCTTACTTTTGGTGGAGTATGCAAGAGAGTATCGATACCCGCCTGAAGTTTAGCACATCGTATCACCCACAGACAGATGGCCAATCGGAGCGCACCATTCAGACATTGGAAGACATGTTAAGAGCTTGCATGCTGGATTTTGAAGGATCATGGGAGGACCATTTGCATTTGGTCGAGTTTTTCTACAACAACAGCTATCAGGCGAGCATCCAGATGGCTCCCTATAAAGCGTTATATGGAAGGAAATATTGTTCCCCAGTATGTTGGAGCGATATAGGCGAGAGACATATCTTAGGGCCAGAGTTGGTTGTTCGTACAGTAGAGAAGGTAAAAAAGATCCAAGGGCACCTGCGAGTAGCACAGGACAGACAGAAGCATTGGGCAAATGCATACCGACGACCCCTAGAGTTCCAGGTTGGAGATCATGTATTCCTAAAAATCTCACATACCCGAGGGACTATCAGATTTGGAGGCAGAGAAAAGCTGAGTCCGAGGTACATCGGACCATTAGATATGTTGGAACGCATCGGAGAGGTTGCTTACAGGTTAGCCTTACCGTAAAATTTGGAAGGAGTCCATGACGTCTTCCATGTATCTCAGCTGAGGAGGTACATGACAGATCCGATTCATGTACTTGACCATTCAGAGATCACAGTCGGCCCGAGTTTATCATACCTCATACCAAGAGGAGCCTGTTGAGATTATGGACAAAAGTGAGAAGGTATTGCGAGGTCAGACTATCCCCCTAGTCCGTGTCGTATGGAGGCATCATGCACCAGGCGAGTCAACCTGGGAACATGATGAGGATATTCGACAGCCTTATCCCCATCTCTTCGAAGGCATATGTATGTAGTAGTATTTTAATTTCAGTCAGTAATTCTTACCATACATATGTTTTAATTTTGAGGACGAAATGCTCTAAAGGAGGGTAGATTGTAAACCCCCTCGACCAAGTTAGGATTAATTTAATATTAAATTAAGAGACTAGGATTAATTTGGATACAAATAGAATTAATGTACAATAATTATATGTCTTAATACACCTTACCGTTGCTTCGATGTTTGGAGCGCTATACTAGTAGTTACCTTTAAAGAAATTTTATATACATCTCCTAGACATGCCAGACTACCCCTCTGACCATTGTGTAACTTTTAGATACTCAATATTGTGCTTCATTTTAGTTGCGTAATATTCGTTGCGAACATTCATGTATAATCCAAATAAATCCAATTTCTCTTAATTGTCCATTCCTACTTGAATTTGATACATAACCACAAGTCAATTCCCTATAACCCAAATTGGGGTATTAATCTATTCTGAGCTTGCTACGCCCATGACTCTTATGTCCCACCAAAATTTAATCCCATGTATTTTTAATATAAAGAAGAACAACAAGTGCATTATTTTAATTTACTTAAATTTGAGGCCAATTTTACCTTAAACAGGGCCTAACCAAGCCTACGTGCACCCTTTCATGTGGACCAGCCCCACCCCAATGAGTCCTGGCCGGCCCAAGTCTCGAGGTCAGCCCACAAATTCCATCACCCATAAATATACATTTCTTTTCATATTGAAACCCAAGACCATAAACACCATCACCACCTCTATAACCTAGCCGCTCCCCTACATCTAACCCGAGCCCCCTCCTTTCCCCGACCGGACACCCACCACCATAAGCCGCAACCACCTCAGCCTTTTCCACCCGCATGACCACCGACTCCACCACCCTAACCTCACCGCACCACCGCCTACACCAACTACCATCCCCCATCTCCACCACCATCTAACCCGAGCACCCACCCGACTACCCAGATCCCGACTGTCCCCAGCCTAGACCATCGCCTCCAGCACCGCCAACCGCCACTACCAGCCCGACTCCGACCTCCCCTACGACCTAACAGCCATCCCAGCGCCGTCCCCAGGCCACTGCCGCCTCTGCCAAGCCGTTGCTGCCAATGCTGCAACTTTTGCAGTCACTGTCGCTGCTGCCTTGCTGGCCGCCGTCGACCGGAGTGTCGCCCCACGCCGAAGGATGACCAGGCCACGAGCAGACCCTCGCCCAGTCAACTAGGTACTCGACCCCTAGCTCGCTTCTTGCATAGTATCGTCGTATAGTTGTTTTATCAAGTCACCGTGTCGTCGTATCTTGTGTTGACACAAGCTAATTAAAATATAATAATATAGATGTGTATGCATGTATGATAATTAAATTAGATGATAATAAATACATGACCCTAAATATATGACTTGTTATAAGAACTTGTAATTCACCAATAAAACCTAGACATCAACAAGTATGCTTAAACAGGGAAAACAAGGACATGTATTCGTACAGATCAGAAATAGTTGGTACCCATAACGTGATAATTTATTATCACGAGAGATATGGTAACCGAGGACAGGACACGTGTGCACCATAGCTACGTGCACACGCGACTCTGTAGTCGACCAGCCGTGACCCTTGCGTCAATACCTTAGAACAACATCGTAGTTCTGTGTATATATTACTTTAGTGTCTGATGCTAGAATTGATATATTATATTGTATGTTTTAGGGTCACTGGACCAGCCAGAAGATACTGCAGGAGCAGGCTATTGGCATTCACAGCTTGAGGACCCAGGCAAGATACCTTGCCATATTTACTGTTTAAATTAAATGATGCATATGTTGTATGTTATCTTGTTACTTTATTTTATATGATTGTACGCGTCTGAGATTAACTCGGGTGCAGTCGACGGATGCGTCGATGATTAGTGTACTTGACCTAGTCATTAGTAGACTCACCCCGTTGGGAGGATACTCTGATATCTTTCGTGACCTGACACTCTTATATGTTTTTACTATAACAAATTCATATTGGGATGCGGGTTCGCGTACTCGATTATCTATCGGTGCGTGTGACATGCATCACGGTTAGTACGTTGTTTGTGGTGGAAAACGAAAGAATAAAAATGTATTCAAGATGGGGTTTACACGAAATCCGCCTTCTTTGGTTTACAAACAAACTTGTACAATTTTATCATATACGAGGATGTGGGAGTACAATTTATTTAATCTGGGTAAATATTGCTATAGGTGTCTGAACTGTAGTCGATCACTTTAGCCCTTGGACCACACGATGATGAAGAAGTGCCGTAGAAGACAGGAAGCAGCTTCGAAGGTTGCAAAAGAGGGTGGATGCACGATGCCAAAGTCGTCGATCCCTACTCTTTGCCTGAGCTCCAGATTCTTCTCTCTCTCTCTCTCTCTCTCTCTCTCTTGACCTCTGGTTCGATCTCTTTGGTGGTTTTTAGACCAATTCCTTCGACCCTCCAATTTGTCGACATTGTTCCTCATTGATAGAGGTCTCTATTTATAGAGTTTTAGTGACAGTGATCACTCCGTCGGTGTAGAAATCGAGGAGTGGAAAGTACAGCACCCTTTTATACAACGGTTAAAATAACCAATGCCTGCGTATAGATGATCCTTTGAATGAGCGTGTGATACGGGTCCAACTAAGGGACTGTCACCCCCACTTTTTGGATTAAGGGTATTTTCGTCTTTTCATAATTAATGAGTAAATGATTGCATGGTAATCAATTTTATTTAATTTATAGTAACCTTAATTGATTGTTGTACTTTATCGCTATTCGATAACTAGGACGCTACGCTAGCTTGTCTTCCAACAGATTCGCACCCTTGTCCTAGACACGCCAGACCGTTAATTAATGCTCATGTCCCACGTAAATCCAGCCCTTTGTACTTCTATTTAATTGTAGAACACCTCCTTGCATTAATTTTAATTAAGCAAACAATAAACCCATTTTTCCCCCTTCATCATTATTTTCCATAAATTTTGGGAATGTGTAATTTAACATCAAAACCTTGGAACCATAGGCCTCCAAACCCTTAGACCATGCAATTTCCGTAAATTCATTAAACCCATTCGAACCCTAGCCCATTGGAATATCTCCATAATAAGCCAAGGCCTTTTTCTAGTATTGACCAAAGTCAACATATTCTAGGTCAAACCCACACCCTTGTATATATATATATATATATATATATATATATATATATATATATATATATATATATAAATATATATATATATATATATATATATATTCCTCTAATTCCTTCTCTTTAAAACCTAAAACCTAATACCCCAGCCGAACCCTTCTTCCCATCTTCCTGTTCATCCCTTCCCTAACGTATTCTGACCGGAACCCCGTCGACCTCGGTCTGGAGCAGTCCCCAACCGACTGCACGACTCGAGCACCCCGCTGCACTCAAGCCTGAGTCTTCCTCCGTTCATCTGGCACGCTGCCCACCGGATCGGCTGTCCCTGAGTCGTCTGGATCTCGTCAACCGGAGCTCGACCAGCGGCCAACCTCGCTGCACCAACTGCACATGCTGAACCGAGCCCGACTGCACAGAGCCGCACGACTTGCCCGCCCCGACTGCACGCTGCTGTCGACCGACTACTACTTGCCTGCACGATCTGAAGACCACTGACCTCGCTGTACCCGACCGGAGAAGCCCTTCGACTCGACGACGCCGTGACACGCACGTCTCATTTCCGTGCCCGGGTTCGAGTCCCCTCTCGCGTACGTGTACGCGTACATGCACACGCGTATTCTTCCTTGTATGCATACGTATAATTAGCTATGATGATATACACGTATCGTATGATGGTAGATTGGTGTGTTTGTATGTACATATTATATATCTATATGTATATAAACCTAATTGGTATATGTACTAGTATATGTTTAAATATATTTTGGCATATATATATGGTATATCGCAATTAGTATAAATACATCTATATATGTATTGTATACATCTCCCTAGTATATGTTAAATATATATAAGATATAAATTCTATTAAAGTATATGTATATACAAATATCTAATATAATGGTAACTAATAGACATTTATGTATGTTAGATCAAATTATAGATGACTTGAATGTAATCAGGGATATCCTGTAGTTACATCGACCTGACCCTGTAGCATGATAACAGACTGCCAAATGTACACTGACGTACTGGCGAGACCATACTATTGACTGTCGGTTATGCACAACAACGACAGACGTGACCCCCTAGCGTAGCCTGTTGAGACCATTATGTTGATTGTGAGCTAAAGTATTGTCTGATGAAGTATTGTATTATATGGTATGTCTATAGGACTGTTGGATCATCCAGACGATACCTTGGAACCCGGACAGTGGTATTGCCAGCTAAGGACCACAGGCGAGTACATTCTCTGACAGTTTCCATTATGTTGATTATCTCTATAATTCTTGTTGTATAGCGTACATGACTCTGACACTGTTCTTTACACGAGTTGGCATCATTGAGACCTGTCACGAGGAGTCGTGATTGGAATCCATCGTGCTAGCAGGGGAAACGGGGAAGTATTAGTAGTTTATGTGATCATACCCAACTTTACATGCAGCATTAGCTCACCCACATTTTACGTCGGTGCAGCCTTAACCTTACATGCCTCATAGCTGTTACATCTGGTTAGCCTGACCTGTTGGGGATGATCGCTAATCCATGTAATGAGTCATATAGTCCCAAGCCGATCACATGATATACTGATGTTTTACACACTTAGATAGATGATTTCTTGACATGTATCTTGATAGATTGATCTTGTATTTCCATATGTTCTAGTTGTTGTTCTTATACACACTTACATACCAGTTCTTTGTACTTGCGTACACTTGTAGTTCTATTCCTTGTCAGATGCATATTGATGATGATGTTCCAGTACTTTGTTCCAGTATTTCTCATTGCCAGTATTTCATTCTGTCTTGTATTTCCTTACACTGTATTATAGTTTTTGTCAATATATGTGGAACTGTTGTTAGAGGTGTATTTTCGTTCCAATCCTGACTGGATATTTTTTCCAGAGAATCTTGAGGATTTCTGTACCACGTACTACGGACCAGGTATAGATGCAGACTATGTACCAGAGATCCTAGAGGAGACTATGCTTCTAGATGAGACATTGCCTACAGCTATCTAGATAGTATTTATTTATGCTTGAGACTTATGGAGGTTATTTCAGTTTATGTTTAGACTTATGTTAAGTTTAATTGGAGACTTGTGTTGGACAGCTAGACTGCGAGTTATCTTTATGTTTGAGACATGGTGTTCAACTATGTCATTTCTTTTTATCTTTTATCGTGCCTTATAGTTATTGTGATTGAGTTACATTGTGAGATTATTGTGAGATGTATATTGACCTCCTTATGGAGATGGATATCATTGACAGGTGTTTAGCTATATAGAGTTACTGTGACCTAGACAGCGTTCTACCGCCGATGCTGCGGCGTAGGCTGGACGTACCCACGCTCTCGTACCCCTATACCGGGTGCCGGTCGTGACACGTTTTTAGTGGTGGCCCATGCAGGTCTAGTTTCGCAAGTTATGCGATATCGTGGTAGTGCAACAACTTAGTTGTACTGCTGCGAGCCTGTGCTAGGATATAGGAAATAGGATCTAGGATGAGAATATGCTCAATCACACTAGGAAATTCTGAACTTTATATTGCTATTCTAATGGATTGCTTCCTTTAGCACTTTAGTGTCCTTCCTTGATAATATCACATCTATCACCTTAATTGATTCTTTGATCTATATTCAGGATGTCGCCGAATACTAGATCCTTGAGAATGGGAGCAGCCAATTCAGAGAGGACTGCCACCGCTCAACCTGACGAACAGATACCTGGAGATCCTCCTACATCTCCTGTTCGTGTGGGAGTGTCTGCAGCTAACGGGATTCCTCCTCCACCTATACAGAGGATTGCCCCAGCTATAACAGACAACCTTCCACCACCACCGACACCAATTTTTGGAGGAGTGCCCACTAACGGGGCACAGATGTTCACACTGATATAGGGCATGCTAGAGGCCCAGAGAGTAACAGCAGAGGCTCAACGTGTTCAAGATGAGGCTCAGAGAATGCAAGCAGAAGCACACCAGGCACAGACCGAACTGATGAGAGAGAGCATGGAGAATGCTCATCAGGTGACTCTCCAAGCTGTGGAGAGGGTAGCACGACAACCGCAACATCAAGGTCAACAACAACAGAGGCCCGGTACCATTATGGAATTTAAGAGGATGATGCCTCGAGAGTTCAAAGGCACAGAAGGAATACTATATGCTGACGAATGGTTAGAAGACATAGAGAGGAATCTGCGCTTATCACAGATTCCAGAGATTCTTCAGATAGAGGCTGCTGGCAGTCAGATGTTTGATATCGCACTAACGTGGTATCGTACAGAGCCAAGACTCGCCGCTGAAGGACTTACTTGGGAGGACTTTAAGGAACTCTTCAAAGAGAAATTGTTTCCTGGCGTAGCCTTGGGGGCATTAGAAAGTCAGTTCCATGACTTAGTCCAAGGAGGTATGTCAATCGACGAATATGCTGCAGAGTTTTGTCGATTGAGTCGATTTGCACCATCGATGGTTCGAGACCCAGGAGGCAGAGCATGGAAATTCAGGAAGGGATTAAATAGGGAGATCAAGTCTCGTACTTCGGGACGACGTACTGCTACATTTAAGATTATTCTGATGGATGCCCAGATTGCCGAAGATGACTTGGACCTCAGGCCCAAGAGAGGACGCGATACATCTGGAACAACATGAGGTAACACAGGACCAGCCAAGCCCCCACACTTTCAACAACAACATAGGCCGTACCAGCAACAACACCAGCAACAGGCACCAGTTCGAGGACATGCTCAACAACAACAACCACAAAGACATAATCAACTCGTTGCCCCATGTTCGTATTGCTGAAAGATGGGACATACAAGAGACATCTGCAGAAAAAGGTTGGGCACTTGCTTATCGTGTGGATCAGCAGCACATCAGCTGAGGGACTGCCCATCTATTCAGACTCGCCAAGGAGGAGGAGCAGCTCAGAGAGGACCAGCCAGAGCACCTATTGTACCAGAAGGCCAGCAGAGAGGACCTCCACTTCCATCGCAGCAGGAGAGGTTTGCTCAGCAGCAGCAGCAACAGAGAGGAGCACCACAAGGACGAGCTTACGCCATGACCATCGAGAAGGCCGAGCCAGATGGAGACGTGATTTCAGGTTACTTGATTATATTCCAACACTTGCATTATTTGATTCTGGCGCTTCCCATAGTTTCGTATCTGTATCCTATGCCCTTAAGCATCATTTAGAAATAGAACCATTAGATAGGACTTGCAAGATTACGACAGGAGGAGGCATTATCCTAGTCCGTGATTGTTGCAAGGACCGAAGAGTGTCATTAGAAGGCCGAGAATTGAGCGTGAGTTTACTCGTCATGCCACTTCCAGAATACGATATTATACTCGGAATGGACTGGTTAAGTAAACACCATGCTTCTATAGATTGTCACGGAGGTAGAGTAGTATTTCGACCACCAAGAGAGCCATAGTTTGAGATTACCAGAGGAGCAGAGGAGCGGAGCAGAGGCACTTTTTGCGGAGCCAGGGTGGAAGAAGAAGAGTTACCGCATCCACTTATAGCGGAGTTTCTGGATGTATTTCCAGAGGAGTTGCCAGGTTTGCCACCAGACAGAGATGTTGAGTTCTCTATAGACTTGATACCAGGAGCAGAGCCTATTTCACAACATATCTATAGAGTTAACAACAACGAATTGGTAGAACTAAAGAAACAAGTTGAGGAACTACAAGACAAAGGTTTTATTAGATCCGGTTCATCGCCATAGGGAGCACCAGTATTATTTGTACCAAAGAAGGATGGCACGGTACGTATGTGTATCGATTATAGAGCTTTGAATAACCTCACTATCAAAAACAAATACCCGCTGCCGAGGATAGATGATCTTTTCGATCAATTGAATGGAGCGAGGGTGTTTTCAAAAATAGACTTGAGGTCCGGCTATCACCAGGTAAAAGTAAAGAAAGAAGACATACCGAAGACCGCCTTTCGAACCAGATATGGCCAGTTTGAATTTACAGTAATGGTTTGGTTTAACCAATGCACCAGCAGTATTTATGAACTTGATGAACAAGGTGTTCCACCAGTACCTTGACAAGTTCGTAGTAGTGTTTATTGACGACATTCGTATATTAAAAAACTCCAGAAGAACATGAAGAGTACCTGAGAATAGTATTAGAAACACTCAGGAGAGAGAAATTATACGAAAAGCTTTCAAAGTGTGAGTTCTTTCTTGAAAAGCTTGAATTTCTTGGACATATGGTAACGGGTGACGAAATTTTAGTTAACCCAAAGAAGATAGAGGCAGTGAAGTCATGGGCTACCCCCGATACGGTAGCTGAAATCAGGAGCTTTCTCGGACTAGCAGGATACTACAGAAGATTTGTACAAGACTTCTCCAAGATTGCAGAGCCAATGACTAGGATGACCAAGAAGGATATGGAATTTGTCTGGACAGAAGAATGTTAAGCCGCATTCGATGAGCTGAAGAGGAGATTGACGACAGCACCAGTTTTGACATTGCCCTCAGGGACAGGTGGATTCACTATCTACAGTGATGCTTCAGGAAAAGGGTTGGGATGCGTTCTTCAACAACACAGAAAAGTAATTGCCTATGCTTCAAGACAATTACGCCCTAATGAAAAGAACTACCCCACTCACGATCTGGAGTTAACGGCAGTTATCTTTGCCCTAAAGCTGTGGAAGCATTATCTGTACAGAGAGCGTGCAAAAATCTTCACAGACCACAAGAGCTTAAAGTACGTGTTTACACAGAAGGAGCTGAATATGAGACAGAGAAGGTGGTTAGAATTGATAAAAGACTTTGATATCTTATTACAGTATCATCCAGGGAAAGCCAACGTAGTCGCGGATGCCTTGAGCAGGTACCCAATGGCTATGTGCTTGACTTCGGATAGACACTTATTAGATGATCTTGAGAGCTTGGAAATTGAAGTATTAGTTCCAGGAGCGGAGATTCAGATGTGGGGACTGCAGATTCAATCAGAGCTGATAGACAGAATTAGAGCTGCGCAGTACGATGATGAGACCCTAAGAAATATTAGGGCACAAGTTCAGGCAGGATTGATAGACGATTTCACTATTGTGGATGATGGATCCTTACGACATGGCACGAGGATGTGTGTGCCAAACGGAGAGCTGTACGAAGAAGTTTTACAGGAGGCACACCGCTCTCAGTACTCGATGTATCCCGGAGCCAACAAGATGTATCGAGATTTGAGAAGGCATGTATGGTGGTATGGTATGAAGCGCGAAGTAGCACGCTTCGTATCCCGATGTTTAGTGTGCCAACAGGTGAAAGCAGATCGATAGAGGCCAGGAGGATTGCTTCAACCTTTACCTATTCCAGAATGGAAGTGGGAGCACGTGACTATGGACTTCATTTCAGGACTTCCTCGTTCTCCAGGAGGAAAAGACGCAATTTGGGTCATCGTGGATAGGTTGACCAAATCAGCACACTTCTTACCTTTTAAAGTGGGTACTTCAACAGAGAAACTAGCAGAGATGTACGTACAGCAGATTGTCAGATTACATGGAGTTACTGTGAGTATTGTCTCAGATCGGGATAGTCGTTTAACTTCCCATTTCTGGAGGAGCCTGCAGTCTAGCTTGGGCACTCAGCTCAAGTTCAGTACCGCATATCACCCTCAGACAGATGGGCAGTCTGAAAGAACTATTCAGACTCTTGAAGATATGCTACGTACTTGCGTATTAGATCTCGAAGGTTCTTGGGAGGATCATCTACACTTGGTAGAGTTTGCTTACAACAACAGCTACCAGGCCAGCATTGAGATGTCACCATTTGAGGCTTTATATGGACGAAAGTGTCGTACCCCTTTATCTTGGGATGATGTTGGAGAAAGAGCCTTGTTAGGACCAGAAATTGTCGTGGATGCAGCAGAAAAGTGAAACTTATCAGAGACAGACTGCGAGTGGCGCAGGACAAACAGCGGCATTGGGCAGATAGTCACCGTAGATCCCTAGAGTTTCAGGTATTGTTTTGATTTGTTTTGTTTGGTTTGTGATTGCTTTGTTTAGGTTGTATGTTAAGATCGTTGTTCTAGGTTGGCGATTTGGTGTTCCTACAGATTTCTTCGACACGGGGCACGATTCATTTCGGTAGAGGAGGAAAGCTTAGTCCACGATACATCGGGCCCTTCAGTGTTCTTCCAAGAGTCGGTGCAGTGGCCTATAGACTAGACTTGCCGCCTGCTCTAGATGGAGTACATAACGTGTTCCACGTGTCACAGCTGAGACGGTACGTGGCAGATCCTAGTCACGTATTAGATCACTCGAAGATCGAAGTTGGACCGATGCTCAGCTATCCTGAACAACCGGTAGAGATCTTGGATCGTCGAGAGAAGATATTGCGGAACCAGACTATTCCCTTGGTTCGTGTTGCATGGAGAAATCACTCTCCAGGAGAATCAACTTGGGAGAGAGAGGACGAAATGTGCGAGCGGTATCCATATCTCTTCGAGACTTGAGGTATAATTCATTAATTGATTGCTTGTTCTTGTGATAGTTATTTTAAATTTCGAGGACAAAATTCTTTAAGGAGGGTAGACTTGTCACCCCCACTTTTTGGATTAAGGGTATTTTCGTCTTTTCATAATTAATGAGTAAATGATTGCATGGTAATCAATTTTATTTAATTTACAGTAACCTTAATTGATTGTTGTACTTTATCGCTATTCGATAACTATGACGCTACGCTAGCTTGTCTTCCAACAGATTCGCACCCTTGTCCTAGACACGCCAGACCGTTAATTAATGCTCATGTCCCACATAAATCCAGCCCTTTGTACTTCTATTTAATTGTAGAACACCTCCTTACAATAATTTTAATTAAGCAAACAATAAACCCATTTTCCCCCTTCATCATTATTTTCCATAAATTTTGGGAATGTGTAATTTAACATCAAAACCTTGGAACCATAGGCCTCCAAACCCTTAGACCAAGCAATTTCCGTAAATTTATTAAACCCATTCGAACCCTAGCCCATTGGAATATCTCCATAATAAGCCAAGGCCTTTTTCTAGTATTGACCAAAGTTAACATATTCTAGGTCAAACCCACACCCTTGTATATATATATATATATATATATATATATATATATATATATATATATATATATATATATATATATATATATATATATATATATATATATATATATATATATATATATATATATTCCTCTTATTCCTTCTCTTTAAAACCTAAAACCTAATACCCCAGCCGAACCCTTCTTCCCATCTTCCTGTTCATCCCCTCCCCAACGTATTCTGACCGGAACCCCGTCGACCTCGGTCCGGAGCAGTCCCAAACCGACTGCACGACTCGAGCACCCCGCTGCGCTCAAGCCCGAGTCTTCCTCCGTTCAATCGGCACGCTGCCCACCGGATCGGCTGTCCCTGAGCCGTCTGGATCTCGTCAACCGGAGCTCAACCCGCGGCCAACCTCGCTGCACCAACTACACACGCTGAACCGAGCCCGACTGCACAGAGCCGCGGGACTTGCCCGCCCCGACTGCACGCCGCTGTCGACCGGCCACTACTTGCCTGTACGATCCGAAGACCACTGACCTCGCTGTACCCGACCGGAGCAGCCCTTTGACTCAACGACGCCGCGATACGTACGTCTCATTTCTGTGCCCAGGTTCGAGTCCCCTCTCGCGTACGTGTACGCGTACATGCACACACATATTCTTTCTTGTATGCATACGTATAATTAGCTATGATGATATACACGTATTGTATGATGGTAGATTGGTGTGTTTGTATGTACATATTTTATATCTATATGTATATAAACCTAATTGGTATATGTACTAGTATATGTTTAAATGTATTTTGGCATATATATATGGTATATCGTAATTAGTATAAAGACATCTATATATGTATTGTATACATCTCCCTGGTATATGTTAAATATATATAAGATATTAATTCTATTAAAGTATATGTATATACAAATATCTAATATAATGGTAACTAATAGACATTTATGTATGTTAGATCATATTATAGATGACTTGAATGTAATCAGGGATATCCTGTAGTTACATCGACCTGACCCTGTAGCATGATAACAGACTGCCAAATGTACACTGACGTACTGGTGAGACCATACTATTGACTGTCGGTTATGCACAACAACGACAGACGTGACCCCCCTAGTGTAGCCTATTGAGACCATTATGTTGATTATGAGCTAAAGTATTGTCTGATGAAGTATTGTATTATATGGTATGTCTATAGGACTGTTGGATCATCCAGACGACACCTTGGAACCCGGACAGTGGTATTGCCAGCTAAGGACCACAGGCGAGTACATTCTCTGACAGTTTCCATTATGTTGATTATCTCTATAATTCTTGTTGTATAGCGTACATGACTCTGACACTATTTTTTACACGAGTCGGCATCATTGAGACCTGTCACGAGGAGTCGTGATTGGAATCCATCATGCTAGCAGGGGAAACGGGGAAGTATTAGTAGTTTATGTGATCATACCCAACTTTACATGCAGCATTAGCTCACCCACATATCACGTCGGTGCAGCCTTACCCTTACATGCCTCATCGCTGTTACATCTGGTTAGCCTGACCTATTGGGGATGATCGCTAATCCATGTAATGAGTCATATAGTCCCAAGATGATCACATGATATACTGATGTTTCACACACTTAGATAGATGATTTCTTGACATGTATCTTGATAGATTGATCTTGTATTTCCATATATTCTAGTTGTTGTTCTTATACACACTTACATACCAGTTCTTTGTACTTGCGTACACTTGTAGTTCTATTCCTTGTCAGATGCATATTGATGATGATGTTCCAGTACTTTGTTCCAGTATTTCTCATTGCCAGTATTTCATTCTGTCTTGTATTTCCTTACACTGTATTATAGTTTTTGTCAATATATGTGGAACTGCTTTTAGAGGTGTATTTTCGTTCCAATCCTGACTGGATATTTTTTCTAGAGAATCTTGAGAATTTCTGTACCATGCACTACGGACCTGGTATAGATGCAGACTATGTACCAGAGATCTTAGAGGAGACTATGCTTCTAGATGAGACATTATCTACAGCTATCTAGATAGTATTTATTTATGCTTGAGACTTATGGAGGTTATTTCTGTTTATGTATAGACTTATGTTAAGTTTAATTGGAGACTTGTGTTGGACAGCTAGACTGCGAGTTATCTTTATGTTTGAGACATGGTGTTCAACTATGTTATTTCCTTTTATCTTTTATCGTGCCTTATAGTTGTTGTGATTGGGTTACATTGTGAGATTATTGTGAGATGTATATTGACCTCCTTATGGAGATGGATATCATTGACAGGTGTTTAGCTATATAGAGTTACTGTGACCTAGACATCGTTCTACCGCCGATGCTGCGGCGTGGGCTGGACGTACCCACGCTTTCGTGCCCCTATACCGGGTACCGGTCGTGACAGGGACAAAACGCGTATAATCGCTACGAAGATCATAACGTAGAAGCCACGTAGGTAGGTATCCCTTGTGTAGAAGAGGTGGGCGTAGAAGCCAATGTCTGTCACCATGGCGTAGAAGCCAAGCAGGCATAGAAGCCGAATAGGCGTAGAAGTCGAGCGGTCATAGAGGCCGAGTGGGCGTAGAAGCCGAGTGGTCATAGAGGCCGAGTGGGCGTTGAAGCCGAGTGGTCATAGAGGCCGAGTGGGCGTTGAAGCCGAATGGGCGTAGAAGCCGAGTGAGCACAGGAGCTGAATGGGCGTAGAAGCCGCTGCGTACCGTGCCAGAGTGCTGATGTGGACGTCTTAGCCAGAATTACGGCTTTTGAAGATATAATCAAATCTCTTGTATTAAATGCAGAGATTTGTCACCATCCTGTGCATTAAATACAGAGGCGTGTTTTTGAAGGTCTGCAGCCCTTCTGTGCATCAGTCGCAGAGACGTGCCTTGAGAAACTGTCACCGTTCTGTGCATTAGACGTAGAGACGTGCCTCGAGCAACTGTCATCGCTCTGTGCATTGGACGTAGAGACGTGCCTCGAGCCCCGTACGGAGTGCAGCTTTTGATGTGGCAGGCGGTTTGTCTACTGCAGAGCATAAACAGCTCATGTCTGCCTGTGTAAAATAAGGTAGCGTATCACCTCTTGCACATAAAAGCAGTTTACGTAAAGGAGATGGCAGTAAATGACAGCCTGGGTCACAGTGCTGTGCCATCATTATAGCAGTCGTCTGGGTAGTCGAGCAGTATCCCTTTGTCAGAAGTCCAGACGTCAGGTTCATTACAGGATCTGACAGGTTCATTGCAGGATCTGACAGGTTCACTTCGGAGAATACGAAGCGTCTCTCGTACAGTTCAATGCTGCGTTGAAAGAGGATAGGTTTTACGCCCAGGAGTCGATGAAGCACCATGTTTACGCTGAAGCGGCTTGGACGTGCTGCCTTACGTGGATGGTCCTTTGATCTTATATTTTATGTTGTGTTTAGCAGAAAAAGCTCTGTTTGCACGCTTGATGGCTCTGAAGGCCTCTGTTTATGCTGCTCTGCATTAATATCCTGCGTATAGCCATCCGACGTATTTTTCATGCTTCTACAAGACCCCCTTCAAAGCTTTCAAATTCCTCGAAATTTGGAAAGCTTTGAATGAAGCATGAACCGCTCCTCGTAACTCGAAACGTTTCTGAATGGAGCGTTGAAACGGTCGATACTGACTTTATGGCGGATTTATTGGGGACCGGTGTGACCTCTTTCGCCTATAAAAAGGCTGAGTGTTTAACCTGTTCTCCCCATATTTCCATCACCACGCAGAGATGATCGCCGGAGTTCGTCGGGTCGACCTGAGGAAGAAGGAGATCATGTTCTTCCAGCGTGTAAGGAGCCGAAAAAGACGGCATCTTCGAGCAAGTGTCCACTGCAACGATGGATCATGGAAGGATATCTTAGCCTCCCTTGCTCGGGATAATCAGAAACTTTATATGGCGGTTCTTCCAGGAGAAGGGAAGGGTCGTATTAGACCACACAGCTTGCAAGCTGTATATTTTCTCCTGAGACTTCCACGGATGAGATTAGACAAACTATAACCGTCGTCCTCGATCGAGTTGGGTTAAAGAAGCCTCAACTGGATCTGACATGGCGTGTGGAGGATGGGCCCTGAAGAAGTCCAGGTAGGCCCAGTGCTGTATCCTCCCGCCAGCAATTATCTTCTTGTTCATGACTGTGGAAGTCGATGAACCGCCATGGAAGAAGAGGAAGACCTTCACCGATGCGAGAACCTGTCAGAACAGATCTTGGGGGTGGCCTTCCGATGATGACGAGAAAATCCTTTGTAGACGGGATTTCCCTCATATGTATTCACGAAAAATGAAGAAAACCCTTGTAGACTGGATTTCCCTCATATATAATCGTGATTTTCTTTTAATAAAGTTGTCTTCTTCTGTGCATATGATTGTCTTGCCATACGTTGCTGTGAAGTCTGAATATGTGTAGCTTTGACACGTCTGATTCTTTACGCCGATTATGATAGAAAGAGTATTTAGGCATTGTCCTGTCTTTTACGCATAACTAGTGATGCGCAGAAAGCCGCTTTAGCATTCGAGTGTTCGAACTGTTCCGTTGTCAGGAATGAGGAACCGCGTAGAATTCTGAACTGTTTTTCACTTCTGTGTAAACAAAATTCTTGTTTCAGACTTCATCTTCAAGAATGACTTCTCAAAAATCCCTTGGAACAGGGTCGAGGAATGGCTGTCAAACTGAGTTGCCATCTTGATAGATGAAATATTCGGACTGGAGTCTGGATGAACCTCCAATTGACCCGAGAAGAGTAATTTCTTAATGTTTGAACTCTGTATATTTCGGGTACTTAGGATATTTTGAGGTTAAGTAGGTGTATCTTCTGTGTGAACTCCTGTAATCGACCGCCTTGTGAACTTTTCAGATATGCGGAAAGTCAGAGATCCGTAGTGTAGATGAGTATTGGTGGAAGACTCTGTTCATCAGGTTCATAAATATAGCAGGTACATTCGTCAGTCCAAAAGGCATCACTAAGAACTCGTAGTGACCATAACGAGTCCTGAATGCTGTCTTTTCAATGTCTTCTCTTAGCACATTTACTTGATGATAATCCGATCTCAAGTCAATCTTTGTTAACACTACTGCTCCTGTCAACTGGTCGAATAAATCATCAATCCGTGGCAGGGGGTACTTGTTCTTTATAGTCAAAGCATTAAGGGCTCTATAATTAATGCACATACGTACTGTTCCATCCTTCTTAGGTACAAACAACACTGGTGCTCCCCAGGGTGATGCACTAGGATAGATAAATCTCTTACTCTGCAACTCCTCTAATTGTAGCTTCAGCTCATCTAGTTCCTTCTTCGCCAATCGGTATACATTAGAAGATACCGGTGCTGCTCCGGGTATTAGCTCAATAGTGAACTCTACGTCTCTATCTGGTGGTAAGCCTGGCAACTCTTCAGGAAAAATATCCTCGAATTCTGTAACTATTGGTGGGGGTACCATCTCCATAGCCATGTAAGCTCCAGCTATCTGTCCTACTCCTTGCTCAATGGTCCTTCACATGTACTCGAACTTTGGTTGATCTGGCGGTCTAAAATTGACGCTACCCTTTCGACAGTCCAGTACGGTATTATACTGGCTTAACCAGTCCATGCCTAGCACAACATCTAAGTATGGCATGGGTAATAACAAGAATCGTGGTCTCATCTCTCTACCATATACAACTATCGAACACGTTCTAATAGTGTTGATGACCGATACGATACCTCCTCCGATAAGAATCTTCCAACTCTTAGGTAAGGGAGAAGTAGCTACTCTATGCATTGCTACAAATCTACTAGATATGGACGATAGTGTAGCTCCAGAATCAAACAATGTAGTTGCAGGTAATGATGCAACTAAAATGGTACCTATGATAGCTTCCCCTTTTGTTTCCTCCTCAGTAGCTGCTAGTGCAAAGGCCTGTCCGTGCCTCTGTCCTCCGGTCTGCTGTCGGGCTCGATCAAACTGTGCCTCCTGTGGGGCCAAGGGTGGTCCCCTCTGAAATCCTCCGGGTGCTGGTGGACGCTGGCCTCCTGGCGAGGGTAGTATCCTCAAGACTGGTGTTGTTGGCCTCTGTCCTATCTGCGGTGCTGCCTCTCTGTGCTGTGGGCAATCTCGGACTTGGTGCTGGCTCGATCTACAAATTAGGCATGTCCTCAGTCTCTTTCGGCAGTCCTTCTCATAATGTCCTCTCTTACCACAGTGGTAGCAAGTCGGAAGCTCCTTTTGATGGTATAGTGTTGTTCTCTGCTGTGTTTGCATTCTGGGATGACGGATCGGTCCTCCTACTCCGGGTTGGGCTCTGGCTAGTGTGGTCGTGATGGAACGTCTAGCTCCTCTGCCGATGGCCTCCTGGATCCTCGCCTCTGAAAGAACATCCTCATGAGAAATTCTCGCCTGTGTGGTGGTATACCTCTGTAGCTCGAAGGTAAGGCCGTGATGGAATCTCTGAGCCTTCTCTAGGTCATTGGGTATCAAGACGGCACCAAATCTGCTAAGACGGCTGAACTCCGCGTCATATGCATCAACAGTCATATTCCCTTATTCTAGATGTAGGAACTGGGAGTACAGGGCATTTCTGACTGTAGTCAGGAAATACTTCGCTTTGAAGTGCTCTAAGAACTGTTCCCATGACTGGTTCTTGCCTACACTGTGCTCAATAGAATCCCACCAGTGATGGGCATTGCCTTTTAGTTGGGCCCTCACTGCGGTCATCCAGAGGTCTGGATGAAGTTGTGAAGCCTCTAGTAGCATCTCCGTATTGGCGACCCAATCGGAGATCTGCTCTACAGTCTCATTGCCCAAAAAAGTATCTGGTCCCATCTGTCGGAACCATCGTACAGTGCCACCTGTCTGAGCTGGTGGGGGTGCTGGTGCTGTGACAGGTGTCCTCTCTAGTACTGCCATCAAACTCTGTCTCAACGTCTCGGTATGATGCCACTGTGCTTGCATCATAGTCTGGAAGAACTGAAGCATCTGTGGTTGTCCATATGATTGTGGTATCTGGGGTGGATAGGGTGGAGGTGGTGGTAATGGAACCTCTAGCTGTGCGGTAGGTGCTCCTCAGATGTCGGCCTCTCGGTCTGTGGCATTATCGTAGCCCCTGAAGTTTGGCCCTCAAAATGATGTGTGGGGATCATCTGGGAAGTCTGTCCCTCTTACTGCTGTGTAGGATCGCCCTGAGAGGTCTCGCGCCAATATATCAGCGGGGCCTGCAGTGGTGGTTGCCCTCTAGGTAGTCCCTAGGGTACCTCCTCTCCTTAGGTGGTGTCGTCTGGCACCACGACACTGGGTGCTCCTCGTCCACTGCACAAGTTCATCTTGCTACAAGAGATAGGATTTCATTAAAAAGAGTACGGAATCAAGCAAACATGATGCAAATATTTAGAAGTAACACGAAGGAAGTTCAAAGACGTAATCAAAGTGGATGAGACCTAGTAATTTCTATCCTAGTGCAGGCTTGCTGGACATGTTACCATACCACAAGCGAATAAGAAGACCCGCATAGGCCACCACTAAAACCATGTCACGCCCCAGTCCCAAAGTACACGGGACCAAGCCACGTGGCAATAGCCAGCTGACACATCTCCGAGGATGTCCTAATTTAATGGATCCTAACGAAGAGTGCTACGCTATCCTAAAATACTAACATGTCCATTATCAATCAACAACAGGTAATCTAATCTCATCCACAATATAAAGAGCAAAAAAGTACTAAAATAAATACTGGAAGATAAACGCCAGTCTCAAAATATCTTAGTACAACCAAGAATGTCTGGTAGGGCAAACCCACTACTATAACGAAAATAAAGTACTAAATGACAGATAAAAAGAGTAATGACTAGGGCATCAGCTGAATAGACAATGATACTCCCAATCCTAGACAGAAGGCCTACCAACTGATCACGGAAACTTTGACGGTAGCACCTCTAGCTCCTCCGCGGTAGCCTACCTCGTCCCCTGTCCTGGGCCGTACACTATGGGGTAATATGTCTCGTCCAAATCTGGAAAGGTACCAGGTCCTCAGAGGGACGTAACAAGATACATAGAAGCATGCCATATATATAAATAATGAATAAAATAAATATAATGAAGGGTGTGCTAACCATCTAAGTGAATGCAATATGAGGACAACTTTGGTACGTATGGGTAGGCATAGGCATAACGTCTAACGCCCCGAAGAGCATGGCAACAGTACAGTATATCATCCATATTGCTTCGAAGAACGTGGCAGTAGTATAGTATATCATCCATATCGCTCCAAAGAACGTGGCAGCAGTGTAAAGGGAGTCATTGGATCCATGGCTCCTCTAGATACTATGAATTCTAATGTGTGTATCCCATACGCCTACTAGTGTCCTCCCCGCCTAATGTAGATATACAAGTCGAATACTCGACGTGCATACCACGTATCTATATGCCAAGTCTCTACTGATATAAAATCATGAATTACGTACTAACCGTGATGCATGTCACACGCACCGATAGCTAATCGAGTACGCGAACCCGCATCCCAATATGAATTTGTCACAGTGAAACGTGTAAGAGTGTCAGGTCATGGAAGATATCAGAGTATCCTCCCAACGGGGTGAGTCTACTAATGACTAGGTCAAGTACACTAATCATCGACGCATCCGTCGACTGCACCCGAGTTAATCTCAGACGCGCACAGTCATATGAAATAAAGCAACAAGATAACATACAACATATGCATTGTAGAAGCATGAAAAATACGCTGGATAGCTATACACAGCATGTTGATGCAGGGCAGCGTAAAACAGAAGACCTCAGAGCCATGAACGTACAACAGAGCTTTTCCGCTGAGCACAGCGTAAAGTATAAAGCTCAAAGACCATCCGCGTAATGCAGTATGTCTAGGCTACTTCAGCGTAAAAAGGGTACTGAACCGCCTTTATGGCGTAGAACTCATCCGCTTTCAATACAGCACTGAAGTGTACGAGGAACGCTTCGTATTCTTCGAAATGAACATGTCAGATCATGCAATAAACCTGACGTCTGGACTCCTGACAAAGAGTACTGCACGACTACCCAGGCGACGGCTATAATGATGGCACGGTACTGCAACACAGGCTGTCATTTACTGCCATTTTCTTGGCGTAAACTGCTTTTATGTATACAAAGGAATACGCTGCCTAGTTTTACACAGGCAGATGTGAGCTGTTTATGCTCCACAGAAGACAAATAGCCTGCCACGTCAAAAGCTGCTCTTCGTACAGGGCTCGAGGTACGTCTCTATATTTAATGCGCAGAGCGGTGACAGATGCCCAAGACACGTCTCTGCATTTAATGTGCAGAAGGGTGGCAGACCTTCAAAACACGCCTCTGTATTTAATGTGCAGGATAATGGAGGATCTCCGTATTTAATGCAGGAGATTTGATTAAATGTCACCGAACCGTCGTTTAGTGACATCTCCTTTGCGTAAATTGCTCTTACGCATATAAGGGGATACGCTGCCCAGTTTTATACAGGCAGACGTGAGCTTCTTACGCTCCGCAGAAGACAAACAGACCGCCATGTTAGCAGTTACTCTTCGTACAGGATTTGAGGCGCGTATCTGCATTTAATACGCAGAATGATAGAAAATCTTCAAGATACGCCTCTGTATTTAATGCGCAGGATGGGGACAGATCTCTGCATTTAATGCAAGAGATTTGATTATATCTCCAAAAGCTGTAATTTCGGCTAAAACGTCCACATCATCACGACTTCTACGCCCACTCGGCCTCTATGCCCATTCGGGTTCTACGCCCACTCGGCTTCTACGCCTACTCGGCTTCTACGCCTACTCGGCTTCTATGCCTACTTGGCTTCTACGCCATGGTGACAGTTATTGGCTTCTACGCCAACCTCTTCTACACAAAGGATAACTACCTACGTGGCTTCTATGCCGTGATCTTCACAGCAGTTATACGCATTGTTCTTTAGTTGGATACGTGTCACACGCTCACTCAAAAGGTCATCTATACGCAGGCAATGGTTATTGTAACCGTCGTGTAAAAGGGTGTTGTACTTTTCACTACTCGGTTTCTACACCGACTGAGTGGTCACTGTCACTAAAACTCTATAAATAGAGACCTCTATCAACAGAGAAAAAGGTCGAAGAATTGAGGGTCGACAAAAAAAGGAGAAATTGGGAGAGAAAACGGTCGAAAGAGAGAAGAATCCAGAGCTCAGGCAAAGAGAAGTGATCGACGACTTTGGCATCGGGCATCCACTCTCTTTAGCAACCTTCGAAGCTGCTTACTGTCTTCTACGACACTTCTTCATCATCGTGTGGTCCAAGGGACAAAGTGATCGACTGCATATCAGACTCCTATAGCAATATTTACCCAGATTAAATAAATTGTACTCGACATCCTCGTATAGGATTAAATTGTACAATCTTGTTTGTAAACACCGAAGAAGGGCAGGTTTTCGTATAAAACCTCGTTTCCATATTTTCTTTCGTTTATCATTAAACACAAGATGGTGACTCTGCTGGGGAACATCTTTTTCTTCTGACGAGGAAGCAATTGCTCAACACGATGCGGTATCTGTGGGATCCATGAAGAAGACACTGGTTGTCCAATTCGACCAGTCTGCCTACGAAGACATGCTTCGAACAGGGGGTAGCTCTCACTCTCTCTCTGTCCAAGACAACAGGAAGCTGCGTAAGGTCTGGATGCCCAAGACATCCTCTACCATTCCTGTCGACTCTCCGATCTCTTCGATTTCTCCGACCAACGAGGTTGTAGCATTGCTCCCTCCGCGCCTTGTGCGTAAAATTCAGTTGCCTGTCTCTGAAAGGGCAGACAAAACTTTTGGCAATGCCTCAGTGCCAATCTAGAAGTATACTCCGTGTCTTGCGCTTAAAATTCAGTCTCCCATCACTGATGGAATAGACAAAACTTCGGACAATGCCTCAGTGCTAATCCAGAAGTATACTCCGCACTCTGCGCATAAAATTCAGTCTCCCGTCCCTGGCGGAACAGACGAAACTTCGGACAATACCTCAGCGCTAGTCCAGAAGCCTATGCCGCGCTCTGTGCGTAGAAACCAGTCTCCCGTTCTTGGCGGAACAGACAAAATTTCTGACAATGCCTTAGCTTCAAATCAGAAGTTCCAAACGCGCTCCGCGCGTAAAAATGTATTTGCCTTCCGCGTAAAAGCCGATGATCCCTGAAATCTACGCAAAGGAAAGCAAGCGACGGACTACTCAACTTCTCGGTCTTTACACCAGCAAGGGAACAATCTGCCCGCCCTCTGGATTACGCGAGAGGCTGACGGCCGACTGAGGACATTCTCAGCTTTACGCCAACCAGAACAGATCTCCAAATTACGCCAGGAGAAGCCCCTCAGCGTAAAGAAGGCTCAATTTACGGAAAGACACCCTACTCGGGGATTATCTGCTACCCAGATGGCCAACCTGTTGTATATAGGTGGCACAGGGAAAACTATGGTTCCCAACATCCGCATGTCCACTGATGTGAACAGAAGGAATAAGCCATCATCTTCTTCTTCTGTAACTCCTCCTGACCTGCGCAAGTATCTGATCCAGAAATGTAAGGAGAGGGGATCTTCCAGCATGTCTATTACGCCTCCTAGCGAGCATTGTTGTAATAGTCATAGGATTGTAATTAATTGTTGCTGTTCTGAAGCAAAACGGTCGGTTTTCGATCGGTTGAGCTACTCTCCATCTTTCCAGGAAGAAGAGCCCACACATGCATCGGTGAACATGGCTTCACACATACCTAGAGGAAGATCGGGCTCAAGACGTCATCCCTCTAGAGCTCCGAGTCGAAGAAGATTCAACCAGCTCCTTAGAAACACTGAAGCTGGGGTATTCCGAAATACCCGTTCGAGGTCACGACAACCGACTTCGTACTCTTTTGATTCCGAAGCTGGGGGTCGCCAGTCTCCCGTATCAGATACTGAAAGTATAGAGTCAACTTCAATAGAGACCTATACTTATCCTTCAATAACACCCAGGGAGATGGGAGTTTATGCCATTGGAGATGAACACGAGAAAGCTTCCCCATCGGGGAGCGCTGAGCAGCGCATTACTGTACTGGAGACATCTCTGAAAGAAATGCAATCCATGATGGAGAACATATACCAGATGATGCTGACTCAACACACAGCTGCTATGGCTCAAGCGTCGGTCCCTCCAACTCAGATACGTGTGGGGGTGGACTTACCACCATCCAACACGATCTAAGAGCCTGCTCTAGATCAGGAGTCAGTAGTTCCTCCGCTTCCTCACTCGGAGAATGTATTACCTCCCGTCAGAGTCGCGATACAATCGATTCCTCATCACTCTGTGGTACCGCTACCGGCTGAAGATCCGATACAGGCAGTACGGGAGTTGAAGCCCAATTTGATGCCCTGAAGCACAAAGATCAACTCAAGATATTGGGAATCAACCAACCTTATACAGCTATTTGGGAAGAGGTCCCTTTCCCTCCTAGATATAAACCACAGACTATGGCTTTGTTCGAGGGAAAAACATCACCGAGTTAGTACATGAACTACTTCAGTATGATGACGGTGTTATTACAAGGGAACGACGCCCTCGTCACTCGGGTGTTCAAAGGTTGTCTCTCGGGGGTAGCTTATCAGTGGTACCGAAGTATGGCGAACAACTGCATTACTTCCTTTGAAGACTTCAAGGCTTTATTCTTCACGTGATTCTACGAGGGAGGGATGGACATGTCTATTTCCTCTCTCATCAAAGTCAAGCAGAAGGAAAAAGAGAATGTTCGTACTTTCATCGAATATTTTTCGTCGAGCCACTTTGCAAATGCCTCCAGGAGTTCCAGACTCGGCATTGGTGGACATCTACAGGAAGAACCTTCTTCCCGTGATCTCGGTGTTCACAGGACCATATCAGTTCCATGATTGGCCCTCGTTCATTATCTCAGTGGTAGCCGCGGAGGACAACAGTCAGAAGACGTACGATAACGATATCATGATCTCGGCCTCTGATAAAGGCAAGAGGTCATCCTCCAATATCGACCATCCTCGTGGTACCAAAGGTAAAGAAGCTCTGGCGATCAACATGTCCAGGCAAAAGACTGTGGCTACCACGCAGACGAAACCTAGGACTTCCAGGCCCATTGAAGTGTACTCTTTCGACGACGACGATATTCAGAGCATATTCGAATGTCTCGTCAAAAGCGGCAAGATTACCCTTCCTGAGGTGAGACGGCCCAACGAAGCCGGCAGTACCAATAACCCCAAGTACTGCATCTTCCATAGGTATATACACCACCCCACAAAGGCGTGTTATGTACTAAAGAGGAAGATCCAGGAGATGATCAATGCTAAGTCCATCACTCTGCGTAACAGCGAGAAGACGATCACAGCCAACATGATCTCTCTGTAATTTGGTAATCTGCCTCCCCAAGAAATCCCGGATGGTGTTACACCTATTTCCCGGACGACGATGAACATCGTTAATCTCCCTCCAACTAGAGGTCAAAATCATGACCTGGTACCACTAACTACCCAGCGAGGCGAGATTATGTGGGTTCATCCAGATTTGGTGCCCGGGATCGAGAAAGAGACTCAAGCTACTAAGGCTAAGTCTAAGAAGAACTCGAAGCGCAAACAATGTCACATGGTTGCGGCAGACTCGACATTAGAAGACGAGGTCTTGGCCACTGGAACCCGTTCAGGGAAAGCTTACCTCAAGGACCATGGAGCAAGCCAAGAAGATGCACCGGCAGACGCTTTAGCTACCAAGCCGTCAGAACCAGAGCCCACCGTACCAGGGGCCGGTCCTTCGAGACCAACTTCGACGGACAAAGGAAAGAAAAAAAAGTGCGTTTCGACAAACCTGTGAAAAATATTCAAAACAAAGGTTTAGAGAAGCCGTACAACTTCGACATCCTGGCCCAATTGGCTAATACACCAGCCAGGTTGTCTATCTTCGAACTACTCAGGCTCTCTCAAGACACTCGTCAAGCCCTGAGTGAAGCATTGATGCAGGCGGATGCATACTTGACCCAGCTCAAGTTCCCTGATGAAGAACCCGTGGCATGTCCTCAATGCCACAGTGTGATGGAGGTGGTCCTGAATATCACTTTCACTCAAGATGACATGCTGTTAAAACATAACAGGCATGACAGACCCCTCTATTACACCGGATACGTCGGTTCCATAGAGGTCGACCGGATTCACATAGATCCGGGATCATCAATCAGCATCATTCCTCATAGTCTGCTCAGACTGCTGAGGATTCCTACCAGCGAATTGGCTTATACCACCACTACAATCGTGGGTTTCAACGCAAGAAAAAGTAAGCCGTTGGGGAAAATTTGCCTGAGGATCCAAATTGGCAACCTCAGATCGGTGGCTACATGTTATGTCATTGATTCAGAGGTGTCCTACAATATTCTGCTGGGTAGACCTTGGATCCACGACCACAATATCGTTCCTTCAACTCTACATCAATGTTTTAAATATGTAGACGCCCAAGGAATAATACAAACGGAGTTTGCTGACCTGAACCCGTTTAGAGGAGTAGAATCCTACTACTCTGATGCCGTGTTGTACTATCAAGACTACACGGAAGAGGTGTCAGCCGAAGCAGAGAAGGAATCCCACCGGGAGCCAGAAGAGCCCTCTGCCAAGCAACCTCTGTCAATCAAGGTGAAAGGATGGATTACTCGTCCAAAAGCCATAGAGCCTATGGCGATCCACCTGAACAAAACCAGGTCAGGAAAAGGGGGTGATCCTCTAGTTATCACTTTGAACCAGAAGCCTCCATCCTTGGTCATCAACCTTCGGTGCAGCAGACAGCCGATTGATGTAAACACAACCGGGAACGAGGTTTTAGATGATAATAAAGAGCCTCTTTTCCAGTATATTGACGCTCAAATTCTGAATCAGGAATCCTTTCCCCATGACGATATAGAACCTATAGCACAAAAGTTCTTGGGAGCTATAGATTCCTATCATCCGTATATGTGGGAAGTAGCATCATCATCCAATGTCACCACGATATATGGACTACATAAGGATTCTATCTTCATTGTCCCACCTACTTGCAGCAGTCAGCGTTCAATAGTCTTCGGCCGTATGCGTAATAGACCGACTGCACGAGAAGATTCTTCCGACAACGATGTTGGTAAAATACAGGTTCACAGATACAGCCCGCAAGCTCTGAAGATCATGCAAAGTATGGGTTATGACTTGAAGCTGAAACCAGGTCTCAACTACGGGAAAGACAGACGAATGCCGCTGCGTGGAGATCCCTACTACCAACGAACCAGTTTCGGGTTAGGGTATACCACCTCCCTTGCAGCTCCTGAGTCAAACGAGGATATCTTTTTCTCTTCTCAAAACGGCTCAGCACCTTCCGACTCATCTCATGCTCTCGAACGAACATTATCAGTAAATATGGTAGTGACAGATTCCTTCGAAGCAGACGAACAAGAATCTGAACAGTTTGAGAATGACGCTTGGTCTTAGCAAATGGATACACAATGGGAGTTCCGCTTCGAGCAGAGAGAACCTTCCACTGAAGATAAAGTTATCCAAATTGACGTTGGGGATGAACTTTCGCCAAAGCCGATATTTATCAGTAACCTCCTTTCCAAAGCAGAAAGGGAAGAAGTTATCCATCTGATAAAAGAATATATCGACGTCTTTGCATGGAATTATGAGGATATGCCAGGTCTTGATCCAAAGGTGGCTACTCATAAGCTCAATGTATTGCCCGATTCGAAGCCTGTGAAGCAGCACCAACGCCGGTTCCGCCCGGATATGATGGACGCCATCGAAGTTGAAGTCAAGAAGTTGATAGCCTACGGCTTCATCCGAGAAGAACAACATCCTGACTGGGTCGCCAATGTTGTCCCGATCATGAAGAAAAATGGGAAAGTACGTGTCTACATCGATTACCGAGATTTGAATGCAGCCTGGCCCAAGGATGAGTTTTCTTTTCCCATCACAGACGTCATGATTGACAATACATGTGGTTTTGAACGTATGTCTTTCATGGATGAATTTTCTGGATACAACCAAATCAAGATGCATCCTGAGGACGAGAAGCATACTGCCTTCCAGATACCATTGGGGGTATATTGCTATACGGTCATGCCCTTCGGATTGAAGAATGCCGGGGCTACGTACTAACCGGCTATGAGTAACATATTCCATGAGCACTTACGCAAGACAGTGGAGTGTTACGTGGACGATGTAGCTGTCAAAAGCTGCCTCAAGGATAATCACATCCAAGACTTGAAGACAGTATTTAAATTGATGCGCCAACATCAACTCAAAATGAATCCTACAAAGTCCTTTCTGGGGGTATATAGTGGCAAATTCCTGGGATTTGTCATTACCGCCAAAGGCATTCAAGTGGACCCTGATAAAGTCAAGGCCATCTTAGAAATGCGACCGCCCCGTAATCTGAGAGAACTCAGGGGATTTCAAGGTCGTCTGGCTTATATCCGGAGATTCATATCCAACCTCTCTGGGAGATGTCAGCCCTTTTCTCGTCTCATGAAGAAAGGTGTATCCTTTGTATGGGACGAAGCATGTCAGCAAGCGTTCGGTGATATCAAACGCTACCTCACTAGTCCGCCAGTTCTGGTGCCTCCAGTCATAGGAAGACCATTCGTGCTGTATGTTCGAGCGATGGATTATTCTCTAGAAGATCTTCTCGCACAAAAGAATGATATGGGCCATGAACAGGCTATCTACTACCTCAGCAGGATGATGGTCGGACAGTATTTCAAATACATGCATTATTTAATTTAAACAGTAAATATGGCAAGGTATCTTGCCTGGGTCCTCAAGCTGTGAATGCCAATAGCCTGCTCCTACAGTATCTCCTGGCTGGTCCAGTGACCCTAAAACATACAATATAATATAGCAATTATAGCATCAGACACTAAAGTAATATATACACAGAACTACGACGCTGTTCTAAGGTATTGACACAAGGGTCACGGCTGGTCAACTACAGAGTCACGTGTGCACGTAGCTAAGGTGCACACATATCCTGTCCTCGGTTACCGTGTCTCCCACGATAATAAATTACCATATTATGGGTACCAACTATTTCTGATATGTACGAATACATGTCCTTGTTTTCCTTATTTAAGCATACTTGTCGATGTCTAGGTTTTATTGGTGAATTACAAGTTCTTATAACAAGTCATATATTTAGGGTCATATATTTAGGGTCATGTATTTATTATCATCTAATTTAATTATCATACATGCATACACATATATATTATTACATTTTAATTAGCTTGTGTTGACACAAGACACGACGACACGGCGACTTGATAAAACAAATATACGACGATACTATGCAAGAAGCGAGCTAGGGGTCGAGTACCTAGTTGACTGGGCGAGGGTCTGCTCGTGGCCTGGTCGTCATCCGGGGTGGGGCGGCGCTTCGGTCGACGACGACCAACAAGGCAGCAGCGGCAGCGACATTGACTGCAGAAGTTGCAGCAGTGGCAACAGCGGCCCGGCAGAGGCGGCAGAGGCCTGGGGACGGCGCTGGGATGGCGGTCAGGTCATGGGGGAGGTCGAAGTCGGGCTAGTAGTGGCGGTTGGCGATGCTGGATGCGGTGGTCCGGGCTGGGGACAGTCGGGATCTGGGTAGTCGGGTGGGTGCTCGGGTTAGATTGTGGTAGAGATGGAGGATGGCAGTTGGTGTAGGCGGTGGTGCAGTGAGGTTGGGGTACGGTGGCCCATGCAGGTCGAGAGCATATTGTCTCGGTTACGTTAATGTACCGAGCAAGCCTGCACCTAGGAATAGAGTATATGATCTCATCCATAATTGACTATGATTCGCTCTCCTTCCAATCCATTTTATTTGAATAATTGTATCTCGCTTGATTTATGTGCTTCATAATAGTTCTTGAGTATAGCCTCTCCTAGAACATAGAAGTCCCTGTTGTTAGATGATAAGTAGGGTAACCTTCCTATTAAGAGTACAACTAGAGTGTTGACACACCACTAAGTTTAGAATCTCTAGTGAACCCTAGAATTCTTTATCTATAGATTGGTTTACCATTATCCCTTGATGTATTATAAGGACTTGAGAGTAGTATAGACACTACTAGAGTTAGTTAGAAGTTTTACCATAATGTTTGACCCTAGTATTGAGGAACCAATAGAAAACCAAAAAAATTGAAAATTAGGACGGAACCTAACCTTCATAGTTAGATAGTATTGGAGAACTATAAACTTAGATCATTGTCTTATTATTAGTGGACAATACCTTAAGAAGCCTAGAGGAATGTAATCAACACTTTTTTCTTGACCATACCTCGAACATAGCTACTAGCATACCACTCTCCCTTAGAGAACCATGATGCTATCTAGAGCCTCTATTTTAATTATATTGTTCCTCTGCTGTAAACTCCCTCGACCAGATTTCAGTAATTTAGGATTAGTTTAGACTAAATAGAATTATTGCAACTTTTTAAAAATTTATTTATTATATATTCTATTGATTGTGCACCTGTTCATTACACAATTAATTAGGATATCACACTAGCTGTTAAATCCAAAACAAAGTCCACAAGCCTGCCCTAGACTTGTTAGACTATTTTTCCTGTATTTTGTGCAACTCCTAGAAACCTTGTTTTGTGCTTCGTTTTAGTCGCACAAATATCGTTACAGACGTACGTATTTATTCCCTATTTAAAATTCTGCTCTTTACCCATCTCTGTACCCCTAGAGATTTGAGGACCTATAGGCACCTGTTTTGCCCAAACAAAAATACGATAATATTCTACTCTAATTGTATTACAATTATCGTATTGACATCGTAGAGAAATTATGACCCTAACTGCCTCAAAATAATTAGTGAACACCGTGCGCAGTATTTATTAATTAATAAATACGAGGACCCGTATCACCTACAGAATCAGTCCCTGCATCTGTACAGGTTCATCCCCACCCTTCTCAAAACATTTCCCCAGCTGTTTCCCTCATTTTTGTACAATTCAGTATTTCGGGGAAACAGTATTTAAAATCAGGTAAATTGCGAAGTTACGCAAAATACCAAATTTATGCTTTCATGCAATTTATGAAAAGTTAGGGATTTTTATGCAAAAATGCATGCAAGGTGGCATAATCCTATTGGTTAGTGAATAGGTGTATGGGACCCACACAAAACACCCAGAAAAATCCAGGAAAAATATCCCAAAAACCTGAATTACCAAAATAACCCTGAATTTCCCAATATTTATGAAAATGCCATTCACCCAAACCCTATATAAACCCACACACCCCTCCCTTTCAAACTCCACAGCCCTCCCCTCCGACCACCACCGGCCGTCCAACTCCGGCCACCCCTCCGCCCTGACCCCCTCTCCCCTCCGACCAAGCCCCACCGCCTGCACCACCCTGCTCCGCCGGCCAGAGCCTTCGCAACCTCCCCATTCCCTCACTGCCCACAGCAGCCACCACCACCCGAACCACCCCCTGTGCCACCCTCCGCCACCGTGCACCGCCACCAACCCCACCACTCGACTCGCCACCTTTTCCTCCACCGGACCACCACCCCTCACCGCCCCACGACGCCGCCTCCAACGGCTAGAGCCCCCGCAGCTCCTCCCCACTCCCCTAATCCAAACCGACACCTCCACCTCCGACGGCCTCTAGCAGCCACCACCGCCGTCGTGGACCTCCGCCACCAGCACCAACCTGACTGTCCCTCCTTCCTCCGTCGATCCCGCACCCTGCCCGGCCACCTCCGCCACTCCTCCGCCGCCGGCAGCCCCCGCACTCAACTGCTGCTGCTGCTGCTGCTGCTAGCAACTACTACTGCTGTTCCAGCTCCTCCGGCCGCCTCCGGCCATCTCCACCGCCGTCCTCCCACCGTCGACGACGTGTGGACCCCACCTGTCAGAGGGTATAACCCTAAACCCTAGTATATACGTATTTATATATATATACTTATATGTTTACTTATATGTATATATATATGTATATATATATGTATATAAATATGTATTTATATGTATATTTATATATATATGTATTATATTATATATATATATTGTATACTGTTAATATTATTATTATACATATGTATATATTTATATATATATCTATGAATACTATATATATATATTTATTAATATATATAACATATTTATATGTTATATGTATTATATAGTTACTATTATAATTATAGTATATATACTATGTATTTTCTTTTATTTATTTATATGCATTTAATTATATATATATGATTACTATCATAGTACTGGATATACAGTACATATGTATTTATAAATATATATTTATTTCCTGTACTTATTATATATGTATACATATCTATATATATATAAATATTATCTATATATATTATATATATATTATTGTGCTGGATATTATAGCCTATATATATTATATACATTTACATTTCAAGCACTGTCAATTCATTTTATCTATATATATATATATATATACATCAGTGGATACACCCTGATAATATTATATTATTATATATATATGGCAGTGGATATACCCTGCTACTATTATAATTGCTATATATATACCTGCATTTTTTCTGTTCTGTATATGCTATATATACTGCTATATAAATTATATCTATATATATATATACATACTATATATATATATCTATATTATATATGTGTATATAAGTATATATACATATACTTTATATTACAACCATGATATTCACGAACCCTGTCTGTTTTAACAGAAACCAACTTCAGCACAGCCAGTGACCCCCTGTCACCAGCAACCTCAAATCTGACTGTGAGATCAGGTTATCAACACTATCAGGGAGTAGGCAAGTATACCTTGCCAAGTTAATGTTTAAATTCAATTATTGATATCTGCTTTGTTCCTGAATTTCATATACCATGATTACCTGAGACTGCCTTGGGTACAGTCAGCTGATATGATTGACAATTAACATAATATTATAGACTCACCAACAACTGTGAGAATATTATGATATTCTCCTAGACCCTATCACGAGAACACGCAACATGGTTGCATTATATATTGGGATGTGAGCTGCGTATTTGATTAGCTACCAATACGTGTGACCCGCATCACGGATTAGAATAAATCAGGAAAAGTACGATATTTAGTTTCATTGGGATGGGAAAGATAACTAGTGGACGTATGGGACACCCCTCCATGAGTCTTTTATCCTTCGTACCATGCTCCTCAGAGATGGTCGATTGCAGAGCTACCCGTGTATCCGGGGGCATATGACACATATACTAGCCTGTCAACACGATTGGTGAATTAAGTCAGTATATGTCAAGCCTACACTTTCCCATGCGTACTACAAGGTCTTTACTTGCATATCACTTAGATGGTTAGCACCCTATATTTATTTTCTTTATTCAGTATTTACATACATGGCATATCATTTTCTGTATCTTGTTATGTCCCACTGAGGACCTGGTTTCCTGCCAGATCTAGACGAGACCTTCTATCCCACTGTGTACGACCCTGATCAGGAGGCTAGATGTGCTACCGAGGAGGAGCTTGAGGAGACACCCTCAGAGTATGCTTGACCCTAGAGGCTTGCCACCTGGAGATAGAGATGTTTTCCTCAGATAGACACTACTTAGTCTATCTAATTTTTCTGTGCTATTATTAGTTTTTGTAGTGGGCTTGTACCCACCAGTGTGTACCTTATCAGACTCAGTTTTTATATATATCCAGCACTTATTTTCCTATCATTTTATTGTGGATGAGATAGATTTACCTGTTTATTACTTGTAGTATTTTAGGACAGCGTAGCACGTTCCTTTGGGTCCATTCAAAATGGGTTAAGCCCTTAGTGACGTGTCAGCTGGCCAGTGACACGTGGCCTAGTTCCTGACATTTTGGGACTGGGGCGTGACATGGTTTTAGTGGTGGCCCATGCAGGTCTTATTTATTGCTAGTGGTATGATGACATGCCCAGCAAGCCTGCAATAGAATAGGAATACTATGTCTCATCCACACTGACACTATCCTTAAAATATATTTTTTTATCGCATCCTGCTTGATTATCTTTTCCTTCATGCTTTCTAATTATTCTATTTTCTTCAGAAATATGGACATACCCGGGAAACATGCGATTGATGGGGCTGACCAAGCAACAGACCCCTCGGCCAATGTCCAAGGAACTCCGTCCACCCCGAGAGACCAATCCCCTAGAAGGATGTTGGTCTACCCACCGACTCCATACCTTCCCCAGGATCCTGCCCAGACAGGAACACCAGCTCAACATGAAGGACAAACATCAACACCGCAGGAGGAGACACCTTTGCCTCCACCTCCAGTCTTCCCTGCCCAGATGCCGCAGCTTGAGGGACAAACTTAAATGTTCCAGTTCCTCCAAGCTATGATACAAACTCAGTGGCAGCAGACTGAAGCCCTGAGACAATCTCAGTGGCAACAGACTGAGGCCTTGAGACAGACGTTGATGACGGCCTTGGAGAGAACCACTGCCCCGGCACCAGTACCTGTCCAGCCAGTAGGCCCAGTCCGAGGTTTCTGCCAGATGACCCCGAAAACCTTTAAAGGCAGCGAAACCCCAGAGGAGATCTCCGACTGGATCTCCAACACATAGATGCTACTGGAAGGATCGTAACTTACCCCCGACCTATGGATGACCGCTGTGAGGGCCCAACTCCTTGGCAACGCCCATCACTGGTGGGAATCCATAGAGCGTAGCGTCGACAAAGACCAGACTTGGGAACAATTCTTGGAGCACTTCAATGCCAAGTACTTCCCCACAACAGTCTAAGATGCACTATATTCCCAGTTCCTGCACCTGGAACAAGGGAACATGTCCGTCGATGCCTACGATGCAGAGTTCTGCCGACTGAGTCGATTCGGTGCCAATCTGATACCGAACGAGCTGGAGAAGTCCAAGAGATTCTACCGCGGTCTCACCCAAGAGCTCCAGAGATATACGACGGCGCAGTCCAGGATCTCCTACGAGGAGGTTCTTACAGAAGCAAGGTTGCAAGAAGCAATTGGCCGAGGAACAAGACGCCCGAATCCAACCTTCCCGGCCAAAAACCAGCAAGGAGCAGGAGGACCTATGCGTCGTCCACAACATCAGACGCAGCAGACAACGGGGCCTTACCAGAAGAAGGAGCTCCCGACTTGTCACTTTTGTGGTAAGAAGGAGCATTATATCAATGACTGCAGAAAGAAGCTAGGATTATGCCTAGTATGTGGAGCGAGACAGCATATGGCCAGAGACTGCCCACAACGCAAAGATACAGCACCTCAGCACGGACAGAAGCCAGGATCACAAGCCCAGAAGATGCTACCCTCAACATCTGGGGGATATCAGAGAGGAGCACCCCTGGCCACTCAGGAGGCCCAATTCAACAAGGCTAGACAACAATCTGGAGGACAAAGGCACGGACAGGCCTTTGCTTTAGCTGCAGTTGCCGGAGAACCCGAAGGTGAAACCATTGCAGGTACCATTTTAGTTGCATCATTACCTGCAACTGCATTATTTGATTCTGGCGCAATCCTGTCATTCATATCTAGTAATTTCGTAGCCATGCACAAACTAGCCACTTCCCCACTACCTAAGTGCTGGAAAATTCTTACTAGAGGAGGTATTGTTCCAGTTACCAACATTATTGAAACATGTTCAATAGTTGTTTGTAGTAGAGAGCTAAGAGTGCGATTTTTGGTACTCCCTATGCCAAATTTTGACGTCGTCTTAGGCATGGACTGGTTAATCCAGAACAATGCTATCCTAGACTGCTGAAAAGGTAGTATCATATTTTGACCACCAGGACACCCAGAGTTTGAATACGTACGAGGTACCATCGAGCAAGGAGTAGGCCAGACTCCTAGAGCTTACATGGCGATGGAGAAAGAACCCCCAGCAATTATTGCAGAATTCAAAGACGTATTCCCGGAGGAATTGCCAGGCCTACCGCCTGACAGAGAAGTAGAATTCACTATTGAGTTGATACCCGGAGCTGCACCGGTATCCTCAAATGTGTACCGACTGGCGAAGAAGGAACTTGACAAGCTGAAGCTGCAACTGGAGGAATTACAGATCAAGGGATTTGTTCGTCCTAGTGTATCACCCTGGGGAGCACCAGTGCTGTTTGTACCAAAGAAGGACGGAACATATCGCATGTGTATTGATTACAGAGCCCTCAACGGTCTGACAATCAAAAACAAATACCCCTTGCCACGAATTGACGATCTATTTGACCAACTGACGAGAGCTGTGGTATTCTCAAAAATAGACTTGAGATCAGGCTATCATCAGGTCAAAGTACGGAGAGAAGATATTCCAAAGACAGCATTCAGGACTCGTTATAGTCGTTACGAGTTCCTGGTGATGCCTTTTGGACTAACTAATGCACCTGCCGTATTCATGAACCTGATGAACAGAGTCTTCTACCAATATCTGGACCAGTTCGTGGTAGTCTTCATCGACGACATTCTGGTGTATTCAAAGAGCCACGAGGAGCATGAAGAGCACTTAAGACTGGTGCTAGAGACGCTGAGACGAGAGAGCCTTTATGCTAAGATGAGCAAGTGCGAGTTCTTCCTTGATCGTGTCGCTTTTCTTGGACACGTTATCACAGGAGAAGGCATCTCGGTGGACCCAGCAAAGATCTCATCTGTCGAGACATGGCCAACCCCGACCAACGTCTCAGAGGTGAGAAGCTTTCTAGGACTTGCCGGATATTACCGGAGGTTCGTAGAAAACTTTGCACGAATCGCGAAACCAATTACCCGTCTTACCCGCAAGGATCAAGAGTTCATCTGGTCTGAGGAATGCCAGACAGGTTTTGATGAGTTGAAGACGCGTCTAACTACTGCCCCCATCTTGACTATACCATCTGGATCCGGAGATTTCATAATCTATAGCGATGAATCCGGAAAAGGATTGGGTTGTGTCTTAATGCAACATGGGAAGGTTGTAGCTTATGCCTTAAGACAACTGAGGACTCATGAGAAGAATTACCCCACTCACGATCTGGAGCTTGCCGCAGTCATCTTCGCCCTGAAACTATGGAGACACTATCTATACGGCGAACGAGTAGAGATTTTCACCGATCACAAGAGCCTGAAATACGTCTACACCCAGAAGGACCTAAATCTGAGACAAAGATGATGGCTCGAAGTGATGACGGATTTTGAGATCGATTTGCAGTACCATCCAGGGAAGACAAATGTAGTAGCTGATGCACTAAGCAGAAGACCCTCGACATTCTTTATGATCACCCAACCAGGCCTGCTGAAAGATCTAGTAAAGTTGGGAATAAAGATCATTATGCCAGGAATTGACGGCCAGTTATCAAACTACCAGCTACAATCAACATTAGTCGAAAGAATCAAAGCTGCTCTACCAACAGATGCAAGATTTTAGATGCTTCGCCAAAGAACAGAGGCTGGAATCCAGACAGGATATCGCATACACGAAGATGGGACTCTAAGATATGGTGATCGTCTTTATGTTCCAAATGGAGAACTTCGTGAAGAGCTGATGTCAGAAGCTCATAGTTCAACATACTCTATACATCCAGGAGGCACAAAGATGTACAGAGATCTGCGATAATATTATTGGTGGCATGGAATGAAGCGAGAAATAGCACGCTTTATGGATAAATGCCTGGTGTGTCAGCAAGTCAAAGCTGAACATCAGAGATCTGCCGGTCTACTTCAACCCCTCCCAATACCCGAGTGGAAATGGGAGCACATTACGATGGACTTTGTTACGGGCTTCCAAAGAAGTCCCAGTGGTCGTAATATTGTATGGGTAATCGTAGATAGACTCACAAAGACTGTATATTTCTTACCTTTTAGAGTTGGACAATCTACAAAAATCTTGGCGGACATGTACATGAAGGAGATAGTGCGACTACATGGAGTACCAGTCAGCATAGTATCTGACAGGGATACGAGATTTACATCTTACTTCTAGCGAAGTATGCAAGAAAGTCTTGGTACCCGCCTCAAGTTCAGCACCTCGTATCACCCGCAGACAGATGGCCAATCAGAACGCACCATCCAGACACTTGAAGATATGCTGAGAGCCTGCATGCTTGATTTCAGCGGATCATGGGAAGATCATCTACACCTGGTGGAATTTTCCTACAACAATAGCTATCAAGCGAGCATTCAAATGGCTCCCTTTGAAGCTTTGTATGGCAGGAAATGTCGTTCCCCAGTATGCTGGAGCGATGTAGGCGAGGGACAGATCTTAGGACCAGAGTTGATTATTCATACGGTGGAGAAAGTAAAGAAGATCTAGGGACACCTACGAGCTGCACAAGACAGACAGAAGCACTGGGCCAACATATATCGACGACCTCTAGAGTTCCAAGTGGGAGAGCATGTATTCTTGAAGATCTCACCTACCAGAGGTACTATCAGATTTGGAGGAAGAGGAAAACTGAGTCCAAGGTACATTGGACCCTTCGATGTGTTGGAACGCGTCAGAGAAGTTGCTTACAGACTAGCTCTACCTCAGACCTTGGAAGGAGTGCATGACGTCTTCCACGTATCTCAGCTGAGGAGATACATTCCAGACCCAAGTCATGTACTGGACCATTCAGAGATCACCGTCGGCCCAAGCCTATCATACCAGGAGGAACCTGTAGAGATCTTAGACCGTAGCGAGAAGGTGTTGCGAGGCCAGACTATTCCTCTCGTTCGTGTTGCATGGAGACATCATACACCAGGTGAATCCACCTGGGAACGAGAAGAGGATATTCGACAGCGTTACCCCCAACTATTTCCAAACCAAGGTATGTCCAATATTTTAAACTAAATTTTCATTAAGCCTCATATGTCTTAATTAATCTTTCATACTCATTACATGGTTGTTTTTATTTCGAGGACAAAATATTCTAAGGAGGGTAGATTGTAAACTCCCTCGACCAGATTTCAGTAATTTAGGATTAGTTTAGACTAATTAGAATTATTGCAACTTTTTAAAAATTTATTTATTATATATTCTATTGATTGTGCACCTGTTCATTACACAATTAATTAGGACATCACACTAGCTGTTAAATCCTAAACAAAGTCCACAACCCTGCCCTAGACTTGTTAGACTATTTTTCCTGTATTTTGTGCAACTCCTAGAAACCTTGTTTGGTGTTTTGTTTTAGTCGCACAAATATCGTTACAGACGTACGTATTTATTCCCTATTTAAAATTTTGCTCTTTACCCATCTCTGTATCCCTAGAGATTTGAGGACCTGTAGGCACCTGTTTTGCCCAAACAAAAATACGATAATATTCTACTCTAATTGTATTACAATTATCGTATTGACACCGTAGAGAAATTATGACCCTAACTGCCTCAAAATAATTAGTGAACACCGTGCGCAGTATTTATTAATTAATAAATACGAGGACCCGTATCACCTACAGAATCAGTCCCTGCATCTGCCCAGGTTCATCCCCACCCTTCCCAAAACATTTCCCCAGCTGTTTCCCTCATTTTTGTACAATTCAGTATTTTGGGGAAACAGTATTTAAAATCAGGTAAATTGTGAAGTTACGCAAAATACCAAATTCATGCTTTTATGCAATTTATAAAAAGTTAGGGTTTTTTATGCAAAAATGCATGCAAGGTGGCATAATCCTATTGGTTAGTGAATAGGTGTATGGGACCCACCCAAAACACCCAGAAAAATCCAGGAGAAATATCCCAAAAACTTGAATTACCAAAATAACCCTGAATTTCCCAATATTTACGAAAATGCCATTCACCCAAACCCTATATAAACCCACACACCCCTCCCTTTCAAACTCCACAGCCCTCCCCTCCGACCACCACCAGCAGCCCAACTCCGGCCAACCCTCCGCCCTGACCCCCTCTCCCCTCCGACCAAGCCCCACCGCCTGCACCACCCTGCTCCGCCGGCCAGAGCCTCCGCAACCTCCCCATTCCCTCACTGCCCACAGCAGCCACCACCACCCGAACCACCCCCTGCGCCACCCTCCGCCACCGTGCACTACCACCAACCCCACCACTCGACTCGCCACCTTCTCCTCCACCAGACCACCACCCCTCACCGCCCCACGACGCCGCCTCCGCCGGCTAGAGCCCCCGCAGCTCCTCCCCACTCCCCTAACCCTAACCGACACCTCCACCTCCGACGGCCTCTAGCAGCCACCACCGCCGTCGTGGACCTCCACCACCACCACCAACCTGACCGCCCCTCCTTCCTCCGTCGATCCCGCACCCTGCCCGGCCACCTCCGCCACTCCTCCGCCGCCGGCAGCCCCCGCACTCAACTGCTGCTGCTGTTGCTGCTAGCAACTGCTGCTGCTGTTCCAGCTCCTCCGGCCGCCTCCGGCCATCTTCGCCGCCGTCCTCCCGTCGTCGACGACGTGTGGACCCCACCTGTCAGAGGGTATAACCCTAAACCCTAGTATATACGTATTTATATATATATATACTTATATGTTTACTTATATATATATATATATATATATATGTATATATATATATGTATATATATATATATGTATATAAATATGTATTTATATGTATATTTATATATATAAGTATTATATTATATATATATATATATTATATACTGTTAATATTATTATTATACATATGTATATATTTATATATATATCTATGAATACTATATATATATTTATTAATATATATAACATATTTATATGTTATATGTATTATATAGTTACTATTATAATTATAGTATATATACTATGCATTTTCTTTTATTTATTTATATGCATTTAATTATATATATATGATTACTATCATAGTACTGGATATACAGTACATATGTATTTATAAATATATATTTATTTCTTGTACTTATTATATATGTATACATATCTATATATATATAAATATTATCTATATATATTATATATATATTATTGTGCTGGATATTACAGCCTATATATATTATATACATTTACATTTCAAGCACTGTCAATTCATTTTATCTATATATATATATATACATCAGTGGATACACCCTGATAATATTATATTATTATATATATATGGCAGCGGATATACCCTGCTACTATTATAATTGCTATATATATACCTGCATTTTTTTTGTTCTGTATATGCTATATATACTGCTATATAAATTATATCTATATATATATACATACTATATATATATATATATATCTATATTATATATGTGTATATAAGTATATATACATATACTTTATATTACAACCATGATATTCATGAACCCTGTCTGTTTTAACAGAAACCAACTTCAGCACAGCCAGTGACCCCCTGTCACCAGCAACCTCAAACCTGACTGTGAGATCAGATTATCAACACTATCAGGGAGTAGGCAAGTATACCTTGCCAAGTTAATGTTTAAATTCAATTATTGATATCTGCTTTGTTCCTGAATTTCATATACCATGATTACCTGAGACTGCCTTGGGTACAGTCAGCTGATATGATTGATAATTAACATAATATTATAGACTCACCAACAACTGTGAGAATATTATGATATTCTCCTAGACCCTATCACGGGAACACGCAACATGGTTGTATTACATATTGGGATGTGAGCTGCATATTTGATTAGCTACCAATACGTGTGACCCGCATCACGGATTAGAATAAATCAGGAAAAGTACGACATTTAGTTTCATTGGGATGGGAAAGATAACTAGTGGACGTATGGACACCCCTCCATGAGTCTTTTATCCTTCGTACCATGCTCCTCAGAGATGGTCGATTGCAGAGCTACCCGTGTGTCCGGGGGCATATGACACATATACTAGCCAGTCAACACGATTGGTGAATTAAGTCAGCATATGTCAAGCCTACACTTTCCCATGCGTACTACAAGGTCTTTACTTGCATATCACTTAGATGGTTAGCACCATATATTTATTTTCTTTATTCAGTATTTACATACATGGCATATCATTTTCTGTATCTTGTTATGTCCCACTGAGGACCTGGTTCCCTGCCAGATCTAGACGAGGCCTTCTACCCCACTGTGTACGGCCCTGATCAGGAGGCTAGATGTGCTACCGAGGAGGAGCTTGAGGAGACACCCTCAGAGTATGCTTGACCCTAGAGGCTTGCCACCTGGAGATGGAGATATTTTTCTCAGATAGACACTACTTAGTCTATCTGATTTTTCTGTGCTATTATTAGTTTTTGTAGTGGGCTTGTACCTACCAGTGTGTACCTTATCAGACTCAGTTTTTATATATATCCAGCACTTATTTCCCTGTCATTTTATTGTGGATGAGATAGATTTACCTGTTTATTACTTGTAGTATTTTAGGACAGCGTAGCACGTTCCTTTGGGTCCATTCAAAATGGGTTAAGCCCTTAGTGACGTGTCAGCTGGCCAGTGACACGTGGCCTAGTTCCTGACATTTTGGGACTGGGGCGTGACATCTGCGACCTTAGCGTTCGCAAATTATGAGACGACTAAATTTTGTTCTTCTTTTCTCCATCTTCCAATTCGTGCCACCTGACACTTCTGATAGTAGGCCAAGTATTTTATTTTGTGTAAAGGATATATAGTTGCTAGGATTATAGTTGTTAATGTTAAATTTTGAAATTGTGTGCTTAGTAGTTAGAACTTGATGGTTTAAGTTATTCTTGTAGATTGTGACCTAGTGATTATCCCTTAGTTTTAAATTGTGTAGCATGTACCCCCACCTCGTTACGAGTTATATCTCCTTTCCCCTTAAAGGCCAGTAACCTTCCATTCTTGCTATTAACACTTGTTCCATAAGCACTATGACTAAGACTCAAGACGACCATGACCTATGTAATATAAGAGGATACCCTAATAAGTACCGAGACCCTTTCTCGTAGACCTCAACAGGAGTTTCTACGACATCCTTAAGACAATTACAATATTAGTTTATTATTATAAGTTGGGTAGTATACCTCACAACATAGTATCACATAGTCTTTTGACCTATTATTGAAGTGTAACTGAACGACATTAACTGTATGCTAGCTTAAGACGACAGTGCTCATTCAGACTGTAGAACTTAGAGGCTATACCCTCACTTTGTCGACTATCGACTTAGACAAGAAATTAGTATGATAACTATTGAGATTGTGGAGTCTTATCTCTTCTGTGAACTTGAATTATTTTATAATTTCTCTCATCATAATCTAGCGTATTTATAATTTTGTACTACCTTGACTTATGCTGCTACTATAGCCTAGTTTTGCAAGCTTATTCTTTATCAAGCTTGTTCATGATATGGATTATTGGAGCGCTACAATAATACATTTCAGAATCAGTGTATTACGGTCTGATCAACCATAGTATGCTTGGTTCGCCCTTCGCAATACTACTTTACGTGGATTGAGATATATAGTTGACTAGTAGACACATGTACGTACCCTCTAGATATGTCTGTGCGGGTCGTATCAGTTACATAACTATAATGATACGAGCATGCGAATAAGGATTTACCAGATAGGATTTCAATCCACAACTGCCTTGATAATTCCCTTTTGAATTCTCTAATCGCCTTGATCTCCATACATCTATTCTAGTACCTTTCTCTCGAACTCTTTATCATTGTTTTCCGTCTTCCCTTATTTCGGAAAGACGAAACCTCGTGCTTGGTATAAGTTTGATATACATATAGTACTAGAGGTACCCATAGGCCAATCGCATTATTTAGTGACTGTCTTTTATAATTGATTAAAGGCCTATCATATATGATATAATCGATGTTAAAGTTTTTAGGATTAAATGACATGAGAAAAATAAATTAAGGAACATTTTCTTAAAGTGTATAGCCTTATACAATAGATGGGTAGATTCTAAGTTGGGTAGAAGTCGCATTGTTAATTTAAGGTTAAATTCTTCCAGATTATGATCAAGTAGGATTAGATGGAGAGATTAAGTCATTTTTTTATATGGAGAAATTTAGAAGAAGGAGTTAGATGATGAGTATTTAAGGAATTTTGAAATCTTGATATCGCGGACCAAATATTTATACTTAAGTACATGATTTAAATTTTGAATATTGAAGGTAAAATCATCAATTTGAATTTCGAGGATAAATATAGAATCTCAGACTTGAACATGGGTGGATTGAATTTTAAAAAAAATTACAACTTGATGATTTGAATTAAGAGTTAAAATTCGATTGGTGGATTACGTATTTAAAATATTGATGGATGTGAATTGAATTTAAAAAGTTGAAGAATACAAAAAAAAATTATAAGTAAAAATAGGAATAATATTGGACTCGAATTATTTTCTAGAGGAGATTATGATAGTTGGAAATCGTGAGGTAAAATTTATATGCGTATTTAATTCTTGAAGATTTATATGGATTTAATTTAAATTTGGATATTGATAATTTGAAAAAGTGAGAAGAGATTGCAATAGGTTAAATTTTGATTGGAACAGTGATTATCTTAATCTTGAAGTGATTGCGATGAATATGATTAGGATTATCGCAAAGAGAATGTGATTGACTTGCCTTATGAACATGAAGGAATTAACAAATTATGCCTTATTAAATTTCGAGGAAAATTTTTTTTTAGTTGGCTAGATTATAAACCCCCTCACCCAAAATTAGACCTACTTGGCTTAAATAGTGAGACTGAGGCTAGCTCGAATCCAATTAGAAATAGAACACGGTATTTTTATTCCAACATTGAATCACTTAGCACACCTTACCGTTGCTTCGATAATTGGAGCACTACACTAGCCACTGTCTTCCTACAAACTTCATATCCTTGTCCTAGACATGTCCGCCATCTATTCTGACCTTTGCCGCGACTTATAATCATGCTTTCTTGTGCTATATTTTAGTCGCACAACCTTTATCGCAGACGTTATTTCTTAATCCTAAAATAATTCTAACTTTGTATCCTTGTGCGTTCCAATCGAAATTTGGAGACACAATTTTGACCCGTTTCGTACAACCCAATCTATGATAATATTCTATCCTGAGCCCTATGCCCATGCCACTTGCGTCCACCTAATTTTAGCCCCAGGTACTTCTAATTAATTCCCGAACGCCTTGCGCCTTAATTTTGATTATTCAATCCAATTTCTATCTTTGTGCAATTTTCTAATTATTGGGTACTTTTATGCAAAAGTGCATTAAAATGTCCCTACCATTGGACATGACACATGAAGAAACCTATTTTTCGTTCATGTGAATTTCTCCATGATCTTTGGATGTGCTACGCGCAACATCGCCCACTCCTTTAAACCTAGCCTTGCATTTAAACAATACAAATCTTATGTCATCCTTAACTTTCTTCCATGGCTTAGTTTTAATTTCGAGGACAAAAATTTTATAAGTTGGGTAGAATGTAAAACCCCTAATCCTAAAAACCCTATTTATCCTTTTTAATTAATTATTAATTTAATTGTAGTAATTAGTGGCTAATTAGGAGAAATAGATTTTTATTAATTTTTATTTTAGGTGTTGGTGAACTTAAGGGATTATGGGGCCATTAGGAATTTTCCAAATTTATTCCATGTAGGAGACCCTTTGGACAGTTGCTAGCTTAATGATATGCATTAATATAATTCTAGATTTTTTCTATGGATATATATATATATATATATATATATATATATATATATATATATATATATATATATATATATATATATATATATATATATATTTAAAAGAAAAAGGAAAAATAGTTAGAAAGAAAAGAAAAAGAAAATGGAAAGAAAAGAAAACAATCACTATTCCTATTAGGTCCTTAGCAAACACTACCCGCTGGGAAGCAATTCTACCCGGCCTTGGGATTTAGAATAGCAGCAAACCCACTGGATTTCACTAAACAGCAGCCATCTTAGCCTATTAGCAAAGCCCGTACCCACCCTTTTGCCAAAAGCAACAACCCCATGCGTTGAGCCCCCCGCGAACACATACACGAACCCGCTCCCTCTCTTTCTATATATATCACATTATTTCGACTAAAACCCTAACCCTAGATCATCCAAACTCTTTCTCTTTCCATCTAGACCTAGAAAGCGCCTCCACCGCAGCTAGAGAACGGTGCCATGCCGTCCAAACCGACCCCGACGACCGCGACCCCGCGCACCCCGAGCACTGCAGTTTCAAACAACATGGTACCTGTGTTCCAGAGTTGTTTCTCGTCGCCTCGCTCAACCAAATGCTACCCCATCTTCACCGGTATGCTCACCCCTTAACTCTCTTCCATATTTGTGTGATAGTAGACCTCGAATAACGCATAACCATAGGCGAAAACAGCGCCAAAGTTGGCAGAAATAGACCAATTTCTGGGATTGCAGAAAATTTCGGTGATCACCTATGTTCCCGGATTCGTATCTTCCACCACAGAGATCCGAATTCAATGATTCTTTTTGGTATGCGGAGACCAATTGACCTAGTTTAATTTCTGTTAAATAATATTAGATTATTAACTGCTGTAGGTAGAATCAAATTCGTTGGAAAACTACGTAAACACACTTTTTCCAGATTTCTAAAAGTTGTAAAACGGAGCGAGTCCTGCCAAACGGGATCGCCCTGCCGTGTACTAAGTGTACCAAACGGTGCGCACAGTATACCCGGACATGTGAGAGTTCGCAGAAACTGATTCGGACGCGTGTGCGTGCCGAAATCAGCCCGTATCCGCGGACAAATCCCGTGTCGCAACTTTTGCGAAAGTGGTGCACATTTTGTGCACGCTCGTCAGATTGCGAGAAAACTTGCGCCACTAGACTCGAGATAACGCGTTGGTCCTGTGACCCAATTTTCACGTAATTCTGAGCCAGTTGACCAAGTAGCCAATTGGCGGACCCTACGGTTGACTTTTTGGACGAAATTGTGTTCGGCCCATCGGAATCCATATTTGGACATACCATTGGGTTCGTATTGACATTTAGAGTTTGTTTGACCTATAATTTGTCCCATTTAGAGACTTTTATCCTTGGCATATTTTTTGGTGCAAAGTGGGCCACACATGGACCCCACTTTTATCCAAAATTACCGTTTTGCCCCTGTGTCCAAATTGGACGAAAGGGAAGTGCTTTTTAGCTATTTTGCTCATTCCGAAAATATTGGTGATGTCTATTTCAGCATCCAGAGACATTTATTCTGAGGCTATAGCTTCTGGTCCTGTGTGTTGGACATCTGGACGTTACTTTTTGTAGCTTCTTGCCAGACAAGTATACCTTGTCATTGTACTGTTATTTATATTCCATATGTTGCATGCATCCTTATTTTCTGTCTTTAGTTCATATATTTTAACTGTTATATAAAATATGCGCGACAGTGTCGTCGCGGTATATTTTTATTTATGTATTTGTATTGACCTTGTGTCACTACCACTTTTTCCATGTAAGGGTATTTCTGTAATTTAACTACTTAAATAATTATGTATTTAATTAATGGTTGAGTTTTATAAGTAATTATATATTGTTAATAATATTTAGTTTTAGGTCTAACCCTAGAAATCCATTAGGACAACCCTAATGAGTAAACCCTAGTTAGAAAACCCTATTCTAGCAAAACCCTAGAATGACTTAACCTGAGTCTATTAGGTTCTACATGAGAGGAAAGGGGTTTAACCTAAAAAGACTAGGCATAGAAACCCTAAAACTAGGTTTAATATAAATAGGAAGCTTTCTCAAAGCCATCCTTCATGTAGAGAAAAGGAAACCCTAGCCTCCAGAGAGAGAAACCTATTTCCCCACCCCATTTTCGAGATTAAACCTAGGGTTCCATTTTCTCCTTCTCCAAAGCAAGGAACGAGGGTCAGGAAGCCTTGGAAGAGAAGAACTTCATTGAAGAAACCTTCCCTGCAGGTAAAACCCTAGTTTATATTCCTTTAATTCTGTTTTTCAGATGTTCATGGCCATTAGGGAACCCCCTTTTCTGTGTAATTCGATTCTAGGGCTTTGGATTAGGTTTTGGTGACCCACATGGGGTTTTCCCCAATTATTAAGAACCCTAACCCTAGATTTGGTTTGTAGACAGATTTTTCCCCATTCATGTAGATATAAATTCGATTTTAGGGTTTACTTATCTAGGTATTCTAAATTCTGTGTATTGATGTATGAATCTATATGTATATATATGTATTGTGTGTTGGGGGCATTCATTTGTACATTAAGATTTGATACTGGGTACAGTCGGGCAGAATTCTCTGTTCAGTCGGGTTTGGTTCAGAGTTAGTGAAGGTTGCTGTGTATTTCTGTGAGTTAATTGTGTCCCAGTTAGAAATCAGTGTGTGTGTTTTGTGTTAGGGATTTCAGTGTCTGTGTGTGGCTGTAGGTCAATAACTTGAAGGTTACCATGTGCAGATATCAGTTTTTGTTGTGAGGTTTGTGTGCATCAGTAGGTTGCATACTGTGTGAATTGGATACTGTACTGTGTGTGTGCTGTGTATTTCTGTAGGGTGAACTCAGGTGATTGTGTACATCAGTATACATGTGTGTGAGTATTATGTTAAATTCTGTGTGTGTATGTGTGTGGAGGTCTAGGTGTGGCAGTGTATTATTCTCAGTGTGCAGACTATAGGGGTGTATTACCTCCATGAGGAATCAGTGTAGGTTATTGGGAGTGAGCAGAATTCATTAGGTGCAGTAGGTATCAGTAAGATTTGGGGAAAACAGGGTGCTCGAGTTGTGGCTGTGTATGTATCAGTCAATTTAAGTTGTATGTGTGTGTTTGTGAGGCCAGTTTTGGTGAGAGCAGGATGTGCACAATGGGGTATCAGCAGTTAAGGGATTCCAGTGTGAGTGCCTGTGAATTGAAAACCAATGTGACAGTATCAGTGTTGGTGTTAGGTTGTGTGAGTATTCCAAAACTCAGTGAGCAGTGAGCAATTGTGTTTCCTGTGTGTAATTCTGAGAGTGTTTCAGTGAGTGAGTGAGTGATGCAGTGTTATGTATCAGTATAGTGAAGTATGTGAGTACCTGTGTTCAGACTGTGGACTTGTGTACAAGAGTGTACATGTGACTGTGTGAGAACTGAGAATGGTTCTTTGGATCAGTTTTCCTGTGTATCAGTTAGGTGTAGTTGGGTATCAGTGCAAGTATGAGGACTGTGAGTGCAGTAAGTGATTTGTGAGACTGTGTGAAATTTCTGTGAGTGTTGTGAGTACCCTAGAGCCAGTACCTTGTGTGCATATGTGTGCTGTGTGTGTATGTGCAGTGAATTGGGAGTTAGATGCTTGAGAGTGTATCTGTGTGTGTTGATATATGGCTGTGTGGTTAAGTATCAATGACTTATGCATTGTGTGTGTGTGTTTTAGCATGTTAGGTATCTGTCAAAGGAAGAGAGGCAGAGTAATAATCTAGGGTGCAGTAGTAGTTCAGTAGGTCCAGTGTTTTGTACCAGTAACTTTGGGTATATGTGTGTAGGATTTTTATGTATTAGTGTGTGTAAGTATGGGTGAAACTGGATGTACCAGCCTTCAGTTTTACACTGGTATGCACCAGTTTCTACAATGGGTTGACATCAGTCCTCACACTAATGTGTATCAGTTATACACTGATATGTGTTGGGGAAACTGTGTATGTATCAGTATATCAGTGTGTGTGTAGTGTGTGTCCCAGGTTATTTCAATTTCAGTATAGAACCTGTGGAAGGAGGTGTGGTTCAATGATCTGTGAGTGGTACAAGGGTGGTATCAGTGAAGTCAGGTGTTAACTAGTATGCCAGTTAAGTAAAGGGGTATTGGTCAAGTGTGAGAAATAGCATAGAGTATAAAATTATAACTAGAATTAGTTAAGTACTAACTAATATAGCTAAATTACTTTAGTATTAACTAGTATAGGCTAGGTAATAGCTAGTTGTAGACTAGTATTGACTAATTGACCTTGTTAAGCCTAGAAAACCTAAGTATTGACCTAGTTTGACTTCCAAGACCTAGTTTTGGCCTAAAAATTTATATTTCAACATAGATATTATAAATTATCATTTCAAATCACCTTTTGACATTATTATTCCATATTTAGGTCAGAGTGACTCCATCTTGGACATCGATCATCACATTTTGCTCAGGACCACAGGCGAGTACATTCTCTGACAGTTTTCATGGTTGATTATTTCTATAAATTGTAGTGTATTTCATACTTGATTCCGACACCATGGATACACGGGTTAGCACCCTAGATCCCCATCACGAGGAGTCGTGGTTGGAATCCATTGTGCTAGCTGGGGGTTGGGGAACTATTAGTAGATTATGTGATCATATCCAAACATTTATATGCACCATAGCTCACCCCACTTCTCACGTCGGGTGCGGCCTGACCACTTATATGCTCCATAGCTGTTATATATGATTAGCCTGACCACTATATGCACCATAGCTAACCATGCGGTTAGCCTGACCTAAAAGAATCATAGCTAATCATATATAACCAGCCTGATCTAGTCCCAAGCCGATCACATGATAAACTAATAATTCAAACACTTAGCTAGATGTCTTATCTTTATTCAGATTTACTTGTTCTAGCATTTACTACTTATTGCTCATTGCTAGATGCCTACTGTATATTTCATTTTCTCCAGTACTTCACATGTTCAGCTTTTATTTCCATCTTGTATCTCTTACACTGTTTATAGATTTTGTCAATTAATGAAACTGCTGTTAGTGCTTGTGCTTCGCTCCAATCCTGACTGGATAACAACATTTTCAGAGAACCTGGAGGACTTTTGCCCTACTCATTACGGTCCAGGAATAGAGGAGGATTTCACCCCAGAAATCCCAGAGGAGGTGCCTATCTTAGAGGAGAACTTGCCTGCCCATGCTTAGATTATTTTTCTGCATTTATTGTTTTAGACTGAGACTGAGACTGAGATGTATTTTATTTTATTTGTGACTTTGTGAGGTCATTTAGACCAGGATTTGAGTTGAACTTCTTGTGGATGGTTTTATTAGAACTCTTTTCAATTCTCATCGTGCCATTATTCTTATAGCTGTGATTGAGTATATTATAGAAATGTGATTTATTTATCATTGTCCTCCGTACGGAGTTGAGACTATTGACAGGATATACTATGTTGTGACCTAGACAGCGTTCTACCGCCGATGCTGCGGCGTAGGCTGGACGTACCCACGACTCATGCCCAAATTCCGGGTGCGGGTCGTGACACGTTTTAGTGGTGGCCCATGCAGGTCTAGTCTCCAGTCATAGTCTTAGACTGTTTTAGGAAATAGGAATTAGGCCAAGAATATACTCAATCACAATTAGGGAATTCTGATTCTTATGATACTATTCTTAATGATTAATTCCTTTAGAAATTTTCTGTCCTTCCTTGATATCATATCTATTGCCTTAATTGAATCTTTCGATCTGTCTCCAGGATGCCGCCAAGAAGGTCCCAGAGACTCGGAGCAGCAGATTCAGAGAGGTCTGCCACCTCTCGCGCTGCCGGACAGACATCAGCAGCACCTCCTACATCTCCAGGACAGGTGGGAGTGTCTGCAGCATTCGGGGGTCCTCCACCACCAGTTCAGAGGGTCCCCACAGCTACGACGGCACCACCACCTCCACCACCCCCAGCTCAGCATCCAGGAGGTGTGCCCGTCGATGGAGCACAGATGTTCGCCTTGATACAGGGCATGGTCGACGCCCAGAGGACGTCGGCAGAGGCCCAGAGAGTGCAGGCTGAGGCACATCAGGCCCAGACAGAGATGATGAGGGTGAACATGGATAATGCTCACCAAGTGGCTCTCCAGGCTGTGGAGAGAGTCGCTCAGCAGCAGCAACAACCTGGTCAGCAACAACAGAGGCCGGGCACCATTGTGGACTTCAAGAGGATGATGCCTCGGGAGTTCAAGGGGACAGAAGGGATACTCTACGCCGATGATTGGCTAGAGGACATCGAGAGGAACTTGCGTTTGGCGCAGATTCCAGAGGCGCTCCAGATCGAGGCCGCTGGCAGCCAGATGTTCGACATTGCCTTGACGTGGTTTCGCACGGAGCCGAGACTCTTGCGCGGGGGACTCACTTGGGAGGCTTTCAAGGAGCTCTTCAAAGAAAAGTTCTTTCCTGATGTCGCCCTGGGAGCTTTGGAGAGTCAGTTCCATGACTTAGCCCAGGGGAGCTCGTCCGTCGACGAGTATGCCGCGGAGTTTTCCCGCCTGAGCCGCTTTGCGCCGTCAATGATTAGAGATCCGGGGGACAGGGCCCGGAAATTCAGAAAGGGGCTGACAAGAGAGATCAAGTCTCGCACGTCGGGACGTCGCACAGCTACCTATGAGGGCATATTGATGGATGCACAAGTAGCCGAGGATGACTTGGACCTCAGACCCAAGAGGGGACGCGATGTTACCGGAGGGGCAAACAGTAGTGCGGGAACAGGCAAGCGTCCACACTTTCAGCAGCAGCAGAGACCCTTTCAGCAGCAGCATCAGGCACCAGCCCGAGGGCAGGTTCAGCAACAGCAGCAGAGGCAGAACCAGCCCGCCATCCAGTGTGCGTACTGCGGGAAGATGGGACATACTAGAGATATCTGCAGGCACAGATTGGGCTCATGTTTGTCCTGCGGATCGACGACACATCAGCTGAGGGATTGCCCTACCATTCGGACTCGTCCAGGTCAGGGTGGAGCAGCCGCCCAGAGAGGACCAGGCAGGGTACCTACCGTACCAGGAGGCCAACAACAGAGGGGACCACTTCCACCGCAAAATCAGAAGTTCGCCCAGCATCAGCAGCAGAGAGGTGCGCCCCAGGGGCGAGCGTACGCCATGGCAGTCGAGGAGATCGAGCCAGCAGGAGACTTGATCACAGGTTCGGTTCTTCTCGATTGTATTCCTGCATTTACCTTATTCGATTCTGGCGCTTCCCATAGTTTTGTGTCTGTATCATATGCACTTCGACATCATTTAGACACAGAACCATTAGCTAGGACTTGCAAGATCATGACTGGTGGAGGTATTATCCTAGTCCGTGATCACTGCAAGGACCGGAGAGTGTCAGTAGGAGGCCGAGACTTGAACGTGAGCTTACTTGTTATGCCACTTCCGGGGTACGATATTGTACTCGGAATGGACTGGTTGAGTAGGCATCATGCTACTATAGATTGTTATAGAGGCAGAGTATTGTTTAGACCACCAGGAGAGCCGGAGTTTGAGGTCGTCAGAGCAGCAGCGGAACAGAGCAGGAGCACATTTTGCGGAGCCAGGGCGGAAGAAGAGGAGTTGCCACATCCTCTGATAGCGGAGTTCCTGGATGTATTTCCAGAAGAGTTGCCAGGCTTGCCGCCAGACAGAGATGTTGAATTCTCTATAGACTTGGTTCCAGGAGCGGAGCCCATTTCACAACACGTCTATAGAGTCAACAACAGCGAGCTGGCAGAACTGAAAAAGCAAGTTGAGGAGCTGCAGGACAAAGGCTTCATCAAATCCAGTTCATCACCATGGGGAGCTCCGGTATTGTTCGTACCGAAGAAGGACGGCACGGTGCGCATGTGCATTGATTATAGAGCTTTGAACAATATCACTATCAAGAACAAGTACCCGCTGCCGAGGATAGATGATCTTTTCGACCAGTTGAGCGGGGCGAGGGTGTTTTCAAAGATTGATTTGAGGTCAGGCTATCACCAGGTGAAGGTGAAGAGGGAAGACACGCCAAAGACAGCTTTTCGGACCAGATACGGCCAGTTTGAGTTCATGGTAATGCCATTTGGTTTAACCAATGCACCGGCAGTATTCATGAACTTGATGAACAAGGTGTTCCACCAGTACCTTGACAAGTTCGTGGTGGTGTTCATCGATGATATTCTTGTGTATTCCAAGACACCGGAGGAGCACGAAGAGCACCTGAAATTGGTCTTAGAGACTCTCAGGAGGGAGAAGCTGTACGGGAAACTCTCTAAGTGTGAATTCTTCCTTGACAAGGTTGAATTTCTTGGGCATGTGGTATCGGGTGACGGGATCTCGGTTAACCCACAGAAGATCGAGGCAGTAGAGTCGTGGGCTACCCCCAGTTCGGTAGCTGAGATCAGGAGTTTTCTCGGGCTAGCAGGATACTACAGGAGGTTTGTACAAGACTTCTCCAAGATTGCAGCGCCAATGACCAGACTGACTAGGAAGGATGTGGAATTTGTGTGGACAGAGGAGTGCCAGGCTGCATTTGATGAGCTGAAGAAGAGGTTGACGACAGCTCCAATTTTGACGTTGCCATCAGGGACCGGTGGTTTTACCATCTACAGTGATGCTTCAGGGAAGGGTCTGGGATGTGTTCTTCAACAGCACGGGAAGGTAATTGCCTATGCTTCCAGGCAGTTACGCCCTCATGAAAAGAATTATCCCACCCATGACTTAGAGTTGGCAGCAGTTATTTTCGCTCTAAAGCTGTGGAAACATTACCTGTACGGAGAGCGTGTGGAGATCTTCACAGACCACAAGAGCTTGAAGTACGTATTCACACAGAAGGAGCTGAACATGAGGCAGAGGAGGTGGTTAGAGTTGATGAAGGACTTTGACATATCATTGCAGTACCATCCAGGGAAGGCTAACGTAGTCGCCGATGCTTTGAGCAGGTATCCGATGGCTATGTACTTGACGACAGATAGGCATTTGTTGGCTGATCTGGAAAGCTTAGAGATCGAGGTGTTAGTTCCCGGTACCGAGATTCAAATGTGGGGATTACAGATACAGTCCGAACTGATGGACAGGATCAGAGCTGCGCAGTACGATGATGAGACTCTGAGGAGTATCAGAGCCCAAGTTCAGATGGGATTGTCGGACGATTTCACTATCGCAGATGATGGTTCCTTACGGCACGGCACAAGGATATGTGTGCCTAGTGGGGAACTGCGCGAGGAAGTTTTGCAGGAGGCACACCGCTCTCAGTACTCGATGCATCCCGGTGCCAACAAGATGTATCGAGACTTGAGGGAGCACGTATGGTGGTATGGAATGAAGCGCGAGGTAGCACGCTTCGTATCTCGGTGTCTAGTGTGCCAGCAGGTAAAGGCAGACCGGCAGAGGCCAGGAGGTTTGCTCCAACCTTTACCAATTCCAGAATGGAAATGGGAGCACGTGACCATGGATTTCGTTTCAGGGCTTCCACGTTCTCCAGGAGGAAAGGACGCGATTTGGGTCATCGTGGACAGGTTGACCAAATCAGCCCATTTCTTACCTTTTAAAGTGGGCACGTCGACAGAGAAGCTAGCAGAGATGTACGTGCGACAGATTGTTAGGATTCATGGAGTTCCTGTGAGCATCGTCTCAGATCGGGATAGTCGTTTCACTTCCCACTTCTGGAGGAGTCTGCAGGCTAGCTTGGGCACCCAGCTCAAGTTCAGTACCGCATATCACCCCCAGACAGACGGGCAGTCTGAGAGGACTATTCAGACTCTCGAGGATATGCTACGCACTTGTGTGTTAGATCTCGGAGGTTCTTGGGAGGATCATCTGCACCTGGTAGAGTTCGCTTACAACAACAGCTACCAGGCCAGCATCGAGATGTCACCGTTTGAGGCTCTTTATGGACGAAGGTGTCGTACACCGCTATCGTGGGACGACGTTGGAGAGAGAGCCTTGCTAGGACCAGAAATGGTCGTGGATGCAGCGGAAAAGGTGAAACTCATCAGAGACAGACTGCGAGTGGCGCAGGACAGACAGCGGCATTGGGCCGACAGCCACCGTAGACCCCTTGAGTTTCAGGTATAGATTGTTAATTTTCTGTTTTGTGTTGTTTGCTTAGACTGCGTGCTAAGACTGTTGTTTTAGGTTGGCGATCTAGTTTTCCTACGGATTTCTCCGACGCGTGGAACGATTCGTTTTGGCAGAGGCGGGAAGCTTAGCCCACGCTACATCGGACCCTTCAGTATTCTGGCAAGGGTAGGTGCAGTGGCTTATAGACTGGATTTGCCGCCTGCATTGGAGGGAGTGCATAATGTGTTCCATGTGTCGCAGCTGAGACGGTACGTGGCAGACCCTAGTCACGTACTTGATCACTCGGAGATTGAGGTTGGTCCGACGCTCAGCTACCCTGAGCAGCCCGTAGAGATCTTGGACCGCAGAGAGAAGGTGTTGCGGAACCAAACTATTCCTTTGGTTCGGGTTGCATGGAGACATCACTCTCCAGGGGAGTCGACCTGGGAGAGAGAAGACGAAATGCGCGAGCAATACCCTTATCTCTTCCAGACTTGAGGTATATTTCCTTGCTGATTTCATTCGTGTTGTAGTTCAGTCCAATTTCGAGGACGAAATTTCTTTTAGGAGGGTAGACTTGTCACTACCACTTTTTCCATGTAAGGGTATTTCTGTAATTTAACTACTTAAATAATTATGTATTTAATTAATGGTTGAGTTTTATAAGTAATTATATATTGTTAATAATATTTAGTTTTAGGTCTAACCCTAGAAATCCATTAGGACAACCCTAATGAGTAAACCCTAGTTAGAAAACCCTATTCTAGCAAAACCCTAGAATGACTTAACCTGAGTCTATTAGGTTCTACATGAGAGGAAAGGGGTTTAACCTAAAAAGACTAGGCATAGAAACCCTAAAACTAGGTTTAATATAAATAGGAAGCTTTCTCAAAGCCATCCTTCATGTAGAGAAAAGGAAACCCTAGCCTCCAGAGAGAGAAACCTATTTCCCCACCCCATTTTCGAGATTAAACCTAGGGTTCCATTTTCTCCTTCTCCAAAGCAAGGAACGAGGGTCAGGAAGCCTTGGAAGAGAAGAACTTCATTGAAGAAACCTTCCCTGCAGGTAAAACCCTAGTTTACATTCCTTTAATTCTGTTTTTCAGATGTTCATGGCCATTAGGGAACCCCCTTTTCTGTGTAATTCGATTCTAGGGCTTTGGATTAGGTTTTGGTGACCCACATGGGGTTTTCCCCAATTATTAAGAACCCTAACCCTAGATTTGGTTTGTAGACAGATTTTTCCCCATTCATGTAGATATAAATTCGATTTTAGGGTTTACTTATCTAGGTATTCTAAATTCTGTGTATTGATGTATGAATCTATATGTATATATATGTATTGTGTGTTGGGGGCATTCATTTGTACATTAAGATTTGATACTGGGTACAGTCGGGCAGAATTCTCTGTTCAGTCGGGTTTGGTTCAGAGTTAGTGAAGGTTGCTGTGTATTTCTGTGAGTTAATTGTGTCCCAGTTAGAAATCAGTGTGTGTGTTTTGTGTTAGGGATTTCAGTGTCTGTGTGTGGCTGTAGGTCAATAACTTGAAGGTTACCATGTGCAGATATCAGTTTTTGTTGTGAGGTTTGTGTGCATCAGTAGGTTGCATACTGTGTGAATTGGATACTGTACTGTGTGTGTGCTGTGTATTTCTGTAGGGTGAACTCAGGTGATTGTGTACATCAGTATACATGTGTGTGAGTATTATGTTAAATTCTGTGTGTGTATGTGTGTGGAGGTCTAGGTGTGGCAGTGTATTATTCTCAGTGTGCAGACTATAGGGGTGTATTACCTCCATGAGGAATCAGTGTAGGTTATTGGGAGTGAGCAGAATTCATTAGGTGCAGTAGGTATCAGTAAGATTTGGGGAAAACAGGGTGCTCGAGTTGTGGCTGTGTATGTATCAGTCAATTTAAGTTGTATGTGTGTGTTTGTGAGGCCAGTTTTGGTGAGAGCAGGATGTGCACAATGGGGTATCAGCAGTTAAGGGATTCCAGTGTGAGTGCCTGTGAATTGAAAACCAATGTGACAGTATCAGTGTTGGTGTTAGGTTGTGTGAGTATTCCAAAACTCAGTGAGCAGTGAGCAATTGTGTTTCCTGTGTGTAATTCTGAGAGTGTTTCAGTGAGTGAGTGAGTGATGCAGTGTTATGTATCAGTATAGTGAAGTATGTGAGTACCTGTGTTCAGACTGTGGACTTGTGTACAAGAGTGTACATGTGACTGTGTGAGAACTGAGAATGGTTCTTTGGATCAGTTTTCCTGTGTATCAGTTAGGTGTAGTTGGGTATCAGTGCAAGTATGAGGACTGTGAGTGCAGTAAGTGATTTGTGAGACTGTGTGAAATTTCTGTGAGTGTTGTGAGTACCCTAGAGCCAGTACCTTGTGTGCATATGTGTGCTGTGTGTGTATGTGCAGTGAATTGGGAGTTAGATGCTTGAGAGTGTATCTGTGTGTATTGATATATGGCTGTGTGGTTAAGTATCAATGACTTATGCATTGTGTGTGTGTGTTTTAGCATGTTAGGTATCTGTCAAAGGAAGAGAGGCAGAGTAATAATCTAGGGTGCAGTAGTAGTTCAGTAGGTCCAGTGTTTTGTACCAGTAACTTTGGGTATATGTGTGTAGGATTTTTATGTATTAGTGTGTGTAAGTATGGGTGAAACTGGATGTACCAGCCTTCAGTTTTACACTGGTATGCACCAGTTTCTACAATGGGTTGACATCAGTCCTCACACTAATGTGTATCAGTTATACACTGATATGTGTTGGGGAAACTGTGTATGTATCAGTATATCAGTGTGTGTGTAGTGTGTGTCCCAGGTTATTTCAATTTCAGTATAGAACCTGTGGAAGGAGGTGTGGTTCAATGATCTGTGAGTGGTACAAGGGTGGTATCAGTGAAGTCAGGTGTTAACTAGTATGCCAGTTAAGTAAAGGGGTATTGGTCAAGTGTGAGAAATAGCATAGAGTATAAAATTATAACTAGAATTAGTTAAGTACTAACTAATATAGCTAAATTACTTTAGTATTAACTAGTATAGGCTAGGTAATAGCTAGTTGTAGACTAGTATTGACTAATTGACCTTGTTAAGCCTAGAAAACCTAAGTATTGACCTAGTTTGACTTCCAAGACCTAGTTTTGGCCTAAAAATTTATATTTCAACATAGATATTATAAATTATCATTTCAAATCACCTTTTGACATTATTATTCCATATTTAGGTCAGAGTGACTCCATCTTGGACATCGATCATCACATTTTGCTCAGGACCACAGGCGAGTACATTCTCTGACAGTTTTCATGGTTGATTATTTCTATAAATTGTAGTGTATTTCATACTTGATTCCGACACCATGGATACACGGGTTAGCACCCTAGATCCCCATCACGAGGAGTCGTGGTTGGAATCCATTGTGCTAGCTGGGGGTTGGGGAACTATTAGTAGATTATGTGATCATATCCAAACATTTATATGCACCATAGCTCACCCCACTTCTCACGTCGGGTGCGGCCTGACCACTTATATGCTCCATAGCTGTTATATATGATTAGCCTGACCACTATATGCACCATAGCTAACCATGCGGTTAGCCTGACCTAAAAGAATCATAGCTAATCATATATAACCAGCCTGATCTAGTCCCAAGCCGATCACATGATAAACTAATAATTCAAACACTTAGCTAGATGTCTTATCTTTATTCAGATTTACTTGTTCTAGCATTTACTACTTATTGCTCATTGCTAGATGCCTACTGTATATTTCATTTTCTCCAGTACTTCACATGTTCAGCTTTTATTTCCATCTTGTATCTCTTACACTGTTTATAGATTTTGTCAATTAATGAAACTGCTGTTAGTGCTTGTGCTTCGCTCCAATCCTGACTGGATAACAATATTTTCAGAGAACCTGGAGGACTTTTGCCCTACTCATTACGGTCCAGGAATAGAGGAGGATTTCACCCCAGAAATCCCAGAGGAGGTGCCTATCTTAGAGGAGAACTTGCCTGCCCATGCTTAGATTATTTTTCTGCATTTATTGTTTTAGACTGAGACTGAGACTGAGATGTATTTTATTTTATTTGTGACTTTGTGAGGTCATTTAGACCAGGATTTGAGTTGAACTTCTTGTGGATGGTTTTATTAGAACTCTTTTCAATTCTCATCGTGCCATTATTCTTATAGCTGTGATTGAGTATATTATAGAAATGTGATTTATTTATCATTGTCCTCCGTACGGAGTTGAGACTATTGACAGGATATACTATGTTGTGACCTAGACAGCGTTCTACCGCCGATGCTGCGGCGTAGGCTGGACGTACCCACGACTCATGCCCAAATTCCGGGTGCGGGTCGTGACACCTTGTTTATGAGACTATCCCATTATCATGTAGCATCTTTAGGTTCATTGGCCGTGACACAGTTGTTACACGAGTTATGAGTCTCATGTAGATCACGGACTTGCGTGCAGGATTTGGCCTCCTGTACGTATGGGCCGTGCATTAGGGATAACTGCTGTTAGAAACTTTGCATGCTAGTAGACTTGAAAGTTATTAGAGGTCCATGGACATAGCCTATTGTAGTACGGTGGTCCAATCCTTGTCCTTGTTTGGTTACAGGATTGGGCTAGGGTACTAAGGATAGGCTATGAACCAAATCATGTCATGGATGTGACATGCTTAGAGCATGGGATGGGAAGAACAACAAGTAACGCATTTGGGATCCTTTGCATTTTTTCTTTTGTAACCCGGAAGCTCCATTGGAGATACGGGCGGTGATGACCCCTATACTATTTGGCGGCCTCTGTCGTTCAAAAGGCGACATGCTTTGAGGTCCCTGATTCTCCGAGAGAGTCATGCCAATCCCATTTTATGGCCAGATAGCCCACTTGTTAGAAAGTTGTTCTTAAACTGTATTCACTTAGACGGTTAGGCGACCCATTGGATATTTATTTCAGTATTTAGTGGCATGCTTTTATGTATCTTGTTATGTCCCTCTGAGGACCTGGCCCTTCCAAGTGTATCTGTTCATGAGTATTCGCAGGAGCGCAGATTCAGATGGTTATATATGTTTCGAGGATGTCTTCTCTTCGAGCCCGTGATTGTTAGCTGGTGTTCTTATATTGTGTTATTGTGTTCTACTTTTACATTCGAGTTGGTAGTGGATTTTTTTCTATCCAACTATCATCTTTAGATACTTTGAAGTGAGATCTAGTTTCATAGATACTGGTTATTTATTTATATTCGATTTTCTGTGGATGAGATTTAGATTATACCCTGTGACTTGTGATAGCTTTATACCACTTGTGGATTGATATTCATATTACAGCGTACGTATGGGTTTGATTTCCATATATTGGAGTTGCCATATCCATACGGCTGGCATGCTTACGTGTCCTAGTTTTACGTATTTTGGGACTGGGGCATGACATGGGGTGGTGGAGTCGGTGGTCAGGCGGGTGGCAGAAGCTGAGGTGGTGGCGGCTTACGGTGGTGGGTATCCTATCGGGGAAAGGAGGGGGCTCGGGTTAGATGTAGGAGAGCGACTAGGTTATGGAGGTGGTGATGGTGTTTATGGTCTAGGGTTTCAAAATGAAAAAAAATGTATATTTATGGATGATAGAATTTGTGGGATGACCTCGAGACTTGGGCCGGCCAGGGCTCATTGGGTGGGGCTGATCCACATGAAAGGGTGCACGTAGGCTTGGTTAGGCCCTGTTTAAGGTAAAATTGGCCTCAAATTTAATTAAATTAAAACAATGCACTTGTTGTTCTTCTTTATATTGAAAACACATGGGATTAAATTTTGGTGGGACACAAGAGTCATGGGCGTAGCAGGCTCAGAATAGGTTAATACCCTAATTTGGGTTATAGGGAATTGACTTGTGGTTGTGTCTCAAATTCAAGTAGGAATGGACAATTAAGAGAAATTGGATTTATTGGGATTATACATGAACGTTCGCAACAAATATTACGCAGCTAAAATAAAGCACAATATTGAGTATCTAAAAGTTACACAATGGTCAGAGGGGTAGTCTGGCATGTCTAGGAGATATATATGAAATTTGTTTGAAGGTAACTACTAGTGTAGCGCTCCAAACATCGAAGCAACGGTAAGGTGTATTAAGACATATAATTGTTGTACATTAATTCTATTTGTATCCAAATTAATCCTAGTATCTTAATTTAATATTAAATTAATCCTAACTTGGTCGAGGGGGTTTACAGAATAAGATTGCTTACATAGGAAAAAGCTAGGATTGTAGGTCATTGGATCATAATCCATGCCTCTCACCCGGGTTCATCACAGCCACACACCAAGAAAATCAAGGGACCAACGGTCCAAAGCATGCAACTAAGGAAAACTTCAAAAACAACATAAACAATGCATGAATGGTATAAAGCATGATGTAAGCAATTAAACAATAAGTAAGTTATACATGTGTAATACACATATATCGGATACGTATACTAGAACAGTGGGACGAGTCTCACAGTTAGCGTACTCCGGTAGACGTAGCTGGCTTTGTCTGCCCCTGCTCACTAATATTCTAGTTCTGGGACGTGACATAAGGTAATAAGTTTACAAAAATTCAAAAAGGTAATGCGTCGCCAGAAGCGTTGGCGAGCAATGGCGATATGAATGTAATTTGTTTTTTGACTTTGGCGGGTTGGGCTAATAAAATATTTTAGTGACGAGTTTTAGTGACAAAATTACACTTTTAGTGACGAAAATAACTTTTAGTGACGAAATTGGACTTTTAGTGACGATTTTTTTAAAAAAAAACTTACACTCAAGTCGTCATTATTGTTGGCGACATGAGTGGAGTGCATACACTCATGTCGCTAACGCTTTTGGCGACATGTTAGCTGATTTATATTTTAATGACGAATTTGGACTTTTAGTGACAAAATTGGACTTTTTAGTGACGAGCTATAATGACGAAATTAGACTTTTAATGACGAATTTTTAAACAAAACAGTCATGTTCTCAAAAAACTAAAATAAAATAAAATGCGGTAATGTCGCCAATAAGATCGGCGACTTGCTATCCTCTTGAAACTTTTGCTAACTTATTATCTTATCTATTATTTTAAAATATTTTGTTATTTTTTTTAGAAATTGTACGTTTCTTCAATAGGCAAATGAGAGAGAAATTCATGGAAGAAAAATACATTTATTTTTGCCAGATCCTAAGCAAAAAAATAGTCATGAGAAAGAGAACAGTTCAATAAAAATGTAAAAGTTAAGAGGTACTTAAAACCAAACTATTAAAGTAGATTTAATGCTTGAGCAATAATTGGCGAGGAGAATAGAATTCTTGGACTGTTCCTCGACGAGGAATTGGGGCGTTATGTACGCGCTTTTTCTTTCAAGTGTGGGGGACCACCAATAGTCCACTTGGTACTACCTTTCCAACCACGCGAACCGCTTGGGAGGCGGCCACGTGTCCTCTCTGCTCCCAACTTACACGTGGTCGGAGCAAGCGTCGATAAGGGACCCCGCGGCGACGTCACTCCGGATCTTTATGAAGATCTCGTCGGGATAGACTGTCGGACACGTCGGCGCTGCTGACGCCGACAGCTCGTGCCCACGTGTCGAGCATTGGGAGCGGACTTATTGCAATTCGAGGGCCTTTTGGGTTAATCTACATCATCCATGTGAAATAATAGCATTTGCATCCTGTCATATATCATTTTTGCATGTAGAATCTAATAGCAATTTTTATTTGCATATGTACCATTTTTCTTAAGCATAAGTTCTACGGGTACAAATGAGCCAAGTCGAGCCAAGCTTTCATAAGCTTGAGCTTGGCTTGATTAGAATTAACCGAGCTCGAACTTGATATATTTTTTATTTTAGAGCTTGAGCTTGGCTCGAGCTCGTTTATATTAAGCTTGAGCTTGGCTTGGTTTGAGCTCGAGCTTGGCTTGATAAGCAAGCTTGATAAGTTCAAACTCAAGCTCGTTAAGCTTGATTTCAAGATTGTTCAGCTTTATTTCAAACTCATTAAGCTTGATTTCGAGCTTAACGAACTTGATTTTAAACTAGTTAGGCTTGAATTCAAGTACCTATAATATTAACAATTTATTTATAAAAATTTAATTTAAAAAGTTCCTTAATATCAATTATTAAGAACATATAATTATATATAATTCACACAACCATATTGTTATACAAACATGCATAAAATTAGAATTAAACAAAGAACAAATTAAAATTTAAATAAAAAAATAAATTTGTAGACTACCAGCAACGAGCTCCTAAACGAGCTTTTAAACGAGCCAACTTCCGAGTCAGCTCGCAAGCTTCTAAACGAGTCAGCTCGCAAGCTCAAACGAGCCGAGTACTTCTAAGCTTGAGCTTGGCTCATTTATTAAACGAGCTCGAAAATGAAGCTTGAGCTTAGCTTGTTTACTAAACGAACCGAGCTCAAACGAGCTTTTATCGAGCCGACCTTCGAGCAGCTTGCGAACGACTTGGCTCATTTGCATCCCTAAGCATAACCAGAATACTTGGTATCTTTGTTAAAAATAAGTGTTAGTTGTATTTACCTTTCTATTTATTATTCATCTCTATTTTTCTCCACTTTTAATTTAATTACTACAACTTTTTTATTTCATGCATTTAGCAAAATGTTATTTGTATTTATCCACCCATTATTTAACACTAAATGGGAAAGATGGGGGGGGGGCACTACCAGAATAAGGCAAATTAGGGACGCAGAAAAGTGTCACCAAATATCAAAAATACGTCGCTAATACCGAGTAGCGACGTATTTAGCGACGTTTGGACTGAGTCGTGAAAAAGCTAGTCGCTGATCAAAACAACGTCGAAAAACGTTGCTCTAGCGACGTAATTTAGCGACGTTAGAAAGTCGCAAAAATGACGACTCTTAGCGTCGAGTGTCGTCAAATTTGTGACGTTGAAATTTGGTTGGTAATTGTCGTTAAATTTAGAGACTACCTACGAAAGAATTAGCGACGAATAGCTGACATGGCCAAAATTGCCATATCAGCAATATTTTGCGACGTGTAGTGACGATCAATGACGCTATGAGATAGTTTAGCGACGTCATTAGCGACGCATAAGGACGTCACTGAATGTCACTAAACGTCGCTAAACGTTGCTAATATTTAAAAATAAAAAACTAAAATAAATGAATGAATGATTGTAATATCACAGTATAACATGCATGCAATATCACATTTCAAATAAATAGACAGACCCGGAGCAACCCTCGGTTGAATTTTCTGGGTTTGTCGACCCCTTCGGTGGAACACTCAACACCGATACAATCACACAACAACAATGATGAAATAAATCAATAAAAATATGACTCTAAGGCCCGAATGTAGTCACACAATATCCAATCGCACAATAAAAATGTACAAATAAGTCACACAATAAAAGTGTACAAATAATAAGTACAAACTTTCATAAATGGGCCAATACACACATGTCGAAAAAAATAACTACTGATCGGGAGGAGAAGCCGTATTGAATATGAGATAATAGCCCGTCAAACTGCTCCTGTGTAAGCGTCACGAAACTCGATGCAGGAGTCGATGTAGATGACGATGCAGGCGAACCAGGAGGACGTCGCTGCTCCAACTCTGTCAGTCGAGTGTCGCAAGTATCAATGACAGATAACAACCTCCTAGTACTATTCTCCACTCGCTCGTCCATCTTAAGATGTGATACCTGCATCCTTGATAGTGTAGTGCCCATGGTCTCTACTCGCTCGCTCATCTCAATATGTGACGCTTGCATCCTTGATAGTGTAGCGCACACGTTCAACTGCGAATCCTACAGCGATGTCACGTTGCTCTCTGTCGACATGGCCAGATCCCTCAGCTCCATAATTCTACGCTCCATTGATTTGAAATATTCTATAAGTGTCGCATCGTCCGTCTGCGGCTGTGGCTGCACCGTAATCCTTTGTATCAAATCGTCACGCAGAGATGCGATCTGAAAGTCAACTCTCTTCTGGGCTCGCTGCGACTCTTGGGAGGACTGTGACGCAATATAGGCGCCATAGGATCCCGTACTGTAGTACGTACCCCTATGTAGACCACCAACGGCTCTCATCCACAGCTCATCATCCGACGGAACTGGGTGGGCCAGAGATTTCGAGGAACTACCCCCCTCTCCCTGTGTGGGATAGGTCGGCTCTTCGCAGAGCCTCCTATACTCATCCTAGAAAAATACGTATCTATCGATAAGCATACTTCTTACTATATATCTTAGGTACTTATTACTAATTATATATATTTTTGCCAAGTTATATCAAAATATTCAAAACATAAGAGTAATACTTACGTAGCTCTGGGTCTCCCTTTCATCGATAAGTTGTCCCCCCTTCCTATGAGTGGCGAGGAATAATGTCACCATGTTCGCGTTCTTACCCCTCTGGACCTGTTAAGAAATATATTATTTGTTATTAAAGTAAAAAATTAGACCACGATGATTAAAAATTATACGTATACAATAAAAGACGTACCAAGCGACGTAAATATTTCGTCATCAGAATTGACCCACCACACATCTTTCCCTCCCTCTGCCGAACCGCCTTAGCCTTATCCGACTTTTTCCTATACCTATCCTCGTTGAATCTAGCCCTCATCGTAGTCTACTGCTTAGGCGTGATCCAACCTTGGATCAGTTTTTCTTCGCGATTACGAGCCTTCTAGTCATCCATAGAATCACGGATCAACTTAATGGCGACGAAAGAAAACTGCTGCTCAATCTGTGCGGCACGGTGTGGTGGATAGAAATATATTCTCTACAAGAAGTACAATAGTAAGTTATAAAATATTAACATAAAAATATTACTGATGTTAAAATCAAATACACTTTTATCTTGAAGTACCTAAACCAGAACATCTTTCTCTCTTCCAAGGCATCCGAGTAGTTTATCCATGGCCCACCATAATTTTACCTCAGAAAATGTCATAGTGCTCTTTGTACCGACAAGGGACGATATCTATATATACATTGATAAGTAAACTCATTAAACGTAAACATATATATATATATATATATATATATATATATATATATATATATATATATATATATATATATATATATATATATATATATAAGAAACAAATAACTAATTAACTTACTTTGTAGGGCCATCGGCCCAAATCTCTATTCTCGTCTCATCCGGCGGAGCGTACAGAGGATCGCTCTGATATGGAGACGGAGTCGGCTCGACCGTTATCTCCTCATCTGTGTTCGTGGTAGCATCAGCAGCAAGAACACTAAACGGAGTAGGAATACTAGACAGGATACTCTCGGGCCTGAAACTGCTGGTCCCAGGAGTACTGCCACGTGCGGTCGTCGCAGTCGAAGTCTGAAGTACTGCTGGTCGATAGTGTGTGATCATCGTAGTTGCAGTCTGAGGTACTGTTGGTCGATATTATGGAGTACTCGGGGACAAGAATCGGGAAGGAGTATCCATGTCATGAAGAGGACTACGTTTAGAGGATCTACCGCAGAAATAGGATCTACGTCGTCCAGACATATCTGAGAACAATATATAATAATAAAATAAATATACAGAGATATGTAGATTACATGACATAAATAAATACACAGAAGTTGTGAACTAGGCCACAATAAAAGTCCAAATGATAAAAGTGTCACCATCACAAAACATAAGGATCACAGAACTAGGTCGTAAATACATAGAGATATGTATGTATTACCGTCACAAATATAAGTATCACAGAACTAGGCCACAAAAAAAGTGTCACCATAAAAAAACTAGGCCACGATAAATATATTAGAAAATTAGGCCACCATGTCACTAGTCTAAATAAATTTTATTTAATTTTTAATCATCATCTAAAAATTTATTTTGTCTGTCTTCATCTTCCTCCTCTTCCTCTTCCTCTTCCTCTTCCTCTTCATCTTCACTTTCATCTATTTCGTCATCGTCTTCTGATACTTCTATCTCTTCTACTTGATAAAATATATCATGAATAACTTTCGTTAAGTCCATATCTACATTGCAACAAGAGGTATGTCGTCTTCCTGATAAGCTATTTTGTCAATGTCAAAGGTATTTCTAGCTTTAGTCTTACAGACTGCCTACCAATCCGACCTCCCGGTTCCTCGTTTATGATAAGTTGTGAAGTACACTAGCTGAGCCTGACTTGATAGAACAAATAGTTCATATCCTTAATATCGACGCCGGTAGTTTATATCCATAAGACCATGCTTGTCAATTTTTCAACCTTGATCTTGGATCGGTTAAAGCCACTCACACTTGAATAACACGATCTTAGCAGGCTCTATGGCATAATTATATGCCAACTCCACAATCTCTCGTAATACGCCAAAAAAATTAGTGCCTGGATCGACGTCTTTGTAGTTCAAAGATTTAATACACAAACAACTATTTTTTGTAGAATCAAGATCTAGGAAGCTGTCTCTTATTGGGGCATTTGTTGACTTGAATCTAAACCCATTCACAGTAAGTTGGCCAGATCTTGGCGGCATAAATTGGTCCCTTCGCTAAAGTTCTAATAGATTCATTCTCAAGCGTTACCTCTGGACGATCGGCCTAAATATTAAATAAGCGATATTAAGTTTAACGTTAATTATTGTGCAAGTATACATACACAAAAATTAATTACCGAGACCCTTACATATGTTGTCAACTATGAAGGAAAATAAAGTCTCATTACCTGTTTTACTTCTTCATCTGTTATGTATGGTCTACTCGACCTTACTGTATCATTATATGTGCTGAAACACAACGAAGCATAGGCGAATTAGTGTAATAATTATATTGAGATGACGTAAACGTTGACATATTAATTTCTTACCCCTCTAGCTTCTCTACCTCATCCTCGTCGCAGTTGACTAATATATTCAACTGAGCAGCCCTAAGCTCGTTATCATTCAGATTTCTTTTCTTTATTTTATCCGAAGGCTTTCCGAAAGCATTGAATACTTTCAATATTGCCTCATTAGATTCCTGATATCCGTCTGTCATGCCCCAGTCCCAAAATATCGAGGGACTGGACACGTGGCAATGGCCAGCAGCACATACCGATGGATAAATCCAATTTAACGAATCCATCGGGGCATACTTAAGCTGTAAAACAATAGTCAGGGTCTACTAATCTCATCCACAGAATGAATATATCAATATCAACAAAAGAAAATATAAATATCATTATCAATTCTCAAGTAAATAAATTGGGGAACAACCCGATAACAAATCTGATACAACTGTCAAGATACAAGAATAAAGATATCAATAATAATACTGAGTATGGAAATAGTATATACTCAGAAGATACCCATAGAGATCACTCATCTACTAGATCTGGTACTGCTCTATTGCCTGCTCCTATTTCTGCTTCTGCTCCTGCTAATGCTCATGTCCCGTATACCTCGGGATCGATCTCGTCTACTAAACCTGGGGACATAATCCAGATCCAGGTCCTCAGGAGACATAGCAAGGTACAAGAATAATCATGCCAAAATAAATGCAGTGCAGCAAATAAATGAAACAATAGGGTAAATATATAACCAGCTAAGTGATATGCAAGATAAGAGCAGCACTAGAACTCAGGCTGAAACCACTACAAGCTCTGTGTCGGGGAGCCGGTAGCAGTGATATCATATGGTTGTCTAACTCGGAGAGAGACTAAGACGCCGACATAATATATATAATCAACCTGTAGTTTGTGTGTCTCTCCCCACCCAATGTAATCATACGTCTCATGTCCACGATGTCTCATGTCCATGCCACGCAAGATCATCTCTAATGCAACCAGTCACATAATATCTAAGCAAAAGAATGTGTCATGAAGCCTATATCCTATACAGAATCACCATAAATATCTCAGGACGATTCTATATCATGAATAGTGTCAGGTGTCCTAGGTAAAATGTACTTGATAAAGCAAGTACGAGAATGCAAAGGGTCACGATATCCATCTCTAGGTGATGTTACACAACTCCGCGTACGGTGTTGGCACCCGACTATTAATCGGACGCTAAGTAAAGTCACTCGGTCCTAGGTCAAGCATGTACAATAATGTATAAATAAGTCAAGGAAATAAGTAGCAAAAACTGCAGAATTTGGCAATGTACACTTGCCTGGGGTTCTAGCTCCAACTGTAGCTCTGACTTCCGTGGGTTCTGCAGGGACTCCTCCGGTTATTGAAATAGACATCACCACCAGATTCAAAAAATATCAAATAGCTAGAAATGCCTGTCCTTGAGTCCAATTTGGACACAGGGGCAAAAATGACAGTTTCTGGTCAAAGCGGGATCCACATGTGGGCCGCTTTGCACTGAAAAACATGTCAGGAACAAAGGTCTCCAAATCTGTCCAATTTAGTGTCAACAGGTCCAGAACGATGATACGAACCCAACAGAACTTCCAGAATTAGATTCCGATGAGCCGATCACAAAATCGCCCGTCAAGTGGAGTCGTGGGGCCCACGATACGCGATTTTGTCCACGTTCTCAGAATCGAACCAAACTTGGGTCACAGGACCAGCGTATTGCTACGAGTCCGATGGCACAAGTTTTGTTTTGATCCGACGTGTGTACACTAAGTTACAGCGAGATCTAAAAAGGACGAATACGGGGCATTGTCGGCGGATACGTGTTGATTCCGGTGTGCACGCACATCCAAATCAACTTCTGCGAAATCTCGCACGTCCGTATCAACGACGCGCACGTATCAGTGAAGACTGCACCTGACCAAGTCGTCCCGTTTGGCGAAATGTACTCAGTTTCGGGGTGAAACAGGACATTGATTTTCCTGTTTTTGGATCTCGGTTCGCGATCGCCACAGGACACGATGCACCGAACGGGTTGCACGGGCATCGAGAGGGTCACACAGGATTCGTGTTGCAATAGAAGGAACAAAAAATGGGGCAGCGAGGAGAGAAAATGGGTTACCTGAACAGGGCTCCGAGAAATCTGAATTTCACGTGTCCGCGTATCTTCTCGACACAGTTTCCGTGTCCTGGCCGTGTCCGGGCTGAGTCGTATCCTTGCTAGGGTTAGGGATCAGGCGCTGGGTCTCGTCGGAGGAGCTCGCCGGAGGCTGCGCTGGCCGAGGCTGGGCGGAGGCGGAGCGGGGCGGCACTCTTGGGCGGCTGCGGGAGGCGTCGGCTCCGGTGGACGAGGCTGGGGCCGGCTAGGGCGGCTGTGTCCGGGCTGCTGCGGAAGGCTCGAGGCGGAGGGGCTGGTGCTCAGGCGCCCGGAGGAGAGAGGAGGATGTCACGACCCGCACCCGGTGTAAGGGCACTAGTCGGAAACAACGCCCAGCCTACGCCGCAGAATCGGCGGTAGAACGCTGTCTAGATAATCTATCTAATATAATGAACCACCAAAAACGATAAAATACTCAATCACAGAACTAAGATGGAAAGAGCACGAATCAGATAAAGAAATGAATAGTCACAATACAACTCATGAGTCTAAAGTAATACATCAATGAGTCTGAAGAAAGAACAGAAATAAGCTGGAGACAAATCCAGTACAACAGAATACTACAAAACTATAAAGCTACAACTCCAGGGTCAACGGTCTCAGTTGGGATAAGTCCCTCTTGAGCCAGGGTCTCAGAATCTAAACCCACAACATCCTGGGGTCCATAGTAGGTAGGGTACTCCTCAATGTCATCTGGAAAAATATATCCAGTCAGGAAAGGAGCAGAGTACAACCCTAACAGCAGTTCTCAAATGATGATAAAAACTATGTAACAGTAAATAGCTGTGGATAAACAAGATGCATAAATAGAGACAAGAATGTAGAGATAATAAGGAAATACTGGAAAGAAATACAATAATGAACAATATGCTGATGGAACAAGAATACTAATGACTAAGTGTGTAAGTACTAGCTTTAACATGTGATCGGCTTGGGAACTTGCACAAGAGTATAATGGCCTGGCTGATTATACGTGCGGTGTACAATCAACACTCACAAGAAACAAGACATGCACAAGGAGGGTATGATCACATATCTACACTAAAATACTCCCCACCCCCGACCGGTATAATAGATCCAACCACGGTACGTTATGGCATGAGATTCCCCAAGAAGAGAGCGACTCCTCCCAAAAATCGGTGTCTGTACATGTACAAGATAACCAATAAAACAATACTTGCACCATATACACCATATACCAAGGAATAACATCTCATGACGAGATCCGGATATACCAATCCGTGTAACCATAGTGTCAAGAGAAACATGTATATCTACACTAGATACAACGAACATAGAGGATATCATAAATGAGAAACTATCAGAGAATGTACTCGCCTGAAGTCCAAAGAACAGTCTCACAAATGTCTAACTCGGTGCCTCGAAGACCTAGATATGGAATACCACATTAAAAACAAGGTCCCGGAAAGATAACAAGTCAAACTAGACAACTTCTAGGCCAATAAGTCAATTCTAAGTTGAAAGTCAACTACGGTCAACTCTAAAGTCAACTAAGTCAAACATGGTCAAACCTAGGTCAACCTTACAAATCATCTATAAAAATAATATAAAAATAAACTACAATAATTTAGGAATCAAATTAGATTCCAAAAGAATCTACACAAAGTATATTTAATAATACAAATAATATACATCATAAATAATATATATGCAAACCATTATTCATACAATTTAAAATACTATATTATAACAATTATTATACCTCACAAAACACACATATATATATACATATATATATATAACAATAATATAAATAAAACTGCCAAAGTGTCATAGAAAACAGGGAGTTAAAATAATAAAAATGAATAAAACAGCCTATAGTGACAGTCTTGACTGTCACTGTAAAACTGTCACAGAACTTCTGTGAATTAAAATCCACAGTCGCTAAATAGTGACAGTTAAAACTGTCAGGGAAAACTGTCACTGTTTTGCCGCTCAAACCCGCCGCTGTTACAGTGTTTTAATGACAGAAACTGTCATTAATGCTTCAGCGGCTGCTGCTGAGCCCGAGGCTATTAATGACAGAATCTGTCATTAATAGTCTGTCGCAAAACATATATATAAACTATATATATAATATATATATATATAAATCAATATATTAAAATATATAAAACAGTAAGTAAATAAATACTATAAATAAATACTTATGTATATAACCTTATACATATAAACAAATATTTAAAAGCTATAATATACCACCAAATATTAATGTACATATTTTAACATGGCTTAGAAGCACATCAAAAATATATACATTAATCACAAAAAGTACATAATAATTATAATAATACATTTACACAATTAAACATACAAATAATTTTATAAAACATTTTATGTACAAAATATATTATTAACAAGTAGTACATATATATTTCATGCAAGAAGCTATATATTATAATGCACACTATTTTAGCACACAAAAAAATATAGATCTATGCTACAATAATTACATAATAAGTACACAAAATAAATATATAATATCTATATATATTTACTAATTTTAAATGAAGAATTGAACCACAATTAATTAGATCTATGCAAAATACACACAATTGGAGAGTATCTCACCGTATCCCACTAGATCTAGGATACGCATGCAACACGAGTCCAACACACAACCAAATGCACCCCGAAGGACACAAATAATTCACAAATAATATTTATGAACAAATCAAAGTGTCAAAAGTAGATCCATGTGTCCGTGTCAAAATACGACATGTTTAAAGTCCCGTGTCGGAGGAAAACCCCCAAATGACACGTATCACCAAATAGTTGGGATACGAACCACAAGTATCCCAATATGGACACGACACTAGCCTCAAACACAAAGTTCATTGTCCAATTGATCTATAGAATCAATTGACACACACAACAAAATGCAAATTCGGAATTCCAACAAAATTAATACAAAAAGCACCATAACTTTCTCCATGGGTCTCCTATGAACACAAAACAAAGTCCTATGGGTAGTACATACATATAGGTTGATTTTACATGATTAAATCCCATATTTAGAAGCTATTTAAATGGGAAAATCTGAATTATACCTATTGGGAGATGGATTCCCAATTAAACCTCCAATTGAGATGAACTTGCTTCCAATTTGTAGATCCTTGTTCCTCTTTGTAGATCCTTGCTTTCTTCTTCTAGATCCTTGCTTCTCAACTCTCTAATGGTGAATTGGGAAGAATTTGGAATGAATTTGGTAGGGAATTGGATTGGGAATGGAGGGAATTTGGTAGTGGGAGAATTCTAGATCTAGATTTGGAATGAAATGAGAGGAGAGAGAAATTTCCCCCCTCCCTATATAGGCCGGCCATGCCCCCCTCCCCAAGTAATTATGAAATATCCAATGTACCCCTTGGGGCCTCTCATGAAGAAATAATTAAAGAAGGAAGCTTCTAGTCTAATCACTTAATTAATTTAATCCATCTTCTTAACTATGGGCTTTCTAAATGGGCCAAGTCTAACTAATTAATTCATGTTGGTCCATGGGTCCAAACTAAACTAGTTGGGTCCACTAAAAATAAGTCCAAAATATTTTAATAATATCTAACAACATTTAAATAATTCAACAATTAATTATTTACCATGCACAATATTTATTAAAATAGGAAAATTACTAAAATACCCTTTTTCCTAAAATGTGGTAGTGACAAGTCTATCCTCCTTAAAATAATTTCGTCCTCGAAATTCAAAGACGAAAACTACCCCCAGAAAATCACAGAACAGAACTAAAGAATCACCATTAACTAATGAACAGAACATAACAATGAACAGAACATAACTAGAGAATTAACATACCTCAAGGTACAAACAAATATGGATAACGCTCTCGCATGTCATCCTCTCTCTCCCAGGTCGACTCCCCCGGAGAGTGATGCCTCCATGCGACGCGCACCAAAGGAATAGTCTGGTTCCTCAGCACCTTCTCTCTCCGATCCAGAATTCCAACTGGCTGCTCTGGATAGCTAAGAGTAGGGCCCACCTCTATCTCTGAGTGATCCAATACATGACTAGGATCTGCCACGTATCGTCTCAACTGCGACACATGAAACACGTTGTGCACTCCCTCCAATGCAGGTGGCAAGTCTAGTCTATAAGCAACTGTACCGACCCTCTCCAGAATAGTGAAAGGTCCGATGAATCGCGGACTAAGCTTTCCGCCTCCACCGAAGCGAATCGTGCCTCGTGTCGGAGAAATCCTCAGAAATACCAAACCACCCACCTAGAACAAAATACCACCTTAAGAACTTAATCTATAACAAACAACCAAGAACAAGCACAAAACAAAATCTAAACTATACCTCAAACTCCAAAGGTCTCCGATGGCTATCGGCCCAATGCCGCTGTCTGTCCTGCGCCACTCGAAGTCTATCTCTGATCAACTGAACCTTCTCTGCTGCATCCACAACCATCTCTGGCCCAAGCAAAACTCTCTCTCCAACATCGTCCCAAGACAAAGGAGTACGACACCTCCGACCATATAGAGCTTCAAAAGGTGACATCTCTATACTGGCCTGGTAACTGTTGTTGTAAGCAAACTCTACCAAATGGAGATGGTCCTCCCAAGAACCCCCGAAATCTAGTACACAAGTACGCAACATATCCTCGAGAGTCTGGATAGTCCTCTCTGACTGCCCATCTGTCTGGGGATGATATGCAGTACTGAACTTGAGCTGAGTGCCCAAACTCTCCTGCAAACTCCTCCAGAAATGAGAAGTGAAACGACTATCCCGATCTGAGACTATGCTGACGGGAACTCCATGTATCCTAACGATCTGCCTCACATACATCTCTGCCAGCTTCTCCGTAGACAAACCCACCTTGAAAGGCAAAAAGTGGGCCGACTTGGTCAATCTATCAACAATGACCCAAATCGCGTCTTTCCCTCCTGGAGATCGTGGTAGTCCGGACACAAAATCCATAGTAATGTGTTCCCACTTCCACTCTGGAATGGGTAATGGCTGAAGTAAACCTCCTGGCCTCTGCCTCTCGGCTTTCACCTGCTGGCACACTAAGCATCTGGATACAAACTGTGCCACTTTCCTCTTCATGCCATACCACCACACACTCTCTCGCATATCCCGATACATCTTGTTAGCACCTGGATGTATGGAATACTGAGAGCGATGCGCTTCTTGTAACACCTCCTCACGCAACTCCCCACTAGGCACACACAATCTAACTCTATGCCTCAAAGATCCATCCTCTGCAATAGTGAAATCATCCTCCAATCCTGCTCTCACCTGAGCTCTGATACTCCTCAAAGATACGTCATCATACTGTGCTGCCTTGATCCTATCCATCAAATCTGAATGTATCTGCAATTCCCACATCTGCATAGCACACCCAGGAACAATCACCTCAATGCCCAAGCTCTCTAAGTCTTCCAACAAATATCGATCCTGCGTCAAGAACATAGCTACCGGATACCTGCTCAAAGCATCGGCAACTACATTAGCTTTCCCAGGATGATATTGCAAAGAGATATCAAAATCCTTCATCAGTTCCAACCACCGACGCTGTCTCATGTTCAACTCCTTCTGCGTGAAAACGTACTTCAAGCTTTTGTGGTCTGTGAAGATCTCCACACGCTCTCCGTACAAATAATGTTTCCACAACTTCAGAGCGAATATGACGGCTGCCAACTCCAAATCATGGGTAGGATAGTTCTTTTCATGAGGACGCAATTGCCTGGATGCATAGGCAATCACTTTCCCATGCTGCTGAAGAACACAACCTAAACCCTTTCCCGATGCATCACTATAAATAGTGAAACCTCCGGACCCTGATGGCAACGTCAAAATAGGAGCAGACGTCAACCTCTTCTTCAACTCCTCAAAAGCAACCTGGCAATCCTCCGTCCAAACAAACTCCACATCCTTCCTTGTGAGTCTGGTCATCGGCTCAGCAATCCTCGAAAAATCTTGCACAAACTTCCTGTAGTAGCCTGCCAATCCCAAGAAACTCCTGATCTCTGCTACCGAACTCGGAGTCTTCCAAGATTCTACTGCTAAAATCTTCTTCGGATCCACTGAAATACCATCACCAGTCACAACATGCCCCAAGAATTCCACCTTGTCCAGGAAAAACTCACACTTGGACAACTTCCCATACAGCTTCTCCTTCCTCAGCACATCCAACACAATCCTCAAATGCTCCTCATGCTCCTCCGGTGTCTTCGAGTATATGAGTATGTCGTCGATGAACACCACCACGAACTTGTCAAGGTACTGGTGGAACACCTTGTTCATCAAGTTCATAAATACCGCCGGTGCATTAGTCAAACCAAACGGCATCACCATAAACTCGTACTGACCATACCGAGTTCTAAAAGCAGTCTTCGGTATGTCCTCCGGCTTCACCTTCACCTGATGGTAGCCTGATCTCAAATCTATCTTAGAAAATACCTTCGCACCACTCAACTGATCAAACAGATCATCAATCCGTGGCAAAGGATACTTATTCTTGATAGTGAGATTATTCAAAGTCCTGTAATCAATGCACATACGCACCGATCCATCCTTCTTCGGTACAAACAATACCGGGGCTCCCCATGGTGAAGAACTCGATCTGATAAACCCCTTATCCTGCAATTCGTCCACCTGCTTCTTCAACTCGACCAGCTCGTTGTTGTTTACTCTATAGACATGCTGCGAAATTGGTTCTGCACCTGGCACCAAGTCTATAGAAAATTCAACATCTCGATCTGGCGGCAATCCTGGCAATTCCTCAGGAAACACATCCAAAAATTCTGCTATCAACGGATGCGGCAACTCCTTGTCTTCCATCATAGCTCCACAAATAATGCCTTCTCCCTGCTCTGCAGCTCCTCTAGCAAACTCGAACTCTGGCTCTCCTGGCGAACCAAACAAAACTCTACCTCCTCTATAATCTATGCTAGCACGGTGCCTACTCAACCAATCCATCCCGAGTACAATATCGTAGCTCGGAAGTGGCATTATAAGTAGACACGCACTCAACTCCCGGCCTCCCAGAGTAACTCTCCGATCCTTGCAAATATCATTAACCAGAATAATGCCTCCCCCGGTCATGATCTTGCAAGTCCTAAGCAAAGACTCAGCTACTAAACCATGCTTTAGAGCAAAAGAAACAGATACAAAACTATGGGAAGCACCACTATCAAACAAAGCTAAAGCTGGAATGGAATCAAGAAGAATAGAATCAATATAGCACAAGATGTAAGACATTAAGGAAAGGACAAGTTTAAGGGATCAAGTATCAATATCAAAGGAGAATAGTTGAATCAAAAGAATTTTCCTAGATGTGATTGAGTATCTCAGCCTATATCCTATATCCTATTGCAGGCTCGCAGTAGTACAACTAAGTTGTCGCACTACCACGACATCACATACTTGTGAAGCTAGCCCTGCATGGGCCACCACCAAAAACGTGTCACGACCCGCACCCGGTGTAAGGGCACTAGTCGGAAACAACGCCCAGCCTACGCCGCAGAATCGGCGGTAGAACGCTGTCTAGATAATCTATCTAATATAATGAACCACCAAAAACGATAAAATACTCAATCACAGAACTAAGATAGAAAGAGCACGAATCAGATAAAAAAATGAATAGTCACAATACAACTCATGAGTCTAAAGTAATACATCAATGAGTCTGAAGAAAGAACAGAAATAAGCTGGAGACAAATCCAGTACAACAGAATACTACAAAACTATAAAGCTACAACTCCAGGGTCAACGGTCTCAGTTGGGATAAGTCCCTCTTGAGCCAGGGTCTCAGAATCTAAACCCACAACATCCTGGGGTCCATAGTAGGTAGGGTACTCCTCAATGTCATCTGGAAAAATATATCCAGTCAGGAAAGGAGCAGAGTACAACCCTAACAGCAGTTCTCAAATGATGATAAAAACTATGTAACAGTAAATAGCTGTGGATAAACAAGATGCATAAATAGAGACAAGAATGTAGAGACAATAAGGAAATACTGGAAAAAAATACAATAATGAACAATATGCTGATGGAACAAGAATACTAATGACTAAGTGTGTGAGTACTAGCTTTAACATGTGATCGGCTTGGGAACTTGCACAAGAGTATAATGGCCTGGCTGATTATACGTGCGGTGTACAATCAACACTCACAAGAAACAAGATATGCACAAGGAGGGTATGATCACATATCTACACTAAAATACTCCCCACCCCCGACTGGTATAATAGATCCAACCACGGTACGTTATGGCACGAGATTCCCCAAGAAGAGAGCGACTCCCCCCGAAAATCGGTGTCTGTACATGTACAAGATAACCAATGAAACAATACTTGCACTATATACACCATATACCAAGGAATAACATCTCATGACGAGATCCGGATATACCAATCCGTGTAACCATAGTGTCAAGAGAAACATGTATATCTACACTAGATACAACGAACATAGAGGATATCATAAATGAGAAACTATCAGAGAATGTACTCGCCTGAAGTCCAAAGAACAGTCTCACAAATGTCTGACTCGGTGCCTCGAAGACCTAGATATGGAATACCACATTAAAAACAAGGTCCCGGAAAGATAACAAGTCAAACTAGACAACTTCTAGGCCAATAAGTCAATTCTAAGTTGAAAGTCAACTACGGTCAACTCTAAAGTCAACTAAGTCAAACATGGTCAAACCTAGGTCAACCTTACAAATCATCTATAAAAATAATATAAAAATAAACTACAATAATTTAGGAATCAAATTAGATTCCAAAAGAATCTATACAAAGTATATTTAATAATACAAATAATATACATCATAAATAATATATATGCAAACCATTATTCATACAATTTAAAATACTATATTATAACAATTATTATACCTCACAAAACACACATATATATATATACATATATATATAACAATAATATAAATAAAACTGCCAAAGTGTCATAGAAAACAGGGAGTTAAAATAATAAAAATGAATAAAACAGCCTATAGTGACAGTCTTGACTGTCACTGTAAAACTGTCACAGAACTTCTGTGAATTAAAATCCACAGTCGCTAAATAGTGACAGTTAAAACTGTCAGGGAAAACTGTCACTGTTTTGCCGCTCAAACCCGCCGCTGTTACAGTGTTTTAATGACAGAAACTGTCATTAATGCTTCAGCGGCTGCTGCTGAGCCCGAGGCTATTAATGACAGAATCTGTCATTAATAGTCTGTCGCAAAACATATATATAAACTATATATATAATATATATATATAAATCAATATATTAAAATATATAAAACAGTAAGTAAATAAATACTATAAATAAATACTTATGTATATAACCTTATACATATAAACAAATATTTAAAAGCTATAATATACCACCAAATATTAATGTACATATTTTAGCATGGCTTAGAAGCACATCAAAAATATATACATTAATCACAAAAAGTACATAATAATTATAATAATACATTTACACAATTAAACATACAAATAATTTTATAAAACATTTTATGTACAAAATATATTATTAACAAGTAGTACATATATATTTCATGCAAGAAGCTATATATTATAATGCACACTATTTTAGCACACACAAAAATATAGATCTATGCTACAATAATTACATAATAAGTACACAAAATAAATATATAATATCTATATATATTTACTAATTTTAAATGAAGAATTGAACCACAATTAATTAGATCTATGCAAAATACACACAATTGGAGAGTATCTCACCGTATCCCACTAGATCTAGGATACGCATGCGACACGAGTCCAACACACAACCAAATGCACCCCGAAGGACACAAACAATTCACAAATAATATTTATGAACAAATCAAAGTGTCAAAAGTAGATCCATGTGTCCGTGTCAAAATACGACATGTTTAAAGCCCCGTGTCGGAGGAAAACCCCCAAATGACACGTATCACCAAATAGTTGGGATACGAACCACAAGTATCCCAATATGGACACGACACTAGCCTCAAACACAAAGTTTATTGTCCAATTGATCTATAGGATTAATTGACACACACAACAAAATGCAAATTCGGAATTCCAACAAAATTAATACAAAAAGCACCATAACTTTTTCCATGGGTCTCCTATGAACACAAAACAAAGTCCTATGGGTAGTACATACATATAGGTTGATTTTACATGATTAAATCCCAGATTTAGAAGCTATTTAAATGGGAAAATCTGAATTATACCTATTGGAAGATGGATTCCCAATTAAACCTCCAATTGAGATGAACTTGCTTCCAATTTGTAGATCCTTGTTCCTCTTTGTAGATCCTTGCTTTCTTCTTCTAGATCCTTGCTTCTCAACTCTCTAATGGTGAATTGGGAAGAATTTGGAATGAATTTGGTAGGGAATTGGATTGGGAATGGAGGGAATTTGGTAGTGGGAGAATTCTAGATCTAGATTTGGAATGAAATGAGAGGAGAGAGAAATTTCCCCCCTCCCTATATAGGCCGGCCATGCCCCCCTCCCCAAGTAATTATGAAATGTCCAATGTACCCCTTGGGGCCTCTCATGAAGAAATAATTAAAGAAGGAAGCTTCTAGTCTAATCACTTAATTAATTTAATCCATCTTCTTAACTATGGGCTTTCTAAATGGGCCAAGTCTAACTAATTAATTCATGTTGGTCCATGGGTCCAAACTAAACTAGTTGGGTCCACTAAAAATAAGTCCAAAATATTTTAATAATATTTAACAACATTTAAATAATTCAACAATTAATTATTTACCATGCACAATATTTATTAAAATAGGAAAATTACTAAAATACCCTTTTTCCTAAAATGTGGTAGTGACAGAGGACGACGGGAAGGAGGTTCTGGAGTCGGGCTCACGGCTGCGGGGTGGAGGAGGAAGAAGGGCAGCGGCAGCGGTGGAGCGGGGTCGTGGCTGAGCGGGGCGGCGCAGAGGTGCAGAGGCAGAAGAGCAGCGGAGGGCTGGGCTCGGGGCTGCACTGGCGGAGGAGCCGCACTGGTCGTCGTGGAGAAGGGGATACAGGCAAGGCGGCTTGGGTTCCGGTGGCAAAGACGCCGGGGAAGAAGGGTGGCGGAGAGGTCGGGAGAAGCTCACCGGAGCTCGGGTTTTATAGAGGGGAAGAGGGAGGTGGCCAGTCGGCCGACGCCGGTTACGGAAGGCGAAGCGGTGAAGCTCGCGGAGGTTACAGAGAGCCGGAGGGTCGTCGGCGGTTGTGGGGAGGCCGAGCGACGGGGGAAGTCGGTCGGGCGGCGGTTACACAGCTGGTGAAGGTGAAGGGGTTCGGGTCGGGTGGTGACTGGTCGGGTCGGGTCAGCGGCGAATTCGACCCGATCCACAAACAGGGAAGCGGGTTCGGGTCGACGGGTCGGGTCGGGTTTGACTGACGACCCGGATCCGACCCAATAAGCTTGAACCCGGTTTATCTAAACCGGGTTCGGTTTGGTCCGGTTCAGTTGGTTTATTTTAAAAATAAACTGGGTTCAATTCAGGGTTTAATTAGATTTAATTATACAATAGTTTTTAGGACTTTAAAAATGCTTCCGGGGTCCAATAAATTCCCAAAAAATTACCCTATGTCTAGATTTTCATTTTACACCATAAAATATTATTTTGATAATATTTTAATATTAATAAACATTAATTAAAAATTATGTAATAATTAAAATACCTTAGTTTACTTACAAAAAAAATATTAGAAAATTCTAGAAAATTGTGTAAAATCTAAATTAAAAATTCTTGAAAATCAGGGGGTTTACACCGTCGTTATTTCTGGGATCTCTCGTTCTATTAGTAGCAACATGAGGCTTGAAATACATCGAACAAAAGTTTGTAATCTTCTCGAGAATATATGCTTCACAAATAGAACCCTCCACCCGTGCCTTATTTTTTACCTTCCTCTTGAGGTGGTTCAGATGTCGATCGAATGGGTATATCCATCGATAACCGACAGGTCTACCAATGCGTTCTTCATAAAAATTATTAATCAACAAATGTTCCATGGAGTCAAAGAATCCAGGAGGGAACACTCTCTCAATCTTGCAAAATTTACTGCAATATCCGTCTTCAACTTTTCTAGACGATCGACGAGCAACTTAGTAAAACAAAGATCTCTGAAGAATATGCTTAGTTCTGTCAATGGATCCCAAAATACCCACGGTAAGAATTCTTAAAATACAACCAGAATTAATCTCTCCATAAATACGTGTTATCGTGGCTCTTTATACCCGTTAGTTTATTCTCCTTCGGGTTGACTTATATTCTCAGATTCGATATGTACCCATCTAGAAATTTTAGGCACTGGATCCACCTACAAAGTCTTACTTTATCCTCCTTGTCCAATAAAAAAATTGACTTAGGCTGCATCACCTTCCCATTTTCTTTCTCTATCAAATGCAACGTAGGTGTTTGCATATTTCTTCTAAGTCCAACCTGGCCTTAGGATTGTCTTTTCCTTTACGTCCATCATAGTATTAATTATGTTATCAAACACATTCTTCTCGATATGCATGACATCAAGGTTATGTCTGATCATATTAGTGCTGCAATATGGCAGGTCCCAGAATATGCTCCTCTTAGTCCAGTTATGATTTTGACCAAATACATCATACTTATACCCCCTTGTAGGATCTTCGATAGGACTTAGAAAATCTCTGACCTCCTCCCATATTGTGTCTCCAGACCACCTTGGCGGTGGATCGGCCTTTTCTAAAATGCCGGTACGGAACGCATTCATGTTCTTCCGGTACAGATAATCTTTCGGCAAGAACTATCGATGACAATCAAAGAAGCATGGTTTTTCTTCGTATTTTAAACGAAAAGCCTTAGTACGGTCCATACAATATGGACATGAGAGCCGACCATGAGTGCTCCATCCTGATAACATTCTATAGGCTAAATAGTCATTGATAGTCCACATAAGTGTTGTCCTCATATAAAATTTTGCTTTATAGAAACATCATACGTGTTGGCGCCTACTTCCCACAGCTGATTCAACTCATCTATCAACGACTGTAAGTACATATTAATGTTCCTCTTGGGATTGTTTATACCCAAAATGATAACGGTTAGAAATATATATGGAGTCTTGATGCACATCCAAGGCGGTAAATTATACGGGGTGACAATCACAGGCCAACACGAATACTAGGAGCCCGAAAGTCCAAATGGGGTAAAACCGTCGGAGGAGATTACCAATATGACATTACGCGGATCTAAAGTAAAATTGGGATAATCTTGATCAAAGTGCTTCAATGCTTCTCCATCGGATAGATGATCCAATACTCCTTCGATCTACTTCGATCTATTTCCGCATGTGCCAACACATATTTTTGGCATTCTCTTTCACCATAAATAACATCAGCAACCGTGGGATTAAAGTGAGGTAGTTCATCAAATCGGTCAGATTTCTTGCATCGGGAGTCTTTCCAGTACCAGTTTCCTTATAGCGATCAACACCACATAATCTGCACATTGCTTCATCTTTGTCTTCTTTATAATACAGCATGCACCCATTGCGACACAAATTAATTTTCTCATATCATGTCCATAGCATTCTAACCATTCTCTTAGATTGGTAGAAGTCTATAGGTAACTTGGCACCCTCCGACAGGATCTCTATAATCAACTCGATCAATCGGTTGTAGCATTCTTACGATATATTAAAATTAGACTTTATACACAACAGCCTGGTGACTACCTTTAACTGTGAATGATCCTCACAACCAGGATACAATAGAGTCCTTAAATTCTCCAACAACTCTATAAACTTTACAGCATCGACATTTAGTGCCTCCTCAGCTGCTCCATAATTGTCCGGATCAAAACTAGGCCCCACACCATCAAAATCTATATTCACGTACCTGTCATCGAAATCAGCATGCTCGTAGACATGCATATATGGCTCCATATAAGGCTCCTTCTTCGATGCTAAAGGCACAAGCTTTCCGTATGAGGTCCACTGATAGTAATTTGGAGTAAAATGTCTCGAGTACAAATGATATCTCATATCCACTTCTGGATGATATTTTAAGTTACTATATTTTACACACGAACACTTAATTTTTGTGTCGTCCATGTACTCAGGGAGCGCCTTGACAAACTGTAAAAATTGCTCTACTCCCTCTATGTATTCATTTTGCACACCGCATATGTCATCAGAATGATGGTTGTATATCCACGAATGATGATGCAAGTAGTAATTCAGATCTATTTTTAGATACTTCTGCAAAGATGAATAGACAGCGTTCAAGTATATTATCAAATGCTCATCAAAGTGAGTATTTAGGTCATATAGTTTGTATTCGAGTTGTGATGCGTGAGTATCCATATCGTGACTCACGAGTATCCGTAAAATAAGTAAATAGATAAGTTTGATATTGATTTCCAAACCTAGTAGACATGTGGACAACTCCAATTTGAGGATATGGGTGTTGTCACGTATTCTTTGTGAGCCATTCATGTGGATATCGTATACCATGGTAAACAATATCACATATTGATACTCTCTTGTATCTTGACACTATGATACAGTTTTAAATATCCATGACACTAACTTGAAACTCGGTCTCTAGGTCAAAACTTGGTTATTTAACTCAAACTCGAAAAGCCTTAAAAATGCTTGCATAAGTAAAATTTCTTTTCAGAGATATGACTCACAAGGAACACGTGGACATTCACATACTCAATATACTCACTTATATCTTGACCTAGCTAGAAACCTAATAAAAATATGTATATGAACCTAGAAGCCATGAGACCTTTGGCTCTACCTTACGCTCTGGTGCTGAAAGCCATGAGACTGAAATATGAAAGAGAAGAGAAGACTTATGTCTCATGGCTTCTGGTACTAGAGCGGAATATAGAGCCAAAGATTTCAAACTCCAGTAAATGGACGTCAGAGGGGAGGGGCCGTGCGAGGGGAGCAGCCGCGCTGGAGGGGTTTATCAAGTCATTCTAGGTCAATACCTTGTTATACTAGGTTACTAAGTTATACTAGTTAATATAGACTATAATAGATAATATATTATATTATATATCATATACTTAATATAGATTATATATAATAAATACCTTACAATATCTTAGCCTAATACCCATTAGCTAGCTATATACTAACACATCACTATAATACTTTAACCAAATATCCATACCTTCCTAAAACCTTAACACTTAACAATAGATACTTAGATATCACTATCTAATTAGTTTTCACATATACTACTAGTTATCAAAATATCTCAATACCAAGTACCCCAGTATCTTATGTTAGAAACCTACCCTATCATATTGCGTATAACCCTCAACCAGACCCATGATATCTATTCTAAGATACATCGTTCATCCCTTGCTAATATCTATACTTAGGTACCAACACTTAAAACACTAGCACATGTTTGAATAAACAAAAATGAGAGAAGAAGAGGGTTTATACGAAACCTTTCTTTTTTTTCTTACAAACAAGAAAAAGAGTACAATTAATCCTATACGAGGATGTTAATTACAATAAAAAAATTCTGGGGAAGAATTGCTATAGGAGTCTGATCTGCGGTCGATCATTTTGTCCCTTAGACCACACGATGATGAAGAAGTGTTATAGAAGAAGAAGCTTCAAAGGTTGCAAGTGGGATTGAATTCTCATTGCCAAAGTTGTCAATCAACACTCTCTGTCTGTGCTCTCTATCTCTGATCTCTTTTTCTTCCTCTATCTTGTGACCAGGGGTCTCTATTTATAGAGATTAGTCACAATAACTGTCCAGTTGGTGTAGAAGCCGAACTATGAAGAAAGTTGTATCTTTTATACGGCGATTATAATAACTGCTATCCACGTTCGAATGATCTTCTAAATCTGCGTATGACATGTATCCCATTATAAGGTAACGCGTATAACTGCTTCTCGAAGATCATGGCATGCAAGCCACGTAGGTAACTGCACCTTGCATAAAGATGGTTGGTGTAAAGGCCAAATAACTGTCTTGTTGGCATAAAAGACCAAACTGTGAAGAAGAAGACTTCTTTTACGCTGCGGTTATGATAAATGCTACCCACATTCCCATTGTCTTCTGAATATGCGTATGACATGTGTCCCTTCATGAAGTAATATGTATAACTACTTTTCGAAGATCACAGCATGCAAGCCACATAGGTAATTGCACCTTGTGTAGAGATGGTTGGCGTAAAAGCTAAATAATTGTCTTGTTGGCGTAAAAGCCAAGCTCTGCGTAAAACTTGAGGATTCATGAATAACAGACAACCAGCATAAAATAGCCGATTAACCGTCATGACTGAGGTCTTGAGCGTATTCTGGGCTAAATAGTCTTATCACGTGCCTTTGCAAATATAGCCGAGTTGGCGTATTTCGAGGAGATATCATACGACGTACTCCTATAGTTTGAAAATAGCCTGGTTGGCGTAAAATACAAGGATGATGATGTGAGCGTATTAATCACAGTTTTAGCTTTCCCAGTCATTTAAAAAATAGAACAGAATTTCGTGCATTAAATGCAGAGATCTGCCCTTATCTCGTGCATTAAATGTAGAGATATGCCTCAAGCACTGTACGAGAAACAGCTTTTGATGTGGCGTCTGATTTTGTCTCATCTTGAGCGTAAAGACTCATTTCTGCCCATGTAGAATAGGCAGCATATTCTTTGAATGCGTAAAAACAACTTGTATCAAGAATATGTCGCTAAATGACAGCCTGGATCTCTGTGCAAAATCATCATCACAGTCGTCCTCTCGATCGTCGTACAGTACTTTTGTCAGGAGTCAGGTTCACTGTTTTGCCTGACATATTCATCCGAGGAATACGAAGAGTTCCTCGTACAACTTTATGCTTCATTAAAAATAAACATATTTTACGCCGGAGGGTATAGTAACCTTTTACGCCAAAACAGCCTTGAAGCACTGCTTTACGCGGGCAGCTCTAAAGACATATTTTATGCCCCACAACATTGAAGCTTTATTTTTTGCGTATAGCTCTGAAGTCATATTTTATGCCACACAGCACGGAAGCTCTATTTTATGCGGACTTCATGTATGTTGAGGGTTTTGACTGTATAATACGCGTATAATTCCCCAGTATATTTTATGCTTCTACAAGATCCCCTTCAAAGTTTTCAAATTTCTCGTAATTTGAAATACTTTGAATGAAGCATGAAATGGTCAAATTTGACTCGTTCTGCGAGGCTAATTTTTCGGCGATATTTAAGAAGTTGTTGGGATTTGGTATGTTCTCTTCTGACTATAGAAAGGCAAGCGAGTGAACCTGTTTTTCCATACTCCCTTCACCACAAAGATGGCTACTGAGATTCATTGGGCTGAACTGAGAAAGAAGAAAATTATGCTCTTCCAGCATGTAAGGAGCCGTAAAAAGAGACATCTTCGAACAAATATTCTCTGTAACGATGGACCATGGAAGGATATTATAGATTCCTTTGCTCGAGATAATCAGCGATTTTATATGGCGATTCGTCCAGGAGAGAGGAAGGGTCTTATCGGACCACACAGCTTGTTAGCTATATTTTCTCCTAATATAAAGCTGGACCCTGGTGGACAGCTTGGCCGTATCTTCCAGTATTGTGTTGGGTCTGAATCCCTAACACAATTCTAAGCATAGCCACCGATGGCGTATAGGGGGTGGGCTTGAATAATTTAAACAGGCCCAGTTTTGTATCCTTCCTCCATTGACCATTTTCTTGGCCTCCCGGCTGAAGAAGTGCTGTAGAAGAAGTAATGAAGATCTTCATCAGACAAGAACCTAGCATAATAGATTCCCATCATATATAATCATGATCTTAAATATTAATAAAAAATCCTTTGCAAAATAGATTTCCATCATATGTAATCATGATTAATAAACTTGTCTTCTTTTACGCACTATTGATTTGCCATATTGCTGTGAGGAAGTCTGGTAATACGCAGCTTCAATACACTTAAGTAATTGTTACGCTGACTCTGACAAATATGCCTCCAGTCACGTTCCGACTTTTATGCGTAGAGGAAGATGCGTAAAAGGCTCTTTAGTATTAAGTTGTCTTAAAAATCTAATCGTCATGCTATTTTTGGACGAGGAGTCACATAGAATTCTGAATCATCATTTCTCCTTCATAAATGTGAAGAACATCTATTCAGAATATTATCTTCGAAAATGGCTTCTCGAAAGATTCTCGAGACGGGGCAAGAAGTGTCCACCGAACAGGCCATCCCTGAACTAGATATAAAAATTCTGGCCAAACTTCGAATGAACTATCAATGGCCAAGAAAGAAAAGTCATCTTCCAGTGAAGAAGACACTTTTAGGGAACTCCTTGGCCCTTCACCTGATTAAGTCCTTTCGATTGAGAAAGAAGAACATTTTTTGTGTAAACTCTTATAACTGGCTTTTTTAAGCGTGAAACCCAAATTATCAAGATATACGCGTATTCTGCTAGCTGATCTGTCCCGCATAATTTAAGATATGCATAGCATAGATCCGCAGCTTCTGAGCATAAAATCGTAGATCTGTAGCTTCGGAGCAAAAAAGCTTCTGAGCATAAAATCGTAGATCTGTAGCTTCTGAGCGTAAAATCGTAGATCTGTAGCTTCTGAGCGTAAAAGCTTCTGAGCGTAAAATCATAGATCTGTAGCTTCTGAGCATAAAATCATAGATCTGTAGCTTCTGAGCATAAAAGCTTCTGAGCGTAAAATCGTAGATCCTTGCTCTGTATGTAAAAGAATCTGAGCGTAAAATCAGGGATCCGTTACGCAGTATGACTATCTGTCTTCCTTTTCAAGTGATCGGCTAACGTGGTCCCAAATCATAACCGACTATTAAAATTTGAATTTGGTTAAGGATTCGGAGAGTCACTTGAACTCTATAAATAGGTCTAGGTCATGAGAGAGAAAAACCCTTCATCTGTCTCTGCAAAACTCTTCGTTTCTTTCTGAAAACTCTTTGTCTCTTTCTAAAAACTCTCAGATTTGCCATTGCACCAAAACAGGCCTCCATCGCTAAGGAAAAGAAAGCCGCTTCATCATCTCGCTTCACTGCTCAAGCACGAGCGATCCTACTAGGCCAAGCGACCTCGTTCTGAATGAAGTGCTCCGTCGTCTAGCTGTGCACCAGGCATCACAGGTAAAGACTTTGAGAGGAATAAAACCCTTCGTACAGTTGTACGTGTATGCTCAAATACGCCCACATTCTTAATGTGTCAGTGTAAAACTCTATATTTTTGCAGTCTGGTGTAAAAACTCAGACTGTCAAATTTTGGCGTATACTGCGAACCTTCCATTTTATGCACTGGATGTAAATTCCAGCGTAAAATTCAAATTTTTGCAGTCTGGCATTAAAACTCAGACTGTCAAGTTTTGGCGTAAAATTTAAATTTTCTTTCAACGCATAAAACTCAGTTTTATCACCTTACGTTTTATGCGTTGAAAGAAAATTCCAGCGTAAAACTGACTTATTCTCTTGCTTTTTTTTGCAGCGGACCTACAGATCCCTCCTCTGGCTGAAATAATGGACTCTGCTGCTGGAATGCTGAATTTCAACTACTTGGAGGACTTGTCCCATGTGACTTTTCCTATCTCTGGAAAAGAGTATCCTCAAGAAAGGGGAACTCTGATCTCTGTCCAAGGAGAAAGAATGTTGCTGAGTATGATCAGTGGGGAACCCTTGACGTACATAGACGACACTGAGTATAAGAAACCAGCTTTCTTATTTAGGGATGTTATTGATAAATAATCCCAGACAAAGCCCAAGAAAGAAGATTGGGTATTTTCTGCTCACGGTCATGTATCTGCCAAAGATGCCCAGAGATTACCCTATCTCTGCATTCTTCCATGCCACACATCCCATAAAGATGGCATGGACTCTGACTCCTAATCTTCATGGCCAGCCGGGAAAGATCTTTTATAAGAAAGGATTAAACTGAGGATCCTTTGTAAGCAGTCCCTCAGGCCCTGTCATGCCCTTCAGAGGATTACTGCCGACAGCGTCCCGAGTGAAGACTCTTCCTTGATCCAGCCATTTCAAATGGAAAATTTCTGCAATGAGTTCATGGAGCAGGGAGGACTATATCTCAGGGTTAACCCTCGCACCAGTGGATGGCTTAACCCTCAGAATCTTCGATGGGCCAGTTTAACTGCATGGGCCCTGAAGCACTTTCAGATGGAGCTGGAAAGTATTAACTTATTTGAGGCTGTCAGTGCTACTAGTGTTGGGCTGCCTATCAACCCCAATTTGTTCTTAGCTTTGATGGAGCAATATAACTTGCTCACTGGGGCTTTCGCCACTCCGATAGGTGAGTTGGGCCTAGCCCTTCATGAGATGGCAGATATCTCAAAGCTGCCAATGGAAGATATTTCTTATGAAGAATACGTCCCTATAAACAGTGAGTTGAAGGATACCAACCCTCGGGTAGTGGCAGTGTACCAAGAGCTGATGAGCCACTATCTTGTATGCACCATCTTCTATGGGGAGCCCTCTGATTTAGCCCATATTAACAAATGGCTATCCTACCTCTTCTTCCATCAGGCTAGAAATGCCAAGCAGGACAAGGTTATAGATAGCAAAGACAAACCTTTGAACCTTCTGAGCATGCTTAATGCCAACACAATCGATGATATCATTGAAGATGCAGGGGCTCCAGATTGTGTTCTCAATGAAGAGATAGGGGGTTATCCTATGGGAACCAAAGCCTACAGTTATATGAGGCATTGCCGAAAGCCTCTGTCAAGGGAAGCTCAACTAGCTGGCTTCCTTTCTATTTGGCTACGCCGATGGGTGGTTCCTGGCATCGTATCTGCGGATCGCATTCATCGCAACAACTTTTGGCCTACGGTGCGTTTGGTATTTGGAGCAAGATTGGGCCTGCTCCCTGCCATGGTATGTAGGATACAAGCTGGCCTGAGGGCTATTACTGATAGGCTGTTGGCCGATACTACGTAGCGTGAAGGATATTCCAGAGTGGAATTACCATTCTTATATATGATGGGATGGTTAATCCTTCACAACACCAGAGTGATGTCTTCCGGATCTGCCAGTGGTTCGGGAAATAGCTTCTTGTTGAATTACAAGAATTCTCTTTGGAATGTGGCTAGCGTCATAGATTGTCGACTAGCACTAAATTTTGCCCATAGTTGGAAATTCTTCTACACCGTCCCTCCCGTACATATCAATCAACAGGGGACTAAACTTTAGGATGCAGGTCAGGGGAAGACTATTCTTTTTCCTGAAGCCTTTTATTGGTTGGTCTGTATTAGACCTCTCCACCTGCTGTACAGAAGTGAGGACCACTGCTACTTGGAGCCTTATCTGCCTAGCTGTTTTATCAGGCAATTTGGATATAACCAGTTGCACGTGGGGAATCCCATCACCAGCTTTAAATTCAAAGGTGGACTTACTGACGGGGCTAGAGGATGGCGGTATTTCATCATGGGTTGTACTGGAGCAACCTTTGTTGTTCCTGCGACTTCTTTCTCCATGGAGTTGCATATTCTTCATTCGTACGCGCAGTTTTATGCGTCCATTAATACCTTCCATCATGATTTTGATGTACATAGAAGTTTTAGAATACCCTTCCATAAGTCCACTGGAAGGGAGGAGATACCATCTGTCTCCTCTGATGAAGGTGATGAAACTACTGGTGCAAATAATTATTTTGATTTTACCGAGAGGCGTAATAGCTCCGCCAGTAGAGCCTCTTATTATTTCCCATAAATGAAAGGCTTCCACTCTGAAAGAGCCTTCCCCCCGCAAGAAGAAGCAGACTGCCAGAGGTCCTAAAAAGACTTCCACCAAGGGGGCCTCTTCCAGGAGTGAGCCTATTGTTTTCCCTGTTGGGGATGATTTTTTGATTAGGGGTTCTTCGTCTTTTAAAGAAGGAACCTCCACAGTTTCAGCTGACAGTGCTGGAGATTCTTTGCCCGCGACTGTTGTCGCTACCACCGTTACTGGTAGTGCTTCTAGATCGCCTTCGAGGCCGAGCTTAATAAGAATCAGTATACCTTTACCAAGACAAATAATGGGACTAGCCCCTCCTTCATCTGTAAGTATTTCAAACAAGATTTCACCCGATGAACCTCGAGTAGATCTGGGTAATGACTGGGATGACTACCCTCAAGCGTCAGTTAGCGTACCCTTTTCTCCAGGTATGACAACTTGTTTAGCATTATTAAGAAATAATTTAGCTATACAGGCTGCAGATGCACTATACATACCATCGGCCATGGGTAAATGTTGTCTTCACACTTTTTTTCAGGAAAATTAATATCAAATTGATATTAACTTTCTCTTATCTTATTTTCAGGCGAAGACATCTCGGGGGAGGCGGATCTGAAATATCGTCTGATTTTGTTGCGGATCCAGCTATTGAAACGACGGAGACCACTGTTGAAGAAGCATACCTTGAAGCCGCTTATCTTTCATCCACAACTTTTTCAGATAAAATCCCACCAGTAGCAGTTCAAATAATATCAGAGGTGGATGAACCCACCATCTCGACTGTGCCTCCTTCGTCGAGCATGCCAGCAACTTCAACCATTGTTGGTGTCTCTTCTTTTGTCGCACCATCTGTTGAAGCAATGACTGTGGCATCATCCTCTACAGTCATTCCGGAAAAGAGACTTACCGATATTGCGGCCACTCCCAGTGTCCATTCGAGCTTTGCTATGCTAGTTGAACAATACACTAGCATATTCTACCTCACTTTGAAAGAATTGATATCCATGGTGCTGGAGAAGAATCTAGGCTTTGATGCTCTGAAGATGTCCTCCAAGCTCACCATAGCGCAGATTAGAAATTTCAATGACGCTGAAAGAGCTAATGCATTAGAGAAAATAGTTAATGATTTAGAACAACCCATTAAGGAATATTTGCAACTATCCTGAAGCAGCATCAATGACTTGGTTCAGGCTGAGTACGACTCCCTAACTGCGGAACTTGCTTAGAAGACAGAATCTTTAAACAAATCCATCCAGGAACATCAATAAGAGATGGAGAAAGTGCAAGCAGTATTGGTGGAGAGTATTCCTCAGCTGGCTCAGTGCCGTACAGAATGTGAGGGATATAAAGTGAGGGTTCAAGAATTGGAAGCTGAACTTGCTCAGATAAGGGAGAGGCTTCTCAAAGCATCGCTAGTTTGTAATATATTGGAGGGCCAAGTGAATACAGCTCAGTAGAACTTGACACATGTGGGTGTCACCTACGCAAGTTTTGTTGATACTCTGTCCGAACTATCTCTCTTGAGCAATAATAAGGCAAGGCTGGAATGGGCTTGCACTAACATTTTAAACTCCAATAATGAGAGGATGGCTGCTTTGGCGCAATAGATCTACGATTTAACTGCTTCTCCCCAATGATGTACTTTTTTGCTCCTTTTGTAATTTGCTATTCCCAGAGATAATAAAGATACATTTTCTGACTTTGTGGACCCATCACTTTAGAATATAAATGATAGGCTAAGATAAAAGTGATATCAGAGGTAATATGGACATGATATACTTTCGGTAAGGTTTAGCTGAATATATCTATTCAGAGGTCATAAGAACATGATAGAATATGATCCAACTAAATTTGTATACAAAACACTATCAGAGGTAATATGGACGTGATATGTTTTGAAGTTTTAAATTAGTTAAACATATCTATTCAGAGGTCATAAGAACATGGTAGAATACGATCCAACTAATCTTTGTACGTAGTCTCATCAGAATGAGATCTTCATCATACCCTGTTAAGCAAGGAAGATCAAGCATGGTACTTCTTCATAAATTTGCCGTTGAAAGGAGTCATTATCAAATCTCTATTAGGCTTGGCTAATCTGTAAGTGCCATTTGAAAATATCATTTCAATCACATAAGGGCCCTCCCATTTGGGCTGGAACTTGCCCTTACTTTTGTGCATAATGATCATTGGCCTCTTTACAGCTAAAACTAGTTCACCAACTTTGAACACTCTTTCCTTCACTTTTTAATTAAAAGCTTTGGAGATGCGTGCCTGGTAGAACTCAATGCGCTGTTGAGCTTGAAGGCATTTCTCGTCTAATCCTTCTAGCTTTTGAAGTCTTAAACGATCATTATTTTCCTGAGTCAGCTCGTTAGCCACTGCTATTCTGAGTGATAGAATTTGAATTTCAATAGGGAGAACTGCTTCACACCCATAAATCAATAAAAATAGGGTACAACCCATTGGTGTTCGTACCGTTGTACGATATGCCCACAGACATTCTTCCAACTTCACGTTCCAATCTCTTTTGTTCGAAGAGACGAACTTCTTTAAGAGTTTGATGATGATTTTGTTGAAGGCTTTTGCCAAACAATTAGCAGCAGGATTATATGTCATTGAGGCCATATTTTGTATCCAATTCTTATCATAAAATCGGTAAAATGCTTGACTGATGAATTGAGGCCCATTGTCATGAATTATCCTTTGGGGTATCCCAAAGCGATAAATTATATGATGCTTGATAAAGCTGATCATGTTAGATGTCTTTACCTCAGCAAGAGGGATCGCCTCCGCCCATTTGGAAAAATAATTAGTGATAGCTAATATTAACCGATGTCCTCTAGAAGACGAATGATGAATAGGACCAATGATATCCATACCCCATGCTTCAAAGGGCCATGATGAAATAGTAGGATGTAAATACTCAGAAGGCTGATGTATGAAATCTGTATGAACCTGACAAGCTTTGCATTATCTTGCGTATTTTATGGTATCTGCAATCATAGTAGCCCAGTAGTAGCCCATCCTCCTGATACGATCATGTAATTAGGACCAGGTTAATGTGCTCCACATACTCCGTCATGAGCTTCTCGGATAACCCGCTTTGCATCATCATCAGAGAGACATCGTAATAATAGTCCATCATATGTTCGGCGATATAGACTTTGTGAAGAAGCATCAAAATAGAAACATAATGATCGTCTTTTGATAGATACTTCTTCTTTAGGATCCTCTGGTAAGATTCCGTATGACACGAAGTCTATAAATGGACTTCTCCAATCTCTCTTAGGAGGAACTGTGTTTATGACGTAGCTGCGTTCTATGTGAAAGTTATTTTTCACACAAAATAAATCTCTGTTAAGAAGGATCACCAAATTCTGCCTTCTTATAGGAATAGCTAGATCTGCAGCTAGACTGGCCAGAGCATCAGCTTCCAAATTTTGAGATCGAGGAACATGCTCTAAGAAGAATCCTTTAAAAGACATTGCTATCTCGATCGTTGTTTGGTGATAAGGAATGAGGTCTGGATTATGGACTTCATATATTCCTCTGACCTGATTGACGATCAGTTGAGAATTACTAAAAGCTTCCAGGTATTCAACATCCAATTCTTTAGCGACTTGAAGCCCAATTAGTAGAGCATTATACTCTGCCACATTATTAGATCAGGGTTCATTAAGAGAATATGCTCGATAGATGACGAGTTTATCAGGAGTCACCAGAATAATTCCCACTCCTGAAACTACGTTTTCCTTGGGACCAGTCCTGGAAGCACCATCAAAGAATAGCTGCCATATATCACCTTCTATTGTCGAGTTACATTCTGCAACTTTGTCGAAAATGTCCTCATATAATTTGGAGGTTTTCAGAATTGGATGGACGGCTAAGAAATTAGCCAAGGCTTGACCTTTCATGGACTTCTGAGGGACGTACACCATATCATACGGTGTCAGTAGCATTGCCCAAGTTGCGAGTCGGGAATTAAGAATACTTGACTTATTCATCAATACCCGAAGTGGATTGATTCTGGAGATGATATAAATAGTTTGGCCCGTCACGTAATATCGTATCTTCTTAATGGTAAACATTAGGGCCAAGCATTCTTTTTTATTGGGTTATACCTGTGTTCAACTCCGACAATTTTCCTGCTTATATAGTATATAGCCTGTTCATGACCCTCATTGTTCTTCTGTGTGAGAAGAGCCCCTAAAAAATGATCCATTGCTCGAACATACAGCAAAAATGGTCTTCCTATGATGGAAGGCATCAGAATTAGAGGATTAGTAAGATAGCATTTGATATTATTAAACGCTTGCTGACAGACTTTGTCCCATACGAATGACACATCTTTATTCATTAGACGAGAAAAATGTTGACATCTCCCAGAGAGGTTGGATATGAATCTCCTGATATAAGCTAGACGACCTTGAAATCCCCTAAGTTCTCTCAGATTACAGGGCGGTCGTATTTTTAGGATAGATTTTACTTTATCAGGGTCAACTTGAATGCATTTAGTAGTAATGACAAATCCCAGAAATTTGCCACTGGATACACCAAGAAAGGACTTTATAGGATTCATTTTGAGTAGATGTTGGCACATCAACTCGAATACTGTCTTCAAGTCTTGGATATGATTATCCTTGAGACAACTTTTGACAACAATATCGTCTACGTAATATTCTACCATTTTGCGTAAATGCTCATGGAATATGTTACTCATAGCTCGTTGATATATAGCCCCGGCATTCTTCAATCCAAAAGGCATGACTGTATAGCAATATACCCCCAATGGTGTACGGAAGGCAGTATGCTTCTCATCTTCAGGATTCATCTTAATTTGATTATATCCTAAAAATCCGTCCATGAAAGACATGCGCTCAAAACCGCATGTATTATCGATCATGACGTCTGTAATGGGAAGAGAAAACTCATCTTTAGGGCAGGCTGCATTTAGATCTCGGAAGTCGATGCAAACACGTACTTTTTTTATTTTTCTTCATAACTGGGACGATATTAGCGACCCAATCAAGATGTTGTTCTTTTCGGATGAACCCATAGGCTATTAGTTTCCTGATTTTAGCTTCAATGGCATCTATCATATCCGGGCAGAACCGACGTTGGTGTTGCTTTACAGGCTTTGAATTGGACAATATATTGAGTTTATGGGTAGCAATTTTGGATCAAGGCCTGGCATATCCTCATAATTCCAAGCAAAGACATCGATATATTCTTTTATCAGCTGGATCATTTCTTCTCTTTCTTCTTCGGAAAGATTGTTACTGATAAATATCGGCTTTAGTGAAAATTTATCCCCAACAATGACTTGGATAACCTTATCTTCAGTGAGTGGTTCTTTTTGATCGAACCGGAGTTTCCATTGTGTATCCATTTGCTGTACCCAGGATTTATTTTTAAATGCTTCAGATTCTTGTTCCTCTATTTTGAGGGAATCTGTCAACACCATATTTACTGGTAATTCCAGTTAAAATTCATCATCTAAATTGAAGGATGACAAATTATCTTGAGAAGAGGAAATAGTCCCATCACTTGACTCAAAGTTGTTTGAAGTTGCAAGAGATACGGTATACCCTAACCCGAGACGAGTTCATTAACAATAAGGATCACCATGCAACGACATTCATCTTCCTTTTCCATAGTTGAGGCCTGGCTCCAACTTTAAATCATAACCCATGTTTTACATAATCTTTAAAGCCTGTGGGCTATATCTGTGAACTTGCATTTTCCCAACATCAGACTCATGAGAATCTTCTTGTATGATCGGTCTATTCTGCATTCGACCGAAGACTATTGGATGCTGATCATTGCAATTAGGTAGAATAATAAAGATATAATCTTTATGCGGCCCATATGTCGTGACGATATTAGATATTGATGCTACTTCCCACACGTATGGATGATAGAAGTCTATAGCTTCCAAGAATTTTTGTGCTATGTATCCTATATCTTTATGAGGAGAAGATTCATGATTAGGAAATTGGGCGTCAGTATACTAGAAAAGAGAATCTTTATTATCATCAGAAACTACGTTCCCGGTTATATTAACATCAGTCGATTGCTTGTTGCGCCTAAGGTCAATGACCAAAGGTGGAGGTTTCTTGTTCAGATTGATCACTAGAGGATCATTTTCTCCTTACAATTTTGTTTTGCCCAAGTAAATAGTCATAGGTTCTATGACTTTCGGACGGGTAGTCCACCCTTTCACCTGGATTGTCAAAGGTTGCTCAGCAGATGGTTCTCCTAGCTCCTGGTGGGATTCCTCCTCCATCTTGCCTGACACCTCCTTTATGTAGTCTTGGGTATACAATATGGCATCAGAATAGTAGGACTCAACTTCTTTGAACGGATTAAGATCACCGAATTCTGTCTTCACTGTTCTTTGGGCGTCTACATATTTGAAGCATTGATGTAGAGTTGAAGGAATAATATTATGATCGTGAATCCATGGTCTGCCTAACAGAATATTGTAAGACACTTCGAATTAATGATATAGCATGTAGCCAATGATCTAAGGTCACCAATCTGGATTCTCAGACGAATTTTCCCCAACGGCCTACTTTTCCTGACATTTAAGCCCACAATTGTAGTGGTAGTGTAAGCCAGTTCACTTGTAGGAATTCTCAACGGTCTTAGCAGACTATGAGGGATAATACTGATCGACGATCCCGGATCTATGTGAATCTGGTCTACCTCAATGGAGCCGACGTATCCTGTATAATAAAGAGGCCTGTCATATTTGTTATGTTTCAATAACATGTCCTCTTGAGTGAAAGTGATGTTAGGGACCACTTCCATTATACTATGGCATTATGGACATACCAGAGGCTCTTTATCAGGGGACTTGAGCTGAGTCAAGCATACATTTGCCTGCATTAATGCTTCACTCAAGGCTTGACGAGTGTCTTTGGATAGCCGGAGTAGCTCAAAAATGGATAATCTGGCTGGAGTATTAGCCAACTGAGCCAAGATGTCGAAGTTATATGGTTTCTCTAAACCTTTGTTTTGAATATTCTTCAACGGTTTATCGAAACGAACTTCTTTTTGCTTTCCTTTGTCCACCGAAGTTGGTTTAGAAGGACCTGCCTCTGGTATAACAGGTTCAGGCTTTGGAGGTTTGGCAGCTGAAGTGTCTGCCGTTGCTTCCTCCTGGTTCCCTCCATATTCTTTGAGGTAGGCTTTCCCTGACCGGGTTCCGGTTGCCAAAGCCTCTTCTTTCGATGTCGGGGATATTGCAACCATATGGCATGGTTTATATCTTGAGTTCTTTTTAGACTTAGCTTTAGCAGCTTTAGTCTCTTCCTCAATTTCTGATACCAGATCAGGGTCAACCTACATGATCTCGCCACGTTTGGTAGTTAGGGGTAATAAGTTATAATTTTGACCCCTGGTAGGAGGGAGATTAACAATGTTCATCATTTCCCATGGAATAGGTACCACACCATCTGGGACTTCTTGAGGGGGAAGATCGCCAAATTAGAGTGAGATCATATTTGCAGTAATCATCTTCTCATTATTACGTAGAGTGATGGCCTTGGCATCGATCAACTCCTGGATTTTTCTTTTTAGTACATAGCATGTCTTTGTGGGATGATGTATGTATCTGTGGAAAATACAGTACTTAGGATTATTTGTACTGCCGACTTCATTTGGATGCTTTATCTCGGGGAGAGTAAGCTTGCCACTTTTGACTAGACAATCGAATATGCTCGGAATATCATCGTCGTTAAAAGAATATTCTTCTTTAGGCCTGGAAGTCCCAGGATTCATCTGCGTAGTCACCAGAATATTTTGTCTGGACGTGTTGATTGCCAGAGCTTCCTTTCCTTTTGAACTACGAGTATGGTCATTATTGGAGGATGACCGCTTCCCTCTATCAGAGGTAGAGATCATGATTCTGTTGTCATGAGCCTTCCGACTGTTATCTTCAGCGGCTACCGCTGATATGATAAATGAGGGCCAATCATAGAACTGATATGGTCCCGTGAATACTGAGATCAGTGGGAGAAGTTTCTTCCTGCAAATGTCCATCAAGGCTGAGTCTGGAACTCCAGGAGGTATCTGCAAAGTAGCCTGATGAAAACGTTCAATAAAAGTACGAACATTTTCTTTTTTCTTCTGCTTTACTTTGATGAGCGATGACATAGACATGTCCATTCCTCCTTCGTAGAATCGAGCGAAGAATAGAGTCTTAAAATCTTCAAAAGAAGTAATGCAGTTATTAGATAGACTACGGTACCATTGGTAAGCTACTCCAGACAGACATCCCTTAAACACTCGAGTGAGAAGGGCGTTATTCTCCTGCAACAACACTGTCATCATGCTGAAGTAATTCATATACTGGCTTGGCGACATCTTTTCCTCAAACAAAACCATAGCCTGTAGTTTATATTTTGGCGAAAAAGGGATCTCATCCCAGACAGCTGGATATGGCTGGTTAATTTTGAACTTCTTGAGCTATCCTTATGCTTCAAGGCATCAAATTGGGCTTTTAATTCTCGAACTGCCTGTATCGGATCTTCGGTTAGGAAAGAGACAGCAGAGAGGTGAGAGATCGGTTGTATTGTAACTCCAATAGGAGGTGATACATTCTCCGGGTTAAGAGATTGAGGAGCAGCTAATTCTTGATTTTGAACAGGCTCCTGGATTGCATTGGATGGTAGTATGTCTACCCTTACACGTAGTTGAGTCGGAGGAACGGTGTTTGAGCTATTGTAGCTGTATGTTAAGTCAACATTATTTGGCGTATACTCTCTATCATGGTATGCATCTCTTTAAGCGATGCTTCCAATACAGCGATGCGTTGTTCAGTACTTCCTGATGGGGAAGCTTCTTCATGTTCGTCTCCAACAACATAAACTCCCATTTCTCTAGAGGCCACTGATGGATTAGTATAGATCTTTGTAGAGATTGAGTCTATACTTTCAGCATCAAATTCAGAAAACTGGCGACCCCCAGTGTCAGAATCAGAAGAATATGAAGCCGATTGTCGTGACCTCAAGCGGGTGTTTCAAAAAACAACTGCTTCAATATTCTAAGGGAGTCTGTCAAATCTCCTTTGGCTTGGAGTTCTAGAGGGATGACGTCTTGAACTTGACCTTCCTCTAGGAATATGCGAAGCCATGTTTACTGATGCAAATGTCGGTTCTTCTTCCTGTAAGGACAAAGAGTAGTTCAACCGGTCGAAAACTGACCGTTTTGCTTTAGAACAGCAGTAGTTAATTATAACCTTATGACTATTACAACAATGCTTCCTAGGGGGTGTAATAGATTTATTAGGAGATCCTCTGTCTTTGTGTTTCTGGATCAAGAAATCACGCAAATCAGGGGGATTAACAGAAGAAGAAGAAGGCTTATTATACCTTTTTACATCAGAAGGAACATGGAGATTGGGAACCATAACCCTTTCTCTGCCATAAGAATACAGCAGTTCACCCATGTGAGTACCATACGATCTATCATCCGTCTGAGGAGTATATTTTCCCATGAAATGGGTCTTCTTTACGCGGACGGACTTATCCTGGCATAATTTGGAGTTTTGTACAGGTTTGCGTAAAACGGAAAAAGTCCTCAAACGGCCTCCAGCGTCACGCGTAATCTGAAGAGTGGGCAATTTCTTCTCTTGTGGGCGTACAAGCCTAGAGGTTGGGAGATTCGCCACTCGTTTTCCCTTGATGTGATCAAAGGGCCCATATTCCTCATCATGGACGGGAGATGTATTTTTATGCGCAGGGCACGTTTGAAATTTTTGAATTGGCACTGAGGTCTTGTCAGAAATTTTGTCTGGCACGTCACAGACCGAAGACAAAGTTTTACACACAGGGCACATCTTAGACTTCTGTATTGGCACTGGGACATTGCCAGAAGTTTTGTCTGCCACGTCACAGACGGAAGACAAAATTTTACGCGCAAAGCGCATCTGAGACTTTTGGATTGGCACTGAGGCATTGCCAGAAGTTTTGTCTGCCATGTCACAGACAGGAGACAAAGTTTTACGTGCAGAGCGCGTCTAAGACTTTGGATTGGCACTGGGGTATTGCCAGAATTCTTGTCTGCCATATCACAGACGGAAGATAAATTTTTATGCACATGGCGTGTAGGTTGTGTTGTCACAACCTTGTTGATCAGAGAAGTAGAGCTTGCAGGAATGGTAGAGGAAGTCTTAGGCATCCATACTTTACGCAGCTTCCTGTTGTTCTGGACAGAGGGGGAATGAGAGCTACCCCCTGCACGAAGCATGTCTTCATAAGCAGATTGGTCGAACTAGACGACCAAAGTCTTCTTCATCGATCCGATGGATACAGCATCGTGTTGAACAATTACTTTCTCGTCAGATGAGAAAGTGGTCCCCAGCAGTGTCGCCATCTTGGGTTTGAATAAACAAAAATGAGAGAAGAAGAGGGATTATACGAAACCTTTCTTTTTTTTTGCTTATAAACAAGAAAAAGAGTATAATTAATCCTATACGAGGATGTTAAGTACAATAAAAATGGTTCTGGGGAAGAATTGCTATAGAAGTCTGATCTGCGGTCGATCACTTTATCCCTTGGACCACACGATGATGAAGAAGTGCTGTAGAAGAAGAAGAAGCTTCAAAGGTTGCAAGTGGGATTGAATTCTCGTTGCCAAAGTTGTCAATCAACACTCTCTGTCTGTGCTCTCTATCTCTGATCTTTTTTTCTTCTTCCATCTTGTGACCAGGGGTCTCTATTTATAGAGATCAGTCACAATAACTGTCCAGTTGGCGTAGAAGCTGAACTGTGAAGAAAGTTGCATCTTTTACGCGGTGATTATAATAACTACTACCCACGTTCGAATGATCTTCTGAATCTGCGTATGACACATATCCCATTATAAGGTAATACGTATAACTGCTTCTCAAAGATCATGGCATGCAAGCCACGTAGGTAACTGCACCTTGCGTAAAGATGGTTGGCGTAAAGGCCAAATAACTGTCTTGTTGGCATAAAAGACCAAACTGTGAAGAAAAAGACTTTTTTTACGCTGCGGTTATGATAACTGCTACCCATGTTCCTATTGTCTTCTGAATATGTGTATGACACATGTCCCTTCATGAGATAACATATATAACTGCTTCTCGAAGATCATGACATGCAAGCCACGTAGGTAACTGCACCCTGCGTAGAGATGGTTGGCGTAAAAGCCAAATAATTGTCTTGTTGGCGTAAAAGCCAAGCTCTGCGTAAAACTTGAGGATTCATGAATAACAAACAACCAGCATAAAATAGCTGATTAATCATCATGACTGAGGTCTTCAGCGTATTCTGGGCTAAATAGTCTTATCATGTGCCTTTGCAAATATAGTCGAGTTGGCGTATTTCGAGGAGATAACATACGACGTACTCCTATAGTTTAAAAATAGCCTGGTTGGCATAAAATGCAAGGATGGTGATGTGAGCGTATTAGTCACAGTTTTAGCTTTTCCATTCATTTAAAAAATAGAACAAAATTTTGTGCATTAAATGCAGAGATCTGTCCCTATCTCGTGTATTAAATACAGAGATATGCCTCGAGCACTGTACGAGAAACAACTTTTGACGTGGCGTTTGATTTTGTCTCATCTTGAGCATAAAGACTCATTTTTGCCCATGTAGAATAGGCAGCGTATTCTTTGAATGCGTAAAAACGACTTGTATCAAGAATATGTCACTAAACGATAATATGGGTCTCTGTGCAAAATTATCATCACAGCCGTCATCTCGATCATCGTACAGTACTTTTGTCAGGAGTCAGGTTCACTATTTTGTCTGACAGATTCATCCGAGGAATACGAAGAGTTTCTCGTACAACTTTACGCTGCATTAAAAACAAACATATTTTATGCCGGAGGGTATAGTAACCTTTTACGCCAAAACAGCCTTGAAGCACTGCTTTACGCGGGCAGCTCTGAAGACATATTTTATACCACACGGCCTTGAAGCTTTGTTTTACGCGTATAGCTCTGAAGTCATATTTTATGCTACACTGCGTGGAAGCTCTATTTTATGCGGACTTCATGTATGTTGGGGGTTTTGACTGTATAATATACGTATAATTCCCCAGCATATTTCATGCTTCTACAGCACATAACTCACTCAACTCATAACTTTATATACTAAGAATTGCACTTACACCAATGCACATATATGCACTCTCAAGTCACACCCATAAATACTATACTTAATACTAACCCCCAATCTAATTCCACATACAACACACTCACCGATATATAAGGTAGGGTTAGTATGTGCGTGTGTGTGTGTATCCATTTTTGAGTTCTACCCACAACACCATCTTAGTGTGTATGTGTGTGTATGTTCGTGTGTGTGTGTCCGTGTTCGAGTTCCACCCACGGTCCCTATTCCAATTCCACACATAACACCATCTCAGTGTGTGTGTGTGTGTCCGTGTCCGTATTAGGGTTAATGTCCGTGTGTGTTAGTATGTATGTATGTGTGCGTATGTGTGTGTGTGTGTGTATGTGTGTGTGTGTGTGTGTGTGTGTGTGTGTCCGAGTTATAGTTAAGGTTAGTGTCCGCGTGTGTTTGTCCGTGTTGTGTCTGTGTTTGAGTAAATTTATGTAAATACTAAAATTTTAAACCGAACATATTGGAATGGATTGGACCTAACCCTAGTTTTGTGTCGGTGTTAGTGTTTGTGTGTTCATGTCGTGTCTATATTTGTATCAGTTTTGTGTGTCTGTATTGTGTTTGTGTGTCTATTTCGTGTCTGTGTTTGTGTGTTTATGCCATGTTAGTATGTGTATGTATGTGTGTTGTGTCAGTATGTGTGTGTGTATGTATGCGTGTCGTATCAGAGAGAGAGAAGGTGGGGGTTAGGGTTTACCTGAACCGCCAGAGGGGGTCACAGGGGGGAGCACCATCGAAGACAGAGGGGGTCGAGAGGGAGCACGGTCGAAACCCTAACCCTAACCCAACTCAGACTATTAGAGAGAGAGAGAGAGGGGTGTCACCCTCACTTTTCCAAATAGGGATAAGTTAGTAATTTGGCATAGTTAGTTTTATTTTTAGAGATTATATTAAATTGAGTGATATATATATATATATATATATATATATATATATATATATATATATACTTGTGTGTATCTTTACATTATGAATTGATATATAATTATATAAATATTGATACTAGATGAGTGTTCATGTAGATGAGGGGGGAACACACTGTGACCAAATGTGGATTTACACAAAGTCCTTGTAACTGTGAATACTAGTAGTGTTGTCACCCCCACTTTTTGGATTAGGGGTATTTTCGTCTTTTCGTAATTTATGAGTAAAATGACTGCATGATAATTGACTATTGTTAATTTTTGTGATTTTATTTTGTTGCACCTTACCATCATTTTGAATTTTAGAACACCACTTGCATTCACTTTTATTAAATTGATTCATAAGTCAAACTTGTACAACTTTTCATTGTTAGACACCTTGGTGCAAGAGTACATTGAGGTATCCATTCCGTTGGACGGTACGTAAATAAACCCGAATTCTCCTTTAGGTGTAAATTCTATAAATTCTTGGAAGTGTGTAATACAACATCAATTTTTCTGAACCATGGCCTCAGACCATCTAACCAAAGCATTTTAGCAATTTCTTTATTAATTGAAATTCCAACCATTGTAATACCCATGAGAAAGCCCAATCCCAAGAAGGCCTTGACCAGACCTAATTCTAGGTCAACCCAAAGTCTACTATGATTACATATATATACATAAGTATTGCTTCCCTATTTCTTTCTCAACCGAAACCTAATACACCAGCCGACCATCTCAAACCCCCCCGACTTTACTGTTCCTCGTCGGACCCCCGAGCGCCGAACAACCCGCTGTCCCCGAGCGCAGGACCCGCTGCCACCGAGCCTGAACGCTGCGTCGAACCTGCCTGAACGCTGCATCGAACCCGCTGAACGCTGAACCAAGCCCGACTGCGTTCGCCTGGACCCGTCGCGACCTGCTGCTGTCGACGCCGAGTACCCCACCGCTCGTCAACACCACTTCAGTCGACCCCGAACACCGCTACAATCGACCGGCCACCCCCTGATCGTTGACATTATCGTCCTCATCATCGTGCCTCGTGCAGGTTCGCTCCTGTCCACATTCCCGTTATTTCCTGTGATATATATATATATAACTATAAGGACGTATGTATATACGTATGTGCATGCGTATTGGTATATTGGTATACATATAATATGTTCCCAGCTAATATCTATATACATACGTATAAGTAGTGTATAGGTATTCCCTAGTATATAAATACGTGTATTATAATCATAATTAATGAATATTAATGCAGATGCCTATGAACCGTATAATGCTCAATTAGTTTAATACATATATACATATCTATTATAAGTGTAATTAATTAGTCTGATGAGAGATTAGTTCATATTAAGTCCTATGTATCATATGCCCAAGATGTCTTGATTGTGACCATGGATACCCCGTAGATACATCTACCTGTGACCATGTAGCATGATAGTAGACTGCCATATGTACACTGACGTACTGGCAGGACCGTACCATTTACTGTCTGTTATGCACAGCAACTACAGATGTGACCCCTAGTATAGTCCTTGATTATTATGTTGATTGTGAGCTAGAGTATTGTCTGATGAAGTATTGTATTATATGCTATGTCTATAGGACTGTTGGATCATTCAGACGATACCTTGGAACCCAGACAGTGGTATTGCCAGCTAAGGACCACAGGCGAGTACATTCTCTGACAGTTTCCATTATGTTGATTATCTCTATAATTCTTGTTGTATAGCGTACATGACTCTGACACTGTTATTTATACGAGTTAGCATCATTGAGACCTGTCACGAGGAGTCGTGATTGGAATCCATCGTGCTAGCTGGGGAAACGGGGAAATATGAGTAGTTTATGTGATCATACCCAACTGTACATGCAGTATTAGCTCACCCACATTTTACGTCGGTGCAGCCTTACCCTTACATGCCTCATCGCTGTTACATCTGGTTAGCCTGACCTGTTGGGGATGATCGCTAATCCACGTAATGAGTCATATAGTCCCAAGCCAATCACATGATATACTGATGTTTCACACACTTAGTTAGATATTCTTGACATACATTTCTAGTACATTTATCTAGCATCTCTACATGTTCTAGTTATTGTTCTTATACACACTTACATACCAGTTCTTTGTACTTGCGTATACTTGTAGTTCTATTCCTTGTCAGATGTATGTTGATGATGATGTTCCAGTACTTTATTCCAGCATTTCTTTTATTCCAGTATTTCTTATTGCCAGTATTTCCTATCTGTCTTGTATTTCTTTACACTGTGTTATAGTTTTTGTCAATATATGTGGAACTGCTGTTAGAGGTGTATTTTCGTTCCAATCCTGACTGGATATTTTTTCCAGAGAACCTTAAGGATTTCTATACCATGCACTACGGACCAGGTATGGATGCAGACTATGTACCAGAGATCCTAGATGAGACTATGCTTCTAGATGAGACATTGACTACAGCTATCTAGATAGTATTTATTTATGCTTGAGACGTATGGAGGTTAATTCAGTTTATGTTTAGACTTATGTTAAGTTTATTTGGAGACTTGTGTTGGACAGCTAGACTGTGAGTTATCTTTATATTTAAGACATGGTGTTTAACTATGTCATTTCCTTTTATCTTTTATCGTGCCTTATTGTTGTTGTGATTGAGTTACATTATGAGATTATTGTGAGATGTATATTGAACTCCTTATGGAGATGGATATCATTGACAGGTGTTTAGCTATATAGTATTACTGTGACCTAGACATCGTTCTACCGCCGATGCTGCGACGTAGGCTGGACGTACCCACGCTCTCGTGCCCCTATACCGGGTGCGGGTCGTGACACATTTTTAGTGGTGGCCCATGCAGGTCTAGTTCGCAAGTTATGCGATATCGTGGTAGTGCGACAACTTAGTTGTACTGCTGCGAGCCTATGCTAGGATATAGGAAATAGGATCTAGGATGAGAATATGCTAAATCACACTAGGAAATTCTGAACTTCTTATTGCTATTCTAATGGATTGCTTCCTTTAGCACTGTAGTGTCCTTCCTTGATAATATCACATCTATCACCTTAATTGATTCTTTGATCTGTATTCAGGATATTGCCGAATACTAAATCCATGAGAATAGGAGCAACCAATTTAGAGAGGACTGCCACCTCTCAACCTGACGAACAGATACCTAGAGATCCTCCTACATCTCCTGTTCGTGTGGGAGTGTCTGCAACTAATGGGATTCCTCCTCCACCTATACAGAGGATTGCCCCAGCTATAACAGACAACCTTCCACCACCACCGACACCGATTCCCGGAGGAGTGCCCACTGACGGGGCACAGATGTTCGCACTGATGCAGGGCATGCTAGAGGCCCAGAGAGTAACAGCAGAGGCTCAGCGTGTTCAAGCTGAGGCTCAGAGAATGCAAGCAGAAGCACACCAGGCGCAGACCGAACTGATGAAAGAGAGCATGGAGAATGCTCATCAGGTGACTCTCCAGGCTATGGAGAGAGTAGCACGACAACCGCAACATCAAGGTCAACAACAACCGAGGCCCGGTACCATAGTGGACTTTAAGAGGATGATTCCTCGAGAGTTCAAAGGCACAGAAGGAATATTATATACTGACGAATGGTTAGAAGACATAGAGAGGAATCTGCGCTTATCACAGATTCCAGAGATTCTTCAGATAGAGGCCGCTGGCAGTCAGATGTTTGATATCGCACTGACGTGTTATCGTACAGAGCCGAGACTCGCCGCTGAAGGACTTACTTGGGAGGACTTTAAAGAACTCTTCAAAGAGATTCTTTTCTGACGTAGCCTTGGGAGCATTAGAAAGCCAGTTTCATGACTTAGTCCAAGGAGGCATGTCAGTCGACGAATATGCTGCAGAGTTTTGTCGATTGAGTCGATTTGCGCCATCGATGGTTCGAGACCCAGGAGACAGAGCTCAAAAATTCAGGAAGGGATAAAATAGGGAGATCAAGTCTCGTACTTCGGGACGACGTACTGCTACATTTGAGAGTATTCTGATGGATGCCCAGATTGCCGAAGACGACTTGGACCTCAGGCCCAAGAGAGGACGCGATACATCTGGAGCAACAGGAGGTAACACAGGACCAGCCAAGCACCCATACTTTCAACAACAACATAGGCCGTACCAATAGCAGCACCAGCAACAACACCAGCAGCAACACCAGCAACAACACCAGCAACAGGCACCAGTTCGAGGACATGCTCAACAACAGCAACCACAAAGACATAATCAACTCGTTGCCCCATGTTCGTATTGTGGAAAGATGGGACATACGAGAGACATCTGCAGAAAAAGGTTGGGCACTTGCTTATCGTGTGGATCAGCAGCACATCAGCTGAGGGACTGCCCAACTATTCAGACTCGCCAAGGAGGAGGAGCAGCTCAGAGAGGACGAGCCATAGCACCTATTGTATCAGGAGGCTAGCAGAGAGGACCTCCACTTGTCACTACCACATTCTGAAAACAGGGGTATTTTCGAATTTTTATAATATTTAATATTATGGTATTATAATTAATTAATTGCCTGATAGTATTTAATTTAATAATTATGTGATGTGTAATTATACATATAATTATATACAGTGTTATTATTTTATATTAGCTAGCAGACTGACCTAGAAGCCAGTAGATAGCACCTGTCCGAATTATGGAATTTTGAGGTTAATTATTTTATCTAGAATTTAATTCTTGGAGTTTATAATTAATTACTGTATTTTATTTAATATTTTGCGCATTTGCCTTTGCTTCGATATTTGGAGCACTATCCAGACTTTTGTCTTCCAACAAATTTCACAATCTTGTCCTAGACATGTCCGCCTTCAATTCTGCTATTTTTACAACTCATAATTTTGTTCCCTGTACATTGTTCTGGCCGCACAAAAATCGTCGCGGACGTTTATTTTAAATTCCTATTTTGTATCGTTGTACGTTCCAATCGAAAATTGGAGGCCATCTTGACCTATTTTTCGTGCGACCCAAATTAGGGTAATATTCTGTTCTGAGTCTTCTTCAATATTGGTATTGATGACTTGACCTGATTTTGGCCCCAGGTACTCCTAATTAATTGTTGAACACAACTTGCATTTATTTCTATTTAAATTTGAGGATACCATTTTATCCGATTCTAAAATCCCCAATTAATTCCAGTGTCCTGCAAATTCAGCCCATACCCATCTTACAGCGTCCCCTGACCCTACAAAATATCGGACCCCGAATCGCCCGCCCAATTTTCGTCATTTTATGTGTTTGTGCAATTTCCCGAATTTAAGGGGGGCTAAGTTGCAATTATTCAATTGTAGGTGCCAACCTAATTATTTTAATCAATGAGGGAGCCTATTAATTTTTATTTAAAACCTACATGAATTAATATTTCATGAATCATCATAGCCACTCATTTAAGTGGGTCAAATCCTCACCCTACATCACACCCTCTCTCTCCCTATTTAATGACTTGTACCCTCAAACCCTAATCCCTATGCATCCTAGAAAACACCACCTCACAAGCCTCCAAAAATTTTCCAAGCCCCACCTCTCTCCTACGTTGGAAATCCCCTTTCTTCTTCTATTTTTCTTCTCTTCTTCTCCTTCTTTCTTCTTCTTCCTCTTTATTGTTTCTTTTTTCATTGAATTTAAATCTTCATAGGGGGGGAACACTGTTCAATCCTCCCCTATACTGTGCACCCGGCGGCACTGTGCTCTCGGCCGACTCCCCACAGCCGGCCTGTTCAGCCGCTCCGGCAACTCCCAAACCGATCCGGCGGCCATCTTCAACTCGGCGGCTCCTCCCTCTCCTCCAACTCCTCTCGCTGCTGACTCTCCTCTCCGACCTGTTCCGGCGACCGAGCACGGCGACTCCGGCCTTCAGCCCCGCTGCCGCTGCTCCTCCCTTTCAGCCGGCCACCGGTCCACCCGCGCGCCTCCGGCGAGCATCGACCGAGCCGAGTCCCCCTCTGCGAACTCCGGCGCTGCACCCGATCCCGGCGGCTTCCCCCTCCGGCGGCCGGCGGCTCCACCCCTCTGTGAGTCTTCTTCTTCTCCCTTCTTTCTCTTTATATATATATATATATATATATATATATATATATATATATATATATATACATATATATATACACATATATATATATGTATATACTTGAATATATATATATAGGATATGTATATGTATTGTAGGCATTTAAATTTATGAAAATGTACAGTATTTATTTTATTTAAAATTAATTGTATGTATATATCTAATAGATATGTATATGTGTATATAGTATTATTTTGTTAATTGTTTAATTAGTATATATATAATATTGGTACGTATAAATGTATATTTCTTATATACTTAATATATTTTTAAATAGAAATGGGAATAATGTATGTAATGTATATATTGTATAGAACCCATTAGTTAATTAATATGTGGTGTACATTAATTTATGTAATGTATTAAGGTGTATATATAACTTAGGTATATGTTAATGAATAGATAACTAATATAAATGTAATTGTATATATATAATTGATAAATGTATATGTATAAGTATATATATTTTGTATATGTATAGTATATATAATGTATATATTTTAAAATATAAATATGTATAGTAATTATTTTATTTAATTGTATAAATAATTAGTATATGTATTTCATGTAATTTGTATATAAAATGTAAAGTATTTATATTTAATTAATGTATTTTGGCATATATATGAGTATACACTAGTATAAATTAAATATGTAATTTTAAAAGGTATATATATATATTGTAAATGTATTTAAATTTGGTGCATGTATAAAATATTGTAAGTATAAATTATTATGTTTATATATACATACAAGAATCATTTATTTTAAAGTATATATATTTATACATATATCTATAATTGTATTGAGGGATATTATATGTAATTAATTAATAAGATGTTATTTAAATATGTAGTCCTACTAGATGACCTTAGTTGACTAGTACCCTGCCTGGCTGGCCCTGAGGCCAGTGTATTTCTATTGTGTGTTAGGATAGCTTCTGATACAAATGTCATATTGTGATGTGTTTATAGGACTGTTGGTTACCAGGGGATACTCTGGAACAGGACATCCATAAATACCAGCTAAGGACCGAGGCAAGTACATTCTCTGATAATTTCCAATTCTTGATAATAGCTATAAGTTCAATGATCTTGAAATGTTACAACTGAATCTTTGACACTGTGCTACACGGACTAGTATAGCTTGGATCTGCAGTCATGAGATGTTACCTTGATTTTCGTATCGACATTGTACACGACATTTACATTGACATTGACATTTACATTAGACATTGATATTAGACATTGTAAATAATTTATTAGACATTGTACTTAATATATTAGACAATGTTGTGTATTCGTGACGTGTCATGATTGGATCCACAGTACTAGTTGGGGGCGGGGAAATGGCTAGTGAGAAATGTGATCAAATACCCATTGCATAATTAAATATTATTGGTGTCAATCATACCCCCACGTATGATTAGCCAGACTGTAGCTACTGTACATGTCCCAAGCCGATCACATTTTGAAACTACTATTTTAAACACTTAGAATAGTTACAGTTCTCTATTTTAGATCATATACTACATCACCCGTATATGATACTGTTCCTTGTTCTTTTATTTCCATACATGCACTGACTATATCATAATTGCCTATTACCTGTCTCTTTACATTGCCTGTCCCTCTTAAACTGTCATTACTTCACTGTCTTCTCAGTAGCTAGCATGACATGTTTTATTGTATTATAGACATTATCAATTAATGGAACTGTTATTTGAGATTGTGCTTTGCTCCTTCCTGACTGGAAACTTTTTTCCAGACTATGCCTTAGAGGACCGCTGTCCGACACTTTATGGACCATATGGTGAGTAGCTGCAGACTTGATAGTAGTTGTGATTCCAGGAGGTCTAGTCGGAATTATTATTCATAGTTAGTTCTTTTAACAGTCTATTTGGTACCGGATTTGTCTCCGGCATTTTGATGATTCTTGGATATTGTTAAGTTAAGTGATTTCTTGTGGACTTGTACTGTGTTTAATGTTAGTTTAGTATTCGAAATCTTATCGTGCTGTGATTCTGTGGTTGAGTATGTGTTCATCTTATTTGTGTCATCCGTGCCTCCTAATGGAGATTGGATGCCTGCGTGACATTAGTTAGATAGTATCAATACCTAGACAGCGTTCTACCGCCGATGCTGCGGCGTAGGCTGGACGTACCCACGCACTCGTGCCCCTAAACCGGGTGCGGGTCGTGACACCACTTCCATCGCAGCAGGAGAGGTTTGCTCAGCAGCAGCAGCAACAGAGAGGAGCACCACAAGGACGAGCTTACGCCATGACCACCGAGGAGGCCGAGCCAGCTGGAGACGTGATTTCAGGTTCAGTTTTACTTGATTCTATTTCAACACTTGCATTATTTGATTCTGGCGCTTCCCATAGTTTCGTATCTGTATCCTATGCCGTTAAACATCATTTAGAAACGGAACCATTAGATAGGACTTGCAAGATCATAATAGGAGGAGGCATTATCCTAGTCCGTGATTGTTACAAGGATCGGAGAGTATCATTGGAAGGCCGAGAGTTAAGCATGAGTTTACTCGTCATGCCACTTCCTGAATACGATATTGTACTCAGAATGGACTGGTTAAGTAAACACCATGCTTCTATAGATTGCCACGGAGGAAGAGTAGTATTTCGACCACCAGGAGAGCCAGAGTTTGAGATTGCCAGAGGAGCAGAGGAGCGGAGCAGAGGCACTTTTTGCGGAGCCAGGGTGGAAGAAGAAGAGATACCGCATCCACTTATAGCAAAATTCCTGGATGTATTTCCAGAGGAGTTGCCAGGTTTGCCACCAGACAGAGATGTTGAGTTCTCTATAGACTTGATACCAGGAGCAGAGCCTATTTTACAACATATCTATAGATTTAACAACAACGAATTGGTAGAACTAAAGAAACAAGTTGAAGAGCTGCAAGACAAAGGTTTTATTAGATCCAGTTCATCGCCATGGGGAGCACCAGTATTATTTGTACCGAAGAAGGATGGCACGGTACGCATGTGTATCAATTATAGAGCTTTGAATAACCTCACTATCAAAAACAAATACCCGCTGCCGCGGATAGATGATCTTTTTGATCAATTGAGCGGAGCAAAGGTATTTTCAAAAATAGACTTGAGGTCCGACTATCACCAAGTGAAAGTGAAGAAAGAAGACATACCAAAGACCGCCTTTCGAACCAGATATGGCCAGTTTGAATTTATAGTAATGCCGTTTGGTTTAACCAATGCACCAGCAGTATTTATGAACTTGATGAACAAGGTGTTCCACCAGTACCTTGACAAGTTCGTAGTGGTATTTATTGACGACATTCTAGTATATTCAAAAACCCCAGAAGTGCATGAAGAGCACTTGAGAATAGTCTTAGAAACACTCAGGAGAGAAAAATTATACGGGAAGCTTTCAAAGTGTGAGTTCTTTCTTGAAAAGGTTAAATTTCTTGGACACATGGTAACGGGAGACGAAATTTCAGTTAACCTAAAGAAGATAGAGGCAGTGAAGTCATGGGCTACCCCCAGTACGGTAGTTGAAATCAGGAGCTTTCTCGGACTAGCAGGATACTACAGAAGATTTGTACAAGACTTCTCCAAGATTGCAGAGCCAATGACTAGGTTGACCAAGAAGGATGTAGAATTTGTCTGGACAGAAGAATGCCAAGCCGTATTCGATGAGCTGAAGAGGAGATTGACGACAGCACCAGTTTTGACGTTGCCATCAGGGACAGGTGGATTCACTATCTACAGTGATGCTTCAGGAAAAGGGTTGGGATGCATTCTTCAACAACACGGGAAAGTAATTGCCTATACTTCAAGACAATTATGCCCTCATGAAAAGAACTACCCCACTCACGATCTGGAGTTAGCGGCAGTTATCTTTCCCCTAAAGCTGTGGAAGCACTATCTGTACGGAGAGCGTATGAAGATCTTCACAGACCACAAGAGCTTAAAGTACGTGTTTACACAGAAGGAGCTGAATATGAGACATATAAGGTGGTTAGAATTGATGAAAGACTTCGATATCTTATTACAATATCATCCAGGGAAAGCCAACGTAGTCGCGGATGCCTTGAGCAGGTACCCAATGGCTATGTGTTTGACTTCGGATAGACACTTATTAGTTGATCTTGAGAGCTTGGAAATTGAGTTATTAGTTCCAGGAGCTGAGATTCAGATGTGAGGACTGCAGATTCAATCAGAGTTGATAGACAGAATTAGAGCTGCGCAGTATGATGATGAGACTCTAAGGAATATTAGGGCACAAGTTCAGGCAGGATTGATAGACGATTTCACTATTGTGGATGATGGATCCTTACGACATGGCACGAGGATGTGTGTACCAAGCGGAGAGCTGCGCGAAGAAGTTTTGCAGGAGGCACACCGCTCTCAGTACTCGATGCATCCCGGAGCCAACAAGATGTATCGAGATTTGAGGAAGCATGTATGGTGGTATGGTATGAAGTGCGAAGTAGCACGCTTCGTATCCCGATGTTTAGTGTGCCAACAGGTTAAAGCAGATCGACAAAGGCCAGGAGGATTGCTTCAATCTTTACCCATTCCAGAATGGAAGTGGGAGCACGTGACTATGGACTTCGTTTCGGGACTTCCTCGTTCTCCAGGAGGAAAGGACGCAATTTGGGTCATCGTAGATAGGTTGACCAAATCAGCCCACTTCTTACCTTTTAAAGTGGGTACGTAGACGGAGAAGCTAGCAGAGATGTATGTACAGCAGATTGTCAGATTGTATGGAGTTCCTGTGAGTATTATCTCAGATCGGGATAGTCGTTTCATTTCCCATTTCTGGAAGAGCCTACAGTCTAGCTTGGGCACTTAGCTCAAGTTCAGTACCACATATCACCCTCAGACAGACGGACAGTCTGAAAGGACTATTCAGACTCTTGAAGATATGCTACGCACTTGCGTATTGGATTTCTGAGGTTCTTGGGAGGATCATTTACACTTGGTAGAGTTTGCTTACAACAACAGCTACCAGGCCAGCATTGAGATATCACCATTCGAGGCTTTATATGGACGGAGGTATCGTACCCCCTTTATCTTGGGATAATGTTGGAGAAAGAGCCTTGTTAGGACCAGAAATGGTCGTGGATGCAGTAGAAAAGGTAAAACTTATTAGAGACAGACTACGAGTGGCGCAGGACAGACAGCGACATTGGGCAGATAGCCACCGTAGACCCCTAGAGTTTCAGGTATTATTTTGATTATTTTGTTTGGTTGCGATTGCTTTGTTTAGGTTGCGTGTTAAGATCGTTGTTCTAGGTTGGCGATTTGGTGTTCCTATGGATTTCTCCGACACGGGGTACGATTCGTTTCGACAGAGGAGGAAAGCTTAGTCCACGATACATCGGGCCCTTTAGTGTTCTTGCAAGGATCGGTGCAGTGGCCTATAGACTAGACTTGCCGCCTGCTCTAGATGGAGTGCATAACGTGTTCCATGTGTCACAGCTGAGATAGTATGTGGCAGATCCTAGTCACATATTAGATCACTCGGAGATCGAAGTTGGACCGACACTCAGCTATCCTGAACAACTGGTGGAGATCTTGGATCGTAGAGAGAAGATATTACGGAACCAGACTATTCCCTTGGTTCGTGTTGCATGGAGAAATCACTCTCCAGGAGAATCAACTTGGGAGAGAGAGGACGAAATGCGCGAGCGGTATCCATATCTCTTCGAGACTTGAGGTATAATTCATTAATCGATTGCTTGATTCTTGTGATTGTTATTTTAAATTTCGAAGACAAAATTCTTTAAGGAGGGTAGACTTGTCACCCCCACTTTTTGGATTAGGGATATTTTCGTCTTTTCATAATTTATGAGTAAAATGACTACATGATAATTGATTATTGTTAATTTTTGTATTGTTAATTTTTGTGATTTTATTTTGTTGTACCTTACCATCATTTTGAATTTTAGAACACCACTTGCATTCACTTTTATTAAATTGATTTATAAGTCGAACTTATACAACTTTTCATTGTGAGACACCTTGGTTCAAGAGTACATTGAGGTATCCATTCCGTTGGACGGTACGTAAATAAATCCGAATTCTCCTTTAGGTGTAAATTCCATAAATTCTTGGAAGTGTGTAATACAACATCAATTTCCCTGAACCATGGCCTCAGACCATCTAACCAAAGCATTTTAGCAATTTCTTTATTAATTGAAATTCCAACCATTGTAATACCCATGAGAAAGCCCAATCCCAAGAAGGCCTTGACCAGACCTAATTCTAGGTCAACCCAAAGTCTACTATGATTACATATATATACATAAGTATTGCTTCCCTATTTCTTTCTCAACCGAAACCTAATACACCAGCCGACCATCTCAAACCCCCCCGACTTTACTGTTCCTCGTCGGACCCCCAAGCGCCGAACAACCTACTGTCCCCAAGTGCAGGACCCGCTGCCACCGAGCCTAAATGCTGCGTCAAACCCGCCTGAACGCTGCGTCGAACCCGCTGAACGCTGAACCAAGCCCGACTGCGTTTGCCTGGAGCCATCGCGACCTGCTACTGTCGACGCCGAGTACCCCGCCGCTCGTCAACACCACTTCAGTCGACCCCGAACACCGCTACAATCGACCGGCCACCCCCTGATCGTTGACATCATCGTCCTCATCATCGTGCCGCATGCAGGTTTGCTCCTGTCCACGTTCCCGTCATTTTCTGTGATATATATATATATAACTATAAGGACGTATGTATATACGTATGTGCATGCGTATTGGTATATTGGTATACATATAATATGTTCCCAGCTAATATAGTGGGGGGTAATTGTCTGATGAAGTATTGTATTATATTCTATGTCTATAGGACTGTTGGATCATTCAGACGATACCTTGGAACCCAGACAGTGGTATTGCCAGCTAAGGACCACAGGCAAGTACATTCTCTGACAGTTTCCATTATATTGATTATCTCTATAATTCTTGTTGTATAGCGTACATGACTCTGACACTGTTATTTACACGAGTTAGCATCATTGAGACTTGTCACGAGGAGTCATGATTGGAATCCATCGTGCTAGCTGGGGAAACAGGGAAATATGAGTAGTTTATGTGATCATACCCAACTGTACATGCAGCATTAGCTCACCCATATTTCATGTCGGTGCAGCCTTACCCTTACATGCCTCATCGTTGTTACATCTGGTTAGCCTGACCTGTTGGGGATGATCGCTAATCCATGTAATGAGTCATATAGTCCCAAGCCGATCACATGATATACTGATGTTTCACACACTTAGTTTGATATTCTTGACATACATTTCTAGTACATTTATCTAGCATCTCTACATGTTCTAGTTATTGTTCTTATACACACTTACATATCAGTTCTTTGTACTTGCGTATACTTGTAGTTCTATTCCTTGTCAGATGCATATTGATGATGATGTTCCAGTACTTTATTCCAGCATTTTTTTTATTCCAGTATTTTTTATTGCCAATATTTCCTATCTGTCTTGTATTTCTTTACACTGTGTTATAGTTTTTGTCAATATATGTAGAACTGCTGTTAGAGGTGTATTTTCGTTCCAATCCTAACTGGATATTTTTTCCAAAGAACCTTGAGGATTTTTGTACCACGCACTACGGATCAGGTATAGATGCAGACTATGTTCCAGAGATCATAGAGGAGACTATGCTTCTAGATGAGACATTGCCTACAGCTATCTAGATAGTATTTATTTATGCTTGAGACGTATGGAGGTTAATTCAGTTTATGTTTAGACTTATGTTAAGTTTAATTGGAGACTTGTATTGGACAGCTAGACTATGAGTTATCTTTATGTTTTAGACATGGTGTTTAACTATGTCATTTCCTTTTATCTTTTATCGTGCCTTATTGTTGTTATGATTGAATTACATTATGAGATTATTGTGAGATATATATTGACCTCCTTATGGAGATGGATATCATTGACAGGTGTTTTGCTATATAGTATTACTGTGACCTAGACGGCGTTCTACCGCCAATGCTGTGGCGTAGGCTAGACGTACCCACGCTCTCGTGCCCCTATACCGGGTGCGGGTCGTGACAAGTGTCTATGACTGTGGATGAAAGTGGAGTGTGTGGAGTACACTTGGTTTACAAAGAGTATTATGGAGGGAAGTATATTGGCGTGTATTTTCACTTGAGTGTTTTATGAGTGCACTGCTAAGTGTGAGGCTGTAGCAGTGCACACCTGCTGCACTGTTGAGCAACAAGGTCAGTTAAAGGGTAATTAGTTAGGGTGTAGGGGTTTTGGAATGGACTGCAGTAATGTAGAGGGTAAAGTCTGTATGCAGTGGTGTAAGGATTGCCCTATTATGAAAATTACAAATAATGAAAATAAGTGGCAATAACACTTGAAGATGGAGGTGCATGAGATATTATAATTATATTAACAACAAGTAGCATCATCAAAGCATGCATCAAATAGCAATAAGCAAGATTAGTAGTAGCAAAAGTTGAAGTAATAGCAACAGCAGTAGTGTCATAAAGGGAATACTCGTTGTTCAAATGGGAGATAGGGTATAGGTAGTGTTATGAGGGGAACTTGTTTAGTTCAGGTCTGCTAAGAGGAGGAGAACTGAAAATGGGATGCAAGGCTGAATTGTGTGAGTGCTTGTGGTAGAAGTCGAATTTGGGAATATGCCTTGGGGTAAGCTCAAGTAGGAGAAGTAGGTAAATGGAGAGTATGGCTTGGTGTTCCCTGTGTGCAGGTTATAGTAATCATATTGGGTACTGAAGAACAATCACAATAGTAGGTATCAAATGTTACTGTAGGGGTGATAGGAAGTGTGGGGTATCTTAGTATCTAGGTGTTGGAGAGATTGGTTAGTGATAACCAAGTATCATGAGATAGGTAGTTGGTATCCTATATCGAGATACTAGGATTTGAGTAAAGCTGGTAGGTAATATGAGAATGGTTTGAGGTATTCAAGATACCAAGCTGTAGTTGTGGTATTATAGACTAAGGAAATGAGATTTCTTAGTTTAAGTATATTAGTTAAACTAAGGTGTTAATTATATGGAGTGGATATTTGGCCTAGTATCACCTAGTATGAACTAGTTTAGACTCGTAACCACCCTAAGAATCTAGATTTGGACCTCGAATCAAGGTATTGACCTAGTTTGGACCTAAAAATTATATTTTAATTATTTAAGCATGTTTATTACCCTAAAATACCAAATGATAAGAAATTTTATATATATGTCAGTATGATACCAGTTTGGGCATCGAGATACACCATTTGCTCAGAATCAGATGCGAGTACATCTCTTTTTTAGTTTTTATTTCATGATAATATATATATCACATGTTCTAGAACTATTTACTTGATTCCGACACAATGGCTACACGAACTGGTACTAAATGAATCATGTCATGGGATGTTATCCCCTACTATGTTCAGCGGGTACTCCTTCACATATATTTTATCATGTGTATTGGGTATTGATTATCATGTACTCCATGTTCTCGCACTGCTCGTGTTCATTATACTTATATTCGTGTTCGTAACTTGTCGTAATTGGATCCATAAGTATTGGTATGGGATGGGAGAGTAGGAGTTGGTTATGTGATCAAGCTCAGTATATTCGTGTACATATCGATTACATATCACACGTGTAATCGAGTTACCATATTGTATTCGTGTTCAACCTAACCTGATCACATAACGAACTTGTACTCTATGAAACATTAACTAGTTTATCTATTTTTATTACTTGCAGTTATTCATATTGTCTGCTCTTTCATTCCAGTACTTCTCATGTTCACTCTAGTTTATTTTTATTTTCTATTTCTAGTTATCTTATATTATTTTCTATTATTTGTCATATATGTTCTACCATATATTTGGAACTGCTTCCAGATGTTTGTACTTCGCTCTAATCCTGATTGGGTATATTTTTCAGATGATTGGCTTGAGGAGCAATATCTCACTTACTACGGGCTGTTGGACGGCGAATAATTAGAGGATACTCCCCTAGGGTAGGATAACCTAGTGCCAGTGACTGAGGAGACTTAGACTTATATTGTTAGACATTGTATTATTCTTATTGTAGACTCTTGGCATATATTATTATTTTGGGAGTTGCTTTGTGCCTAGACTTATATTGCAGACTTCTGGATGTATTTATGACTCTTGAACTTCTTTTCTTTATTCTATATCATGCTATTTCTTCCCCTAGTTTGATTTTGCTATTGAGTGTTGGTTTTATTATTATATATTATATTTTTCCTCTATTTGGAGTTGAGATAGCATGGCAGGTACCTTATACTTTTGGTATGAGATGTTAGATAGTATTGTTGACCAAAATAGCATTCTACCACCGATGTTGCAGCGTAGGCTGGACGTTGTTCACGTACTCGTATCCTCATTCCGGAGGGAGCACGGTCAGCACCAGAGGGGAAGGTCGCAGGAGGATCGCCGCGCGGGGAAGGTGGGAAATTTTTTGGAAAATTTTTGTAAGTGGGGGAAAACAAAATCGATTTGTAAACCTATATGAAAAATGTTAGCGATGTTTTAAACATATGTCACGTAAGTTATAATATTTAGCAACGTTTGGAATAATAGCAACATTTTACGATATTTGGCGACATCAGCTTCGGTAATATTATTCATAATCGTTAAACGTCGCTGATAGTCGCTAACAGTGACGTCCTGCGAAATTATTTTATGATATCGCTAAATTCATAAAATATAACGACATCAAAAAAAATGACGCTAAAAATATCACTATTTTATCATATTTTGGTAGTGGGGGGTAATAGTGCTATTTGTATTTATCCTCCCATTATTTAACATGCAGTAAATAAGGGAAAGGGAATGCTAATAAAATAGAAAGTGGGGTTGGGGAGTGAGAATGGGAGGGAAAGGTAAATACAAAGTGTTGCTCATCTAATTGGCAGATATTTAAATTTAGGGAAAATATTGTTCCCCTTTGTTATTTTTTTCTACTTATTTGGGATGTCCTTCCTCGAACTTCTCTTTCTTTTCAGCCCCTAAATTCTGACATAAACATTATTAGTCTCGCGGCTTAATCAAAATATGAATGAACGAGGCCAACATAGCTTCTGATAAACTTTGCAATATATCCTCTGTTGATCCAAAAGTTATAGTCGAGGTTCAGAAGCTTCAGCAAACAAGTTTGCCTTCCGAGATCTCTATTCCAACGAATTACTATATATATATATATATATATATATATATATATAATATCTCTGATTATAACTTGCTCCGAAGAAATCAAAAGAGTTAGAAAACCAATCTCGGTTCTTCCTTGCAATCGCAGTTGCAGACGGACAGAATTAGTTATAATTAGAGGGGAAGTAGAAGAGGAAGAAGAAGGATAATGACTTGCTGGAGTGATGAAGATCGCCGTTTCTTAAAGCAAGATTTGCCCCACACAATATTCTCCCAGAAACTAGCAAGTTCTCGAAGAACTTCTGGAACACTCGCGTCACCTCTCTCCTGGAATCACATGATCTCCTAGACTCCTCTTAGCGGTGCAGCAGCCTCTCTTCAACTCTCTCTTTCTTTTTTTCTCTCAAAATTTTTTATCTTTCTTTAATGAGAGCTGAGAAAGAATATTTATAGAGGAGCCTAGGCCCCTAGTCGATTACAAAGAGATAAGAATGAAATTAATTTAAATTCCACAAAATTGGATGTAAATTAAAGACAAACTATTTTCGTAACCAAAGCCGAATCAACTTCAGCTCATCAGTACAACAATGCAGCAGCTCAGCGTATATGTGCACAGCAGTACAATAGTGTAGCAGCGATAGTCGTACATGGTCGTGCATTCGCCCACGTATCGCCCGTGCAGCACCCGCTCTGCACAAGTGCAAAGTGTGTCAACAAAGTGCCACTTTGCCCCCTTAAGCCTGAGTCTAGTCCGAGTCACTAAGCCCCCTTTGGGGCTTAGCTCCTATGAAATAAATTTCAAGAGTATGAAAAAAAGCTTAAAAGCTTACATTGAGGAGTTAATCCATTTTTATCCTAATAAAATACTCCCATATGGCACCCATGTGCCTCACCATACCCCATGTGCATACCTCAACATAAGCAAAGCATTATATTGAGATACTCACTTGGTGGTGTAGCCAATGTGGGACTATCTTTCATAGTCCAAAGGCAAAAACACCAATAATTCCTTACATATCTCAATATATGGGTTGAGCATTCCCTACAGTGACTGTCCATCATGCATTAGGATAGATGTCGCTTCGACTTAAATCTTCCCTCATGAGTCAAATAATATTATGATAAAAAGAATGGGCTAAACCTTGAATTCTGTACCATAGTTGCAATTCTTTCCACTCACGTAATGACATTACTTCCGGTTGCACATTAAAGGCCCTGTACAGCCTAGTTTTGGTGTATATATCTTGGGCGTCTATTAAGAGACGTCATGTATTTTTTTCCATACACTATAGATGGGTTCTTTTAAAGAGTCATTAGCATAAAGCCTTGTGCTTCCTTGCGGTGCTACACCACTATGACATGGTCTAAAGTTGAGGCTCCACCTCCTCGTGGTTGTAGAAGTATGAAAAATATGCTGGGAGGATCTACGCAGCCTCTTAATACAGAGCAGCGTAAACAGAGGCCTTCAGAGCCATCAAGCGTACAACATAGCTCTTTCCGCTAAAACACAGCGTGAAGAATAAGCTCAAAGGACCATCCACGTAAGTGCAGTACGTCCAGGCCGCTCCAGCGTAAACAGGGTTCTTTATCGCCTCCATGGCGTAAAATTCATCCGCTTCAAAGCAGCGTTAAAGCGTACGAGGAACACTTCGTCTTCCCCGAAATGAACCTGTCAAGTCACGCAGTGAATCTGACCTCTGACTCCTGACAAAAAGTGCTGCACAGCTACCCATACGACGGCTGGAAACGATGGCAGACCCCTCGGAACGCGCCCCACAGTATGATGGCGGATCTTTGCATTTAATGCAGAGGATTTAGTTAAAACATCACCGAACCGTCGTTTACTGAAGTCCCCTCAGCGTAAACCGCTCTTTCGCGTACAAGGGAATACGCTGCCTTGTTTTACACAGGCAAACATGAGCTGTTTTACGCTCCGCAGTAGACAAACCGCCTGCCACGTCAAAAGCTGCACTTCGTACGGGACTCGAGGCGCGTCTCCACGTCTAATTGCACAGAGCGGTGACAGTTTCTCTCAAGGCATGTCTCTGCGACGGATGCACAGAAGGGCTGCAGACCTTCAAAATACGCCTCCGCATTTAATGCATAAGATGGTGGCAAATCTCTGCGAGAGATTTGATTATATCTTCAAAAGCCGTAATTCCGGCTAAGACGTCCATATCAGCACTCTGGCACGGTACGCAGCGGCTTCTACGCCCATTCAGGATCTGTGCTCGCGCGGCTTCTACGCCCACTCAGTCTCTACGACCACTCGGCCTCTACGACCATTCGGCTTCTATGCCTATTCGGCTTCTATGTCTATTCGGCTTCTACGCCTGTTCGGCTTCTATGCCTGTTCGGCTTCTATGCCTACTTGGCTTCTACGCCAGGGTTACAGTCATTTGGCTTCTACGCCAACCTCTTCTACACAAGGGATACCTACCTACGTGGCTTCTACGCCATAAACTTCGCAGCAAATATACGCGTTTTGTCCCCTTAGTTGGACACGTGTCACATGCTCACTCAAAAGATCATCTATACGCAGGCATTGGTTATCTTAACCATTGTGTAAAGGGGTGCTGTACTTCCCACTCCTCGATTTTTATACCGACGGAGTGGTCACTGTCACCAAAACTCTATAAATAGAGACCCCTATCAATGGGGAACAAGGTGGAAAAAAGGAACAAGGGTCGGAAAAAAACGAACAAGGTCGACAAATTGGAGGATCGGAAACTTGGTCAAGAAAACCAATACCAGATCAAAAGGTCAAGAGAGAAAGAGAGAGAGACCGGAGCTCAGGCAAAGAGCAGGGATCGATGACTTTGGCATCGTGCATCCACCCTCTCCTGCAACCTTCGAAGCTGCTACCTGTCTTCCACGGCACTTCTTCAATATCGTGTGGTCCAAGGGCTAAAGTGATCGACTACAGATCAGACACCTATAGCAATTTATACCCAGATTAAATAAATTGTACTCCCACATCCTCGTATAGGATTACATTATACAAGTTTGTTTGTAAACCAAAGGGCGCAGATTTCGCATAAACCCTGTCATTGAAATACACTTTCATTCTTTCGTTTAATACCACAAACAAGATGGCGACTCTGCTGGGGACATCTTTCTCTTCTGATGAGGAAACAATTGCTCAACACGATGCGGTATCCGTGGGATCCGTGAAGAAGACACTGGTCGTCCAATTCGATCAGTCTGCCTACGAAGACATGCTTCGAACCGGGGGTAGCTCTCACTCTCTCTCCGTCCAAGACAACAGAAAGCTGCACAAAGTGTGGATGCCCAAGACATCCTCTACCATTCCTGTGGACTCTCCGATCTCTCCGATCTCTCCGACCAACGAGGTGGTAGCATTGCTCCCTCCGTGCCCTGCACGTAAAACTCAGTCTCCCGCTACGCGCGGTACAGACAAAACTTCGGGCAAAGCCTCAGCGCTGACCCAGAAGTATCTACTGCGCTCTACGCGTAGGAATCAGTCTTCCGCTACGCGCAGTACAGACAAAACTTCGGGCAAAGCCTCAGCGCTAACCCAGGAGTATCCACTGCGCTTTACGCGCAGAAATTAGTCTCCCGCTACGCGTGGTACAGACAAAACTTCTGATGGTGCCTCAACGCCAAATCGGAGGTACAGATCACGCTCCACGTGCAAGACAACATCTAACCTCTACGGTAAACCAGATGAGCACTGTGATCTCCGCGAGGGGAAGCAAGCAGGCGAGTACGCAACTTCTCGGCCTTTACGCCAGCAAGGGAACAATCTGCCTACCCTCCGGATTACGCGAGAAGTCGATGGCCGACTGAGGGCCTCTCCAGCTTTACGCCAGACTGAGCGAATCTCCAAGTTACTCCAGGCACAGTCCCTCGGCGTAAAACAAGCTCAGATTGTGAAAAGGCATCCCTCCAGGGGATTATCCGCTACCCAGATGGCCAATCTGTTGTACACAGGTGGCGTAGGGAAAACCATGGTGCCCAATCTCCGCATGCCCACTAATGGGAACAGAAGGAACAAGCCTTCGTCTTCTTCCTCTACTCCTCCTGACTTGCGCGCATATCTAATCCAGAAGCGTAAGGAAAGGGGACCTTCCAACATGTCTATTACGCCCCATAGCGAGCAATGTTGTAATAGTCATAAAATTGTGATTGCTGCTGCTGTTCTAAAGCAAAACGGTCGGTTTTCGACCGATTGAGCTACTCTCAGTCTTTCCAGGAAGAGGAACCCGCGCATGCATCTGTGAACATGGCTTCACACATACGTAGAGGAGGGTCGAGCTCAAGATGTCATCCCTTCTGGCCCCCGAGTCGAAGGAGGTTCAGTGAGCTCCTCAGGAACGCTGAAGCCAGGGTGTTCCAAAACACTCGCGCGAGGTCACGACAACCAGCTTCGCCCTCTTCTGATTCCGACGCTGGGGGTCGCCAAGCCCCCAAATCAGAGGCAGAAAGTGTAGAGTCGACTTCTACAGCGACCTATACTAATCCTTCAATGACGCCCAGGGAGATGGGAGTTTACGCCGTTGAAGATGAATGCGAGGAAGCTTCACCGTCAGGGAACGCGGAACAACGCATCACTATACTGGAGTCATCTCTTAAACAAATGAAATCCATGATAGAGAACATGCACCAGATGATGCTAACTCAGCACGCGACTGCCATGGCTCAAGCAACAGTCCCGCCAACTCAGATACGTGTGGGGGTGGACTTACCACCATCCAACCCGAGCCAAGAGCCTGCCCTAGATCAAGAGTCAGCAGTTCCTCCGCTTCCTCACTCAGAGAATGCCTTACCTCCTGCTGGAGTTACGATACAACCAACTCCACACCACTCTGTGGCCTCGCTTCCGACTAAAAATCTGATACAGACAGTACGGGAGTTGAAAGCCCAGTTCGACGCCTTGAAGCACAAAGATCAGCTCAAGAAACTGGGAATCAACCAGCCCTACCCAGCTATCTGGGAGGAGGTCCCTTTTCCGCCGAGGTACAAACCTCAGACTATGGCCCTGTTCGAGGGAAAAACATCACCAAGCCAGTACATGAACTATTTCAGTATGATGACGGTGTTGCTACAAGGGAACGACGCCCTCCTCACTCGGGTGTTCAAAGGCTCTCTCAGGAGTAGCCTATCAGTGGTACCGTAGCTTGGCGGACAACTGCATTACTTCCTTCGAGGACTTCAGATCTTTATTCTTCACACGATTCTAAGAGGGAGGAATGGACATGTCTATGTCCTCTCTCATCGAAGTCAAGCAGAAGGAAAAGGAGGACGTTCACATCTTCATCGAACGTTTTTGTCAGGCTACCTTACAGATGCCTCCAGGAGTTCCCGACTCTGCACTGGTAGACATTTGCAAGAAGAACCTCCTTCCCGTGGTCTCGGTGTTCACAGGACCATATCAGTTCCATGATTGGCCCTCGTTCATCATCTCGGCAGTAGCCGCCGAAGACAACGGTCGCAAGGCGCACGACAATGGCATCATGATCTCCGCCTCTGACAGAGGCAAGAGGTCATCTCCTAGCAGCGACCATCCTCGTGGTCCCAAAGGGAAAGAAGCCCTGGCAATCAATACGGCCAGACCAAAGATTGCGGCAACCACGCAAACGAAACCCGGGACTTCCAGGCCCGTCGAAGTCTACTCTTTCGACGACAACGATATCCCAAGTATATTCGAGTGTCTCGTCAAAAGCAGCAAAATCACCCTTCCAGAGCTAAGACGGCCCCAGGAAGTCGGCAATACTAATGACCCCAAATACTGCATCTTCCACAGATACGTACACCACCCAACAAAGGTGTGTTATATACTAAAAAAGAAGATCCAGGGGTTAATCGATGCTAAGGCCATCACTCTGCACAACACCGAGAAGACGGTCACGGCCAACATGATCTCTCTGCAGTTTGGAAATCTGCCTCCCTAAGAGATCCCGGACGGCGTTGTACCTATCTCCCGGACAACGATGAACATCGTCAATCTCCCTCCAGCTAGGGATCAAAATCATGACCTGGTACCCCTGACTACCCGGCAAGGCGAGATTATGTGGGTTCATCCAGACCTGGTATCAGAGCTCGAGGAAGAAACTAAGGCTACTAAGCCTACATCCAAAAAGAGCTCCAAATACAAGCCCTGCCATATGATCGCGACTTCCTCGACATCGGACGAAGACGAAGTATTTGCTGCAACCCGTTCAGGGAAAGCCTACCTCAACGACTACAGAGCAAGTCAGGAAGGTGCACCGGCGGATGCTCCAGCAATCAAACCTTCAGAGCAAGGTCCCGTCATACCAGATATCAGTCCTTCAAAACCAACCCCGGCGGAGAAGGGGAAGCAAAAAGAAGTACGCTTTGATAAACCTGTGAAAAACATTCCAAGCAAAGGTTTAGAGAAGCCATACAACTTCGACATCCTGGCCCAACTAGCCAATACGCCAGCCAGGTTGTCCATCTTCGAGCTACTCAGGCTCTCCCAAAGACACTCGTCTAGCCCTGAGTGAAGCGCTGATGCAGGCGGAGGCATACTTGACCCGGCTCAAGTCCCCCGACGAAGAACCAGTGGCGTGTCCTCAATGCCACAGTGTGATGGAGGTGGTTCCAAATATTACTTTCACCCAAGACGACATGCTGTTAAAATATAACAAGCATGAAAGGCCCCTCTATTACACCGGGTACGTCGGTTCCATGGAGGTCGATCGGATTCACATAGATCCGGGATCATCGATCAGCATCATCCCTCATAGTCTGCTCAGACCGCTGAGAATTCCTACCAGCGAATTGGCTTATACCACCACTACAATCGTGGGTTTCAACGCCGGAAGAAGTAAGCCATTGGGGAAAATTCGCCTGAGGATCCAGATCGGCAATCTTTGATCGGTGGCCACATGTTACATCATTGATTCAGAGGTATCCTACAACATTTTGCTGGGAAGACCGTGGATCCACGACCACAATATCGTTCCTTCAACCCTACATCAATGCCTTAAATATGTAGATGCACAAGGAACGGTACAAACGGAGGTGGCTGACCTAAACCCGTTCAAAGGAATAGAATCCTACTATTCTAATGCCGTGTTGTACTCCCAAGACCACACGGAAGAAGTGTCAGGCGACGCAGAGAAGGGATCCCACCGGGAGCCAGGAGAACCCTCTGCCGCACTACCGCTGTCAATCAGAGTGAAAGGATGAACCATTCGTCCAAAAGCCATAGAGCCCATGGCTATCCACCTGAACAAGACCAGGTCAGGAGAAGGGAGTGATCCTCTCGTGATCACTTTGAACCGAAAGCCCCCACCCTTGGTCATCAACCTTCGGCACGACAGGCAGCCGACTGATGTAAATGCAACCAGGAACGGAGTTTCAGATGATAATAAACATCCCCTTTTCCAGTATATTGACGCTCAAATGCCGAAACTGGAATCCACTCCCCGTGATGAGGTAGAACCCATAGCACAAAAATTCTTGGAAGCTATAAACTCCTACCGTCCGTATGTATGGGAAGTAGCATCATCATCCAACGTTATCACAACGTATGGACCCCATGAGGATTCTATCTTCATTGTCCCGCCTACCTGCAGTAGTCAGCATCTAATATTCTTCGGCCGCATGCGCAATCAACCGGCTAACTAGGAAGATCCTTTCGATGACGATACTGGGAAAATATAAGTTCACCGATACAGCCCGCAAGTGCTGAAGATCATGCAAAACATGGGCTACGACTTGAAGCGGAAGCCAGGCCTCAACTACGGAAGAGGCAGACGAACGCCGCCGCACGGCGACCCCCGCTATCGACAAACTCGTTTCGGGTTAGGGTATGCCACCTCCCTTATGACTTCCAAGTCAGACGAGGACATCTTTTCCTCCTCCCAAAATGGCTCATCGCCCCCCGACTCACCTGATGCTCTCGAACAAACACTATCAGTAAATATGGTGGTGACAGATCCTTCAGGAGCAGATGAACAGGATTCTGAGCCGTTTGAGAATGACTCTTGGGCTCAACAAATGGATACGCAGTAGAAATTCTGCTTCGAGCAAAAAGAACCTCCCACCAAAGACGAAGTTATCCAAATCGATGTTGGGGGTGAACTTTCGCCAAAGCCGATATTTATCAGTGACAATCTTCCCCCAGCTGAAAGGGAAAAAATCATACAGCTGATAAAGGAATACGTCGACGTCTTTGAATGGGATTATGGGGACATGCCGAGCCTAGACCCGAAGGTGGCTACTCACAAACTCAACATATTGACCGACTCAAAGCCTGTGAAGCAGCACCAACGCCGGTTCCGCCCGGACATGATGGACGCCATTGAAGCTGAAGTCAAGAAGCTGATAGCCTGTGGTTTCATCCGGGAAGAACAACATCCCGACTGGGTCACCAATGTTGTCCCAGTCATGAAGAAAAATAGAAAGATACGTATCTGCATCGACTACCGAGATCTGAATGCGACCTGCCCCAAGGATGAATTCCCTCTTCCTATCACGGACATCATGATCGACAATACCTGCAGCTTCGAACGCATGTCTTTCATGGACGAATTCTCAGGATACAATCAGATCAAGATGCATCCTGAAGACGAGAAGCACACTGCCTTCCGGACACCATTGGGGGTATATTGCTATACGGTCATGCCCTTCGGATTGAAGAATGTCGGGGCTACATACCAACGGGCTATGAGTAACATATTCTATGAGCATTTACGCAAAATAGTGGAATATTACGTAGACGACATAGCCGTCAAGAGTCGCCTCAAGGTTGATCACATTCAAGACTTGAGGACGGTATTCGAGTTAATGCGCCAACATCAACTCAAGATGAACCCTACGAAGTCCTTTCTGGGTGTATCCAGTGTCAAGTTCCTGGGATTTGTCATCACCGCCAAAGGCATCCAGGTGGACCCCGACAAAGTCCAGGCAATCGTAGAAATGTGACCGCCCCGTAATCTGAGGGAACTTCGGGGATTTCAAGGCCGTCTGGCTTACATCCGGCGATTCATATCCAACCTCTCGGGGAGATGTCAGCCCTTTTCTCATCTCATGAAGAAAGGTGTATCCTTCGTATGGGACAAAGCCTGTCAGCAAGCGTTCGGAGATATCAAACACTACCTCACCAGTCTGCCAGTTCTGGTGCCTTCCGTCATGGGAAGACCATTCTTGCTGTACGTTCGAGCGATGGATCATTCACTAGGAGCTCTTTTTGCACAAAAGAACGACATGGGTCATGAACAGGCTATCTACTACCTCAGCATGATGATGGTCGGAGCCAAACACCGGTACAACCCAGTGGAGAAGAAATGCTTGGCTTTGATGTTCGCTATCCAGAAGACACGACACTATGTCGCCGGCCAGACTATTCATATCATCTCCAGGATCAACCCTCTTTGAGTACTGATGAGCAAGCCTAGTGCTCTTAATTCCCGACTCGCGACTTGGGCGATGCTATTAACACCATATGACATGGTGTACGTACCGCAAAAGTCCATCAAGGGCCAAGCGCTGGCTGACTTTCTAGCTGCTCATCCGATCCCGGAGGCCTCCAAATTATACGAGGACATTCCCGACGAAGTTGCAGAATGTAATTCCGCGATAGAAAGTGACGCGTGGCAACTCTTCTTCGATGGTGCCTCCAGAACCGGTCCTAGGGGAAACGTTATTTCAGGAGTAGGAGTCGTCCTGGTCACTCCTGATCAGCTCATCATCTACCGAGCATATTCTCTTAGCGAGCCCTGCTCCAACAATGTGGCAGAGTACAACGCTCTGCTAATCGTGCTCCAAGTCGCCAAAGAGCTGGGGGTCGAGTCCCTGGAAGCATTCGGTGATTCTCTGCTTATCGTCAATCAAGTCAGAGGAATATATGGAGTCCAGAATCCAGACCTCATCCCCTATCACTAAGCGACGGTCAAGATAGCCATGACATTCAAAGAGTTTTTCCTAGAGCATGTACCTCGATCTCAGAATCTAGAAGCTGATGCCCTAGCCAGTCTAGCTGCAGATTTAGCCATCCCTATAAGAAGGCAGGATTCGATAATCCTTCTTAACAGAGATTTATTCTATGTGAAGAACAACTTTCACATAGAATACAGCCACGCTGTGAACGCAGATCCCTCCAGAAGAGACTGGAGAAGTCCCTTTATGGATTTTGTCGCATACGGAATCTTGCCGGAGGACCCCAAAGAAGCAGTATCTGTCAGAAGGCGATCATTACGCTTCTACTACGATGCATCTTCACAATGCCTATATCGTCGGACCTACGACGGACTGCTATTAAGATGTCTATCTGAAGACGAAGCACAGCAAATTATCCGGGAAGCTCACGACGGCGTATGCGGAGCACATCAACCCGGTCATATGCTACATGATCGCATCAGGAGAATGGGCTATTACTGGCCTACTATGATAGCAGATGCAATACGGTATGCAAGACAATGCAGAGCCTGTCAGGTTCATGCAGATTTCATACATCAACCGTCTGAATATCTACATCCTACGGTTGCGTCCTAGCCTTTCGAAGCATGGGGTATGGATATCATTGGTCCTATTCACCCGTCTTCTTCCAGCGGTCACCAGTTCATACTGGCCATCACGGATTACTTCTCCAAATGGGCAGAGGTGACCCCCCTCGTTGAGGTGAAGGCATCTAATGTGATCAGCTTCATCAAGCATCACGTCATTTATCGCTTCGGGGTACCCCGGAGGATAATTCACGACAATGGGCCTCAGTTCATCACCCAAGCATTTTATTAATTTTGCGATAAAAATCGGATACACAATATTGCCTCTACGGCATATTATCCAGCTGCTAATGGTATGGCGGAAGCTTTCAACAAAACCATTATCAAACTCTTAAAGAAATTTATCTCTTCAAACAAGAGAGATTGGAATGAGAAGCTGGGCGAATGTCTCTGGGCATACCGCACAACGGTACGAACACCGACAGGTTGTACCCCATTCTCGCTGGTCTACGGGAGCGAAGCAGTTCTCCCCATTGAGATCCAGATCCCGTCACTCAGGATAGCCGTGACTAGTGAGCTGACTCAAGAAAAGAATGACCTGTTAAGGCTCCAAGAGCTACAAGGATTAGACGAGAAATGCCTACAAGCTCAGTAGCGCATTGCGCTCTACCAAGCACACATTTCCAAAACCTTCAATTGCAAAGTGAAGGAAAGAGTGTTCAAAGTCGGCGAGCTAGTTCTAGCCGTAAGAAGGCCGATGATTCTTACTCACAGAAGTAAAGGCAAATTCCAGTCCAAGTGGGAAGGCCCTTATGTGATCGAGACAACATTCTCGAACGGCGCCTACAGGATAGCCCAGCCTAATGGAGACCTGTTAGTGGCTCCTATCAACGGCAAATTCCTGAAAAGGTACTATGCTTAATCTTCCCTGCTTGAGTAAAATATAGTGAGGATCTCAATTCTGACAAAACTACTTCCAGAACGCAATTAGTTGGGTTATATTCTATCATGTCCGTATGACCTCTGAACAGATATGTCCTGCTAAAAGTTTATCGAGAGTTTATCATCAGATATCACTCTCGCCTAAAAAAACTGTCATTTACATTCCGAAATGATGGGTCCACAAAATTCAGAAAAGAGTCATTTTTATTCCCAAAAGAGAGCAGAATTACATCTGGGGAAGCAGAAAGAGAAAGGATACATCATGATGGCGGAGTAGTCAGATTGCGAATCAGCCGCTCCAGTGCAGCTATCCTCTTATTCCTAAGAACCAAGGCATCGGCGCGAGCCCGCTCCAGCCGTGCCTCGGGGGTATTCATACAGGACAGCTCAGCCCTTGCCCGAAGGCAGCCCGCGCGGGCAGCTTCCGCATGGTCCAAATCCCGTTGCGCCGCGCTCAATCGCCCAGTCGTTACGTCTAGACCTGCCAGCGACTGAGAAGCCCACTCCTCTGCCAGAGCGAGTTTTTCCTTCAGCTTGCGGACCTTCGCTGTGTTCCCTTCGTGCTCGGATCGGAGCTTCGTCTCAAGAGCGAGAGCCTCTGCCATGACAGCTTTTCTTCTATCCATCTCCAGCTCTTGTGTCTTGATGGAGTTGTCTAGGCTTTCCAGCTTTGTAGTGAGCCGCACAGTTATGTGGTCGTACCTGGTCTGGACCTCAGCATCGAAGCTGCCCCGAGTCAGCTGCAAGTATTTGTTAATGGGTTTATCTAAACCATTAACCACCGCCTACAGGGCGTCAGCTACCCCAGGATCGCCGAGCTCCCTGACAGCCCCGATCGAAAACTGAGAAGTCTTCTTCAGGCGCTCGAAATCTAGACTCTTCGCCAACACCATTGATATCATCGTTTTCAAACCGGTATAAAAGAGGCTGGTATGTTGCTCGGTTAACGCAACTAGATCCGATTGAACGCCAGGAGTGGCCGCGATATCAGCAAGTCCCTCTCCAGGGATAATTGCAGACGAGGTGGCCACAGCCGCCGCCTCGACGCGTGATGCGATCGAAGAAGGTACGACAACAACAATCGAAGTCATCGGCATACTCGCAAGGGGCGAGGTCACGATGACGGGTTCGTCCTCCTCTTGAGACGACGAAACCACTCTGGACGAGCTAGCCCCCGAGGACATTTCCTTCTCGAAGTCAGGTGCCTCCACATCATCGCCAGGAGCCGGAGCAGAGCCAGAAGGCGCTTCAACGTTGTGCTCTCCATGGACGCCATCCCCTGAGAAAAGGACAAGAAAGTTGATATCAGTATGATGGTAATCTTTCTAAAGGGAGACATAAAGACGTCATTTACCCGGAGCCAACGGCATATACAACGCATCTGCAGCCGATGTAGCTAAACCACGCCTTAATGATGCAATGCGAACTGTCATACCTGGAGAAGGAGGTGGGCCGACCGACATCGCCAAGAGTTCTGTCAAGCCTTTACCAAGACGCGGTCGAGGTTCATCAGCTGGAATCTCGCCAGACGTGCTCGCTGACACGGCGAGAGTTTTACCCGCTGCTGACCTCGAAAAAGATTCTCCCATCTGCCTCGGCCACACAGGCAATCTCGCTCCGCTACCTGGAGCAGTAGCCATGAGAGCAACCTCTAGCGAGGATTCTCCGGTGCTGCCGGCCGGAACTGTAGAAGGTCCCTCTCTAAAAGGCGAGGAACCTCCAGCCAAAGAATCATCCCTGATATGGGGAAATGCAGGCTCACTCCCGGGAGCCTCAACACCAAGAATGCGGAGAGGACGAGCAACCGTCTCCTTCTTCCTCTTACGAAGAGAAGCTTCCTTCGGAGCAGAAGCCCGTCGCTTCCTAGAAGAGACTACCAAAGCCCCCGCAGGCGGAGGTACTTCACACCTCGGCACCGACACCAGAGGCTCATCCGGAGTACCAGACTCCTCACCCTCGTCCGAAGAAACCGAGGGGACTTCGACTCTTCCCCCAGGCTTGGGAGAAGGCACCCTGAAGCTTCCACGCATGTCAAAATCGCGATGGAAGGTGTTAATCGCCACATAGAATTGGGCGTAAGAATGAAGGATGCGCAGCTCCATGGAGGTTGTAACGACCGGCACGATAAAGATTGCCCCCATGCAACCCATGATGAAATATCGCCACCCTCTAGCTCCATCAATGAGTCCGCCCATGGACCTGAAGCTGGTGACGGCGTTGCCCACGTGCAACTGATCGTACCCGAACTGCCTGGCAAACCGACTAGGCAGGTAGGGCTCGAAGAAGCAATGGTCTTCACTCCTGTACAACAGATGGGAGGGCCTAATGTAGACCAACCAATTAAAAGCTTTCGGAGAAAGATCGGTCTTCTCTCCACCTGAATCCTCAAGCCTCATCCCTGATTGATTGCGATGTACAGGAGGTGGAGTACAGAGGAGCTTTCAGCCGTGGCTGAGGTTCAACACCAGCCGACAGTCTAAAACTGTGCTCATATTCCAGGGAGAGTCCTTGTAATTCAGCAAGAATATACCCCCCGAGCTGCTACCGGAGCCAGGAGACATCATCCGGGGATTGTGGAGAATTAACCATCCCATCAAATACATGTATGGTAATTCCACCCGGGGAAAACTCTCACGCCGAGCTTCATCGACGAGCAACCCATCAGTCATGGCTCTCAGGCCAGCCTGTATACGGCACACCATGGCAGGAAGCAAGCCCAGTCTTGCCCCGAACACCAAGTGCACTGTCGGCCACAGGATATTCTGGTGAATACGGTCCACGGACGCAGTACCAGGCACTACTACTCGATGCAGCCATATCGAGAGAAAACCAGCCAGCTGGGCTTCCTTAGACAGAGGCCTACGACAGTGCCTCAAGTAACTACAGGCCTTAATGCCTTCAGGGTACTTTCCTACCCCCTCGACGAGAATCTGATCCGGAGCTTTAGCCTCCTCCATAAGATCCTCCATGACCTGGGCACTAAGTACGCCCAAATAGTTCACGGGCTCATTCTTGCCCCCCGAGGCTTTCTCCGACTTGGCAGCCCTGGCTCGGTGGAAGAAGAGGTAGGACATCCACTTGGTGGTATGAGCCAAATCAGAAGGCTCGTTATAAAAAGTGGTGCACGCGAAGTATTGACACATCAGCTCCTGATACACTTCCGCCACCCGAGGGTCCAAATCCACTAACTGCCGGTTGGTGGGAACATACTCTTTATATGGGGTATCCCCCATCGGCAGTCTCGAGACAACTGCCATCTCATGGAGGGCCAACCCCAGCTCCCCCAGTGGAGTGGCGAAGGTGCCAGTGAGCGAAATGTATCGCTCCATCAGTGTCAAGAACAAGTTAGGATTGGGAGGCAACCAGACGCTCGTCGCACTCACAGCGGCATACAGTCCAATGCCCTCCAGCTCTCTCCGGAAGTGCTTCAAGGCCCAGTCAACTAGGCATGTCCATCGGGAGTTTGTTGGGGCGATCCACCCATTGCACCGAGGATTCTCCTTGGGATATACCCCACCTCATCCCATGAAGTCGTTACAGAAGGTCGACAATTAGACCGGCTGGATCACTGAGCTATCTTCACTCGGGACACTGCCCGGGCACAGTCCCCTGAACAACGTCACAACGCCGGAAGGGCGACTGACAAATGACCCCTGGTCAGCTCCTTTCAGATGAAAGATCTTTCCCGGCTTGCCGTAAAGATCAGGAGTCAGCGTCCACGACATCTTCCTGGGATGCGTCGCGTGGAAGAAAGCCGAGATGGGATAATCCCTCGGCATCGTTGGCAGGTACAAAACCAAATTCCCGGCAGGGAAAACCCAGGGCTCCCTCTTGGGCTTCGTCTGGGACTGTTTGCCAATCATGTCCCCAAAGAGGAAAGCCGGCTTTATGTACTGCTTCCCGTCTACATATGTCAAGGGCTCGCCATTGATCATGCTCAGCAGCGTCCGCTCGCCCTGAGCCGATATCAAAAACTCCTTTCCCTCAGGATACTGGGGTCCAGAGATGGGAAATACCACGTGGGACAGATCCTCCAGGTAGTTCGAGTTCAGCATCCCGGCAGCGGAGCCCATCACCTCGGCCAGTGGAGACTCACCCAAATCAACTGCAAAAGTGCAAGGAAAATATATCATTGCAAATCTTGCACAAACATACAGACCAAAGAAACGACAGTCTGTGCTCTACGCAGGATTGTACAAATTTGGTTATTTTACGTCGGAAGTCCCCTCCAGAAGCGTAAAAACTCAAATTTTACGATATACGCCAATTTTCGGTAGCCAGAGCTTTTACGCTCAGAACTACAAAAATATGGAGTCTTTACGCTGGCACATTAGAAATGTGGGCGTAAAAGATGAAAACGTCTCCGTGCATCATCTTCCTCAAAAGAGGCTATCAGCATAGAAGATGACCTAGCGCGGTCACGTTCAACGTGTGCGAAGGATTTTTTTTCGTCATTTTTTGTCACCCCAAAGGCTCTACCTCTAAGACCGGGTGCGCTGCTCGTCGGCGGGATACTTCGCTCAGAAGGAAGTTCGTCTTGCCCGACCGAAGACTCCCTCGCTGGGACAGAAGAATGAGAAGAAGAACCTATACTCTTTCCCTTAGCGGAGGGGGTTTGTTTCGGCGCCATTTTCGAAGACTCGAGGTGCTCGGAGAAGGAACGAAGAAAAACTCAAACAGTCGAAAGCTCTCTTTCGCAGAAGACAGATAAAAAGTTTTTCTCTCAAAAGCTTGGGATATATAGAGAGTTCGGGTCGACTCCTCGAATCCTCGGACGGACTCCTCGAGACCCTAACCAAATCTCGCAATTAATAGTGGGTTATGATTGGATGCTACGTCAGCCCACTACCCTTGAAAGACGGACAGTCAGCAAATTCAAAAAGTTTTTCGTGCAAGACGGTTCAGCAGGTTCTACGCTAAAGGAGCTTTCTACGCTCAACAGCAACAGATCTACGGTTTTACACTTGCAAGATATAAGTCTATGGTTTTACGCCCGGATGCCTTTGTGCTCGGTAGCTTTTATACTCGAGAGCCCATAAACCTACGACTTTACGCTCAGCAGATACCAAATCGATGATCTCATGCTCGATGGCGCTCAGTTTATGCTCAGAAGCAACAGATCCGCAAACTTCACGCTCGAAGAAATTTTCTTTTCAGGAGCTACAGATATACAGTTCTACGCTAAAGGAGCTTTCTACGCTCGACAGCTATGAATCTACAGCTTTACGTTCGACAGCTATAATTCTATGGTTTTACGCCCGGATGCCTTTGTGCTCGGTAGCTTTTATGCTCGAGAGGCCACAAACCTACGACTTCACGCTCAGGAACCAAAAGTCTACGATTTCACGCTCGATGGTGTTCTACGCTCACAGGCTACAGATCTCCAGTCCTACGCTAAAGGAGCTTTCTACGCTCGACAGCTACGAATCTACAGCTTTACGTTCGACAGCTATAAGTCTATGGTTTTATGCCCGGATGCCTTTGTGCTCGGTAGCTTTTATGCTCGAGAGGCTACAAACCTACGACTTCACGCTCAGGAACCACAAGTCTACGATTTCACGCTCGATGGTGTTTTACGCCCAGAGGCTAGAGACTGATGATTTCATGCTCCACGACTTTCCGCATATTCGAACAGTCCCCAAAGCGGTCAATTGCCAAGCGTTCACACAGAAGATACTCGTTCTTGACCCAGAGCATCCCAAGTACCCGAAGCATACAGAGTTCAAATATTAAGAAATTACTCTTCTCGGGTCCAAAATTGGAGGTTCATCCAGACTCCAGTCTGAACATCTTGTCTATCAAGATGGCAAAATCAGTTTGACAGCCAAAACCTCGACCCTGTTCCAAGGGAGTTTTGAGAGATCATTCTTGAAGACAAAGTCTGAAAAAAAATTCTGCTCATCAGAAACAGCAGTTCAGAGCTCTACGCGGTCCCTCAGTCCTAGCAACAAGACAGTTCTAAATGTTCAAAATGCTTAAACAGCGTTCTATGGACTATTCGTTATGCGTAAAGGACAGGGCCTAATACTCTTTCTATCAGAGTTGGCGTAAAGATTCAGACGTGTCGAAGCTACACATATTCAGATTTTACAGCAACGTATGGCAAGATGATCATATGAAGAAGCAAGACAATTTTATTAAAGATTAAAGTCATGATTACATATGAGGGAAATCCAATCTACAAGGGTTTTCTTTTCATTTTCATGATTACAACTGAGGAAAACTCCGTCGACAGGAGGGTTTCCCCATTATCGTTTGAAGATTGCCCAGAAGCTGTTCTGACAGGTTCTCGCTGGGCTTCAATTCTTCATCCATCTTCTCCGGCGGTCAGTCAGTTCCAGCAAACTGACTGACATGGCAATGATTAACGGCAGAGTTGGGGCTTTCATATACCACGCTCCGTGCGCCATGGCAGATTGGGTTGAGGTATTAAACCCAACTCAGTCCTGGGAGACGGCTGTTACAGCTTGTCTTCTCTCCCATCCCCGAAGAGGTGACAGGAGAAGACACCGCTTGCAAGCAGTGTGGTCTAATACGACCCTTCCCTTCTCCTAAAAGAACAGCCATACAAAGTTGCTGATTATCCCGAGCAAGGGAGGCTAAGATATCCTTCCATGATCCATCGTTGCAGTGGACACTTGCTCGAAGATGCCATCTTTTTCGGCTTCCTATATGCTGGAAGAACATGATCTCCTTCTTCCTCAGGTCGACCCGACGAACTCCGACGATCATCTCTGCATGGTAATGGGAATGTGGGGAGAACGGGCTAACTCCCCCAATAAATCCGCCATAAAGTCAGCATCGACCGTTTTAACGCTCCATTCAGAAACGTTTTGAGTTACGAGGGGCCATTCATGCTTCATTCAAAGCGTTTCAAATTCTGAGAAATTTAAAAGCTTTGAAGGAGGTCTTGTAGAAGCATGAAAAATACGCTGGGAGGATCTACGCAGCCTCTTGATGCAGAGCAGCATAAACAGAGGCCTTCAGAGCCATCAAGCGTACAACAGAGCTCTTTCCACTAAAACACAGCTTGAAGAATAAGCTCAAAGGACCATCCGCGTAAGTGCAGTACGTCCAGGCCGCTCCAGCGTAAACAGGGTTCTTCATCGCCTCCATGGCGTAAAACTCATCCGCTCTCAAAGCAGCGTTAAAGCGTACGAGGAACGCTTTATCTTCCCCGAAATGAACCTGTCAAGTTACGCAGTGAATCTGACCTCTGACTCCTGACAAAAAGTGCTGCACGGCTACCCAGACGACGGCTGGAAATGATGGCAGACCCCTCGGGACGCGTCCCACAGTATGATGGCGGATCTTTGCATTTAATGCAGAGGATTTGGTTAAAACATCACCGAACCGTCGTTTACTGAAGTCCCCTCAGCGTAAACTGCTCTTTCGCGTACAAGGAAATACGCTGCCATATTTTATACAGGCAAACATGAGCTGTTTTACGCTCCGCAGTAGACAAACCGTCTGCCACGTCAAAAGCTGTACTTCGTACGGGACTCGAGGCACGTCTCCACGTCTAATTGCACAGAGTGGTGACAGTTTCTCTCAAGGCACGTCTCTGCGATGGATGCACAGAAGGGCTGCAAACCTTCAAAACACGCCTCCGCATTTAATGCATAAGATGGTGGCAAATCTCTGCAAGAGATTTGATTATATCTTCGAAAGCCGTAATTCCGGCTAAGACGTCCACATCAGCACTCTGGCACGGTACGCAGCGGCTACTACTCCCATTCAGGATCTGTGCTCGCGCGGCTTCTACGCCCACTCAGTCTCTATGACCACTCGGCCTCTACGACCATTCGACTTCTATGCCTATTCGGCTTCTATACCTGTTCGGCTTCTACGCCTGTTCGGCTTCTACGCCTGTTCGGCTTCAACGCCTGTTCGGCTTCTATGCCTACTTGGCTTCTATGCCAGGGTGACAGTCATTTGGCTTCTACGCCAACCTCTTCTACACAAGAGATACCTACCTTCGTGGCTTCTACGCCGTGATCTTCGAAGCAAATATACGCATTTTGTCCCCTTAGTTGGACACGCGTCACATGCTCACTCAAAAGGTCATCTATACGCAGGCATTGGTTATCTTAACAATTGTGTAAAGGGGTGCTGTACTTTCCACTCCTCGGTTTTTACACCGACGGAGTGGTCACTGTCACCAAAACTCTATAAATAGAGACCCCTATCAATGGGGAACAAGGTGGAAAAAAGGAACAAGGGTCGAAAAAAAATGAACAAGGTCGACAAATTGGAGGATCAAAAACTTGGTCAAGAAAACCAATACTAGATCAAAAGGTCAAGAGAGAGAAAGAGAGAGAGAGACCGAAGCTCAGGCAAAGAGCAGGGATCGACGACTTTGGCATCATGCATCCACCCTCTCCTACAACCTTCGAAGCTGCTACCTGTCTTCCACGATACTTCTTCAACATCGTATGGTCCAAGGGCTAAAGTGATCGATTGTATATCAGACACCTATAGCAATTTATACCCAGATTAAATAAATTATACTCCCACATCCTCGTATAGGATTACATTGTACAAGTTTATTTGTAAACCAAAGGGCGCGGGTTTCGCATAAACCCTGTCATTGAAATACACTTTTATTCTTTCGTTTAATACCACAAACAGTGGTGTCATCCACTGTAGCATGTGTCATGACCCGCACCTAGATATTCAAGCACGAGTGTGTGGGTGCGCCCAGCCTACGCCACAACATCGGCGGTAGAACGCTGTCTAGGTCAATTCTAACTAACTAAACATCTCAGTAATATAAATATGGTACCTGTCAATCATCTTAACTCCAAACGGAGGGATAGTATGGTATCTCATAAATGTAACTATACTCAATCACAATACAAACTAAGGAAGATAGAGCATGAATGGAATAACGAAGAAAAGAATCAAGATACAATTCACAAGTCTGAAATAATATACATGCCATGAATCTCAATAACCGTCTAATACAAATCTACCAAAATAAACTAAACCTCATCAGGCTCTGAAACTAAGTCCTCCTGGTCTATAGGAGTATCCTCTAATGGTATGCCCTCATACGGCCCGTAGAATGTAGGACACTAATCTATGAGCCAATCATCTGGAAAAATATATCCAGTCAGAATTGGAGCGAAGTACATACCTCTAAAAGCAGTTTCAAATACATAATCAAGCATATAAAATAGATAATAGAAAAGAATATAAGATATCTAAATAACAGAATAAAAAGAACGAGAGTGAACATGTAATGTACTAGAATGAAGAACAAGCAATATGAATATCTGCAATATAAAGGAATAATTGAAATCTAACAAATGTGCCTCAAAATACAAGTTTATTATATGATCAATTTAGGTTAAACACGAATACAATAAGGTAACTTGGTTATAAGTGTGGTATATAATCGACATGTACATGAATATACTGGGGCTTTAATCACATAATCAACTCCTACTCCCCCATCCCCAACTAATACCAATATATCCAATCATGACACGTTATGAACACGAATATGGGCACACTGAACACGAGCAGTACGTGTACACAAATAAGTATACTGAGTACGAGCAGTGTGTGAACACAAAATATAAAGAATTAATACCCAATACACATGATAAAATATATATGAAGGAGTACTCGCTGAACACGATAAGAGATAACATCTCCTGACAGGATCCATGTAGTACCAGTCCGTGAAACCACTATGTCGTAATCAAGTATAAAGTTCTAGAACATGAGATATATACACTATTATAAATTAAAAATTAACAGAGAAATATACTCGCCTGAGGTCCTGAGCAAGGTGTGTCTCTCGATATCCAAGCTGGTATCACACAGACCTATATATGGTACATTGCATCAATACAAGATTTTGGAATAAAAATAAGTTAGACTAGTTCAATTCTAGGTCATAAAACCATTTCTAAGCCAAAATAGTCAAACTAGGTCTACTCTAGGTCAAACTAGTCAAACTAGCTATTTCTAGGTTGTATGAGTCCATCTCTAGGATATTAGGTCCATACACTATATAACTAGGCCACACTAGCTAAGTTAATATATTAGGATACAAACAAAGTACCTTATCATAAGATACGCAAATTTTTAGATATAAAAATACTAATTTATATATATACAAGATAATACATATAGTAATCTTAGCTAACTAATGCAAAGTGGATACTTTGGCTTTGAACCAATGCGTATCTCACCACCTACACACCCATCTTGATACTTAAACCCAAATACCTTGGATATCTACCAATACCTTGACATTACCTTGGTATCACAAGGTAATTCAAATTCTAGTATGTAATTAACTACCAATACACTAAACTATAAATAACATTAACTAAACTACTACAATACTACTAACTACCTAACATACTAATACACACACACACACACACACACACACACACACACACACACACACATATATATATATATATATATATATAGCTACAAGTAAACAAGTATATACATATCTAACTATTAGATAATAATGTATATGTATATATATAACTACTAACAAAGTAACTAGCTACTAAACTATTAATGAACTACTACCTACTAACTTGCTCTAGCTGCAGTGGCTTGCAGTGGCTCCTGCAGCTTGCTTGCTTTGCTGCTGCATACTGATATTGCTGCTGAATCCTTGATATTGCTGCAGCTAGCTGAAGTTGCTATTGCAGGCTCCTGCACCTTGCTTGTTGTGCAGCTACCTGCTGTTGCATGCTGTATGCTACACAGTTTGCTTAGTTGATGCATTGCTGTGATTACTGCTGTTGTTGTGGTTGCAGCTACTACTCTCTCCTCTTGCTACAAACTGCTACTGCTGCTCTTGTTGTTGTTGCTGCTGCAACATGCTACTGCAGTTGCTTCAGTTGCTGCTAGCTAGCTGCACTGCATGCTGCTACTGCTTTGCTTGATGTTGCTATGATTCATTGCTGCATGCTGGCTGCTGCAGCTACAGTTGCTCGATCCCCCTCTCACACACATCCACACACATATATGCACATACACACATCTATATACTTATATAGATATATAATACTAGATACAACACACACACACACACACACACACACACACACACACACACACACACACACACACACACACACACACACACACACACACACACACACACACACACACACACATATAAATAGCACTAGAGATATAAATGCATCTCTATATATACACATCTAAATATACAATAGAGTTACATATACATATACACACAATGATCATATATATATATATATATATATATATATATATATATATATATATATATATATATATATACTAAGTATAACTACTATACTAGTAAATGCATATACATTCTCTTATTCTCATGCCCACCCAACCTCCAAATACAACATAGACATCTCCATAAATACACACACACACACACACACACACACACACACACACACACATATATATATATATATATATATCACACATTATTACAATATATCATTCTAATAGATAATACCATGGCAAATTGAATTGAGGTACAATAAAATAAACACGTGGAGTGTACCGCACCCTTATCACACTCATTCTATGATACGCTTGCGATACGGCTCTACCACACAACTAAACGTATCTCGAAGGATGTGAGTAAGTCTAAAATCATAATTATGACAATACGAAGAATGAATTACTCAACTATGTGTCCATGTCAAAATATGATATGCTCAAATCCCGTATCGGAAAAAAAACCCCAAATTAACCTGTATCGCCAAATAATAGGGATACGGCCTACACGTATCCAATTGTGGACACGATACTAGTCACACACAATCAAACATATGTCAGTTTGGTCTAACTGACCTATTGACAAACATAAGATACGCCAATCTCGGAATTCCTTCAAAATTGATACAAAATATCACATAACTTTCTTCATAGGCCTCCTATGAACCTAATTTCAATTCCTATGGATAACCTTAGCATATGGAATAGTTTATAATAATTACATAATATATTTAGAGTCTAATGAAAGAGGGAAAACTAAATTGTACCTATTAGAAGATGGATTTCTAATAAAATTCCTAAATTGGGTGAAAGTAGCCTCCAACTTGTAAATCCTTGCTCCTCCTTGTAGATCCTTGCTTTCTTCTTGTAGATCCTTGTTCTACTAGCCTCCAATGATTAATATGATAGGAATTGGTGTGGGAATAAAGAATTTGGAAGAGGGAAAATTCTAGATCTAGTTTTGGAATGACAAATGAGAAGAGAGAGAGAGAGGCTCTCTCCTCCCTATGGTTGCCGGCCCTTGCCCCTCCTCCAAGCTACTATGGAATATCCAAAATACTCCTTGGGACTTCTCATGAAAAAATAATTAAGGAGGGAAGGTTCTAGTCTAATTAGTTTTACTAATTAATTTATCCTCCTAATGAATGGACTTACTATTGGGAATCTTAACTAGAATTAAATATTGGTCCATGGATCTAAGCTAAACTAGTTAGATCCACTAACACAAGTCAAAAATAAATCTAACATCTAATAATTAATAAATAATATAATAATTAATATTTACAACATGCACAATATTTAATATTATAATCCTAAAAATATAAATACCCATGTCAAATTATCAAACTACCCTTAGTTAAAAAAGTGAGGGTGGCAATCCTATCCACCTTAAAAATATTCGATCTCAAAATTAAGGAAGAAACTAACTACCAAAAGCAATCAATACAAGCAAGAAAGAATTATACCTCACGGCTCAAACAGATATGGATATTGCTCGCGCATTAGATTTAAGGTTGCAGATGTCTGAATATTTAATTAAACCCTTGGTGCACCCTACCATTGTTGTAATATTCGGAGCCCAACATCAGCCCATAAATTCTAACAAATTATTGCATTCTAGACTTGATACACCAATTTAGGCGTTGGACTTTCCCGTTACTCACATTCAAAATTTCTTGTGCTCTAATTTAATTGCATAATTTTTTGTAACCAAAATCTATATTTAATTATGTGTCGCACACCTGTTCGTTGCCATCATTTTTGAGACACCAACTCAACCCGTTAAGCTGGACGAATTAAAGGGTCCAAGACTGACACCAAGCCTACACTATTCCTGACCTTTGTGTCATGCTCAATTGAGACCCTCGGTGCCCCCATTTAATTTAAGAGCATATGACATTTTTATTCTAATTAAATTAGAGATACCAACTTTGACTAATCCCATTTTAATCCTAATTTAATTCTAATACCCCTTTAATTAAGCCCATGCAACACACACAACACCCCCTCACCCTACAGAACACCAAACATCAATTCTCTCATAAATTTTGCATCATTTTATGTGTTTGTACAAATACCCAAAATTAAGGGGCTTATGTGCAAATGTTGTAATAGGTGTCATCACCTCCTTGGTCCAAACTAAATTGAGAAGCCTCACCCTCACTCATTGACCGGTCAAGCCCATCCCCACTCTCGCTCCTTTGGATGAAAAACTTCCTCCATATAAAATCTTAGCCATCAATTTGAATTTGGGCTCATCCTCACCACCCATCCCTCACACACACCCCTATAAAACATCTTTTCCTACACTCTTTCCCAAGCAGGCCCTAATCCCCACACTTGGGAAATCCCTTCCCCCATTTCTCTCCTACCTCCTCACAATTCCAGCCAAAATTCCTGCATCCTTCCTTTTTTCTTTCTTCTTCTTCTTCTTCTTCTTCTTCTTCATCTCTTCTTCTTCTTCTTCACATCCCCAACTAACCCGATCCCGGCCAACCACCACCCGGCCGACCCTCAACCCCGGCGGCCAACCGCTCGACCACCACTGTGGTCTCCTCCAGCACCCCCCACGACTCCACCACCTTCAGCTGCCCCCGTCCACCGGTCGAGCCTCCTTATCCAAACGACAGCAGAGCTCCCCCCGACCGACTGCCATCTCGGCCATCTCTCCCTACTCTGACTTCTTCTTCGACTGCCCCTCCCCCGCACCACCCAGCTCCTCCACCCGCCGCACCTTTTCTCAGATTCACCCTCCACCTCCATCCGCGATTTCACCACTGCCAAGACGAGACTCCACCCGGAGCCCGCTGCCTCCATCGCCATTACCAGCACACTACTACCACTGGCACCACCATCTCCAGTCACCAATGCCACCACCTCGGCCGGGCTTCACACTTCGGCCACCCTTTACCATACCACGCCACCCGCATCCTCCGGTCATCCACACACCACCACACACCACCAGCATCACCACCACACACCAACACCGGCTGCTGCCACCACCACCACACACTAACGCCACCACCCTTAGCCGAGCTTCACCCCCGGCCAGCTTCTTCCCTACGACCGGCCTAGCTCCCTGCTCCGGCCACTCTTCCAATACTCCACGAGCCCATGACCACTTTGATCCCCTCGGCCAGCCGAGCATCTTCCACCACCACCACGCGCCATCGAGGTGAGCTTCTCCCCCTCTCCTTATAGTATAATGATGTTTTCTTTTATTGTTTGTTTGCTTAACTTAGTTAGGGTTATGTTTGTGCATAATTTTAGGGTTTTAGTATAATATAGATCTAGTTACGATTATATATTTGCATGAGAGATTTTAGGTTTAATAATGTTATATATGATTGATGATTAAATGCTAAGTTGAGAGTTTAGGGTTTTGAAGGCTTTAATATTCATGGGTTGGGGTTATAAATTATATACATTAGTGGTAAAATACAAGGTTAATAATTAGGGTTTATGTTTAATGCTTTGAGTAGGGTTTGATGTTAAGTATGCATCTAAATGGTTGTAAAATGATGGTGATATTAAGGCATTGATTATTATCAAGAAACATGTTAATTACTATAAAATGGTAGAGAGATATCAAACTATTGAAAGCTGTTTATGAAGTTATTTGAGGACTGGCTGTACATAGGTAGAAATGAGGTTCAAATAATTTAAAGAAAGGTTTTATATGAACGAGGGTTTATTAATAATAATTTAATGGAGGATGAAATATGTTAACGTACATGGTAATGACTGTGAAGACTAGGGTAAAATTTGAGGATTTGATCATGGCTTGAACTACTGAACACCGTGGTGAGATATAAGAATTGAGAATTTTTGATGATATTGTATAGGTGATTAATTGGATTTGACGTCACGTACCATTAGTCAACCTTGGTCAACTCTCTAGCGTCGTGTCCCTGTGAGTTATAGTTGAGTCTGAGCATATGTTTAGACGTGTGTCACATCCCTGTTTGCCACGTGATAGTTTATTGATTGAGTTTGTATCTCGTCTCTAGGTACTATGGGACATGCGAACTTGGATATTGTACCGGATCCCCATCTTCAGCAGCCGGACGCAGGCAAGTATACCTTTCCACCCTATATTTTAGTTACCAGTTATTTATTGATCTATTATATACATTGTGCGCATTTTTGTTTAGAATCGTTACTTCGGGCTCAGAGTCAGAAGTTCTCTCTTTTCCAACCAAATAAGCACTTTTGCAAAGTTAACCTTCCCGCGGTAGACACAGCGTGAAATACTTTCAGAAGAAATCGAAGGAGAATCAGACGCCGGTCCGGAGCAACATCGTGAGTGGCTCTACTGTTAAGGAGATAAACGTAATTAGAGCTCCTGTTCTTAAACCGCACACACGTGCGGGTGTTCTTTAAACGCGCGCAACGGGATACTTCTTTTGATTGTCTAGGTAATTGAAAGATCATAACTTCTCTTTTTTAGCTCTAGCTTATTTGTCCCTGTTCCTTTTAGGCTATGATCTCATGAACCTGTGTAGTCATTTGGCCGGCTATGGAAAGAAAAAGCTTGCATCTGCTCCCCCTAAACTCGAACCGGTCCCATAGGCCCAGCGGGCGAACATGCCGGGCTCCGGCTCCGAGCACCTGCGGACAACTGGTACTTAATCGGGCGGGGGGCATTTTGGTTTCGTGCAATGCCCCCGCTGCAGGAACAGGCTGATATTACTTCTGCAAATGAGAAAAAGGCTGGAGACAACCCTCCCATCGCGGGTGTAAAAAGTTTCACGATTGTATACATAATTGTGGGTTGATTGACCTTGGGTTTTCAGGACCAGCTATGACATGGACAAAAAATGTAAAAGCCGAGCTAATGTCAAAGAGCGACTTGTTGTCTAATCTCTCTCACAATCGGACGGCATCGTTCGGATCACAACTGGGTGCTGATGTTCATCGATAACGTCTGGTAACGAGTGATAGATATTCATAACACCTTGATGTACGTACCTGTGTATATCATAACCCTAGGACACGTCTATACACTATTATCATGCCAAATTTCATGTATCCTGATACTGACATCATGACTGGAGACTGGGATGACCTTAAGGTCGCGTCTGTTGATAGTTATTTCTGTGTGACAAGACTGTTATATAGAGGTTCAGGTTCAACGCACGATCGTTGACTGTTTGGGATAGGGAACACAGTTACTAGACGTTTGGGCTACTCTGCATGTGCTTATATATGTATATATACTATTTCTGTAGTGATCCTATATCTATAGTAGTTGTATCACCCGCGTGACTCTTTGCCCAGAGCTACGGTACATTCCGTGTGTTTCAGTGTCCGGAGCTACGGTTTTATTTTGGACAGCCCACGCGTCGAACATTGTCTTCAAAACTGTCTTACTTAGTTGGTTATGCTAGATTACACCCTCGTTGTACTTATTTCTTTCTGTTATACTATGGCTTGTTATATTTTGTACCTTGTTACGTCCCTCTGAGGACCTGGTCCCGTGCCAGTTTTACAGCATAGACGATTACGGAGCATTTGGAGTTGCTGATGGAGTTGCTTGTCTTGCAGGCATTGGTACCAGGTACTCAGATCATTTTTACCGGTATTATGGTTACTTTATATTGTTTATTCATCTGCTGTTGTAGCCTAGTTTTTATAGACTCATATTTTTCTCGAGTCTATTCGAGTTTGTGTGTTATTGGGCGGCCGACTTTAGCACATACAGCTCTTTCTTTTATATTTTTGTTCATTATGGATTGAGACATAGATGTTTATATTTACGGGATTTTTAGATAGTGCCCTTTATTACAGCTTATACGTATTCGAGTCAGACCAGAGTCTGGTCGAATGCATAGCTGGCATGTTACATATTCCTGGTCCTAAGTATTTTGAGGTTGGGGCATTACATGGGTGTTGCTGTAGCTGCTGGAAAGGCCTGGACTGGAAATGAGGACGTTTGGCAGATACGGCACTGTTGTTGGCCCCCAAAAAAGAATCACGGTCTCTCTTGGGCTTCAAACTCAACTCTCGCTCAACCTTGTGCGCCTTCGCAAGTATCTCCGAGTATGTCTTATAAAAAGGCGGAATGAGGATCTTCACTTTCCAGTTTAGACCCTCACAAAAATGAATAGCCCGAACCTCCGGCTCTCTCACCAAATATTCTGTAAATTGGCTTAACCTGTCGAACTCTACAGCTTACTCCTCCACAGACTTGCTCCCCTGAATGAGACTCTCAAACTGCCTCTCCAAGTCTAGCCTGTCTGCCCGAGGGAAGAACTTTTTTTTGAAGATGTCCTTGAATACCTCCCAAGACTGTCCTGTGTCAACCAGAGTCGGCTCATTCCCGAACCAAGTACGAGCGACGTCGAACAGTTGAAGTCCTACCACCTCAACCTTCAGATCCTCAGAAAGACGGGACACCCTCATAAGACGCTTAATGTCCTCGAGCCAATCATCAGCATAGACGATGCCCTCCGTCCCCTTGAAACCCTAGTGTAGAAGCATAAAAAATACGTTGGATAGCTCTACACAGCATGTTGATACAGGGCAGCGTAAGTAGAGGACCTCAGAGGCATCAACGTGCAACAGAGCTTTTTCGCCGAGCAAGCGTAAAATATAAAGCTCAAGGACCATCCGCGTAATGCAGTATGACCAGGCTGCTTCAGCGTAAAAAGGGTGCTACATCGCCTTTATGGCGTAGAACTCATCTGCTTTCAATGCAGCATTGAAGTGTACGAGGAACGCTTCATATTCTTCGAAATGAACCTATCAGATCATGCAATGAACCTGACGTCTGGACTCCTGACAAAGGGTACTGCACGAGTACCCAGACGACGGCTATAATGATGGCACGGCACTGTAACCCAGCTGTCATTTACTGCCATTTCTTTGGCGTAAACCGCTTTTACGCATACAAAGGAATACGCTGCCTAGTTTTACACGGACAGATATGAGCTGTTTATGCTCCGCAGAAGACAAACAGCCTGCCATGTCAAAAGCTGCTCTTCGTACAGGGCTCGAGGCACGTCTCTGCATTTAATGTGCAGAGCGGTGACAGGTTCTCAACGCACGTCTCTGCATTAAATACGCCGAATACGGACAGATGCTCGAGGCACGTCTCTGCATTTTATGCGCAGAAGAGTGGCAGGCCTACAAAACACGTCTCTGCATTTAATGCGCAGGATAATGGCGGATCTCTGTATTTAATGCAGGAGATTTGATTAAATATTACCGAACCATCGTCTAGTGACATTTCCTTTGCGTAAACTGCTCTTACGCATACAAGGGGATACGCTGCCCAGTTTTACACAGTCAGACGTGAGCTTCTTATGCTCCGCAGAAGGCAAACAGACCGCCACGTTAGCAGTTACTCTTCGTACAGGATTCGAGACGCGTATCTGCATTTAATACATAAAATGATGGCAAATCTTCAAGACACGCCTCTATATTTAATGTGCAAGATGGGGGCAGATCTCTGCATTTAATGCAAGAGATTTAATTATACCTCCAAAAGCTGTAATTTCGGCTAAGACGTCCATATCATCCCGGCTTCTACGCTCACTCGGCTTCTACGCCTACTCAGCCTCTATGACCACTCGGCTCCTACGCCTACTCGGCTTCTACGCCCACTCGGCTTCTACGCCCACTCGGCCTCTATGACCACTCGGCTTCTACGCCCACTCGGCTCCTACGCCTACTCGGCATCTATGCCTACTTGGCTTCTACGCCATGGTGACAGTTATTGGCTTCTACGCCAACCTCTTCTACACAAAGGATAACTACCTACGTGGCTTCTACGCCATAATCTTTGCAGCAGTTATATGCGTTGTCCCTTAGTTGGACACGCCTCACATGCTCACTCAAAAGTTCATCTATACGTAGGCAATGGTTATTGTAACCGTCGTGTAAAAGGGTGCTGTACTTTCCACTACTCGGTTTCTACACCGACTGAGTGGTCACTGTAACTAAAACTCTATAAATAGATACCTCTATTGACAGAGGGGGAGGGTCACAAAATTGAAGGTCGAACGATCGAAAATTAGTCAAGGAATCCAGTATCAGATCCAAGGTCGACAATTGGGAGGAAAGAAGGAGGAGAGAAAACGGTCGAGAGAGAGAGAGAGAAGAATTCAGAGCTCAGGCAAAGAGAACGGATCGACGACTTTGGCATCGGGCATCCACCCTCTTTGGCAACCTTCGAAGCTGCTTTCTATCTTCCACGGTATTTCTTCATCATCGTGTGGTCCAAGGGACAAAGTGATCGACTGCAGATCAGACTCCTATAGCAATATTTATCAAGATTAAATAAATTGTACTCGACATCCTCGTATAGGATTAAATTGTACAATCTTGTTTGTAAACACAGAAGAAGGGCAGGTTTTCATATAAGACCTCGTTTCTACATATTATCTTTCATTTATTTTATCAAACAACAAGATGGCGACTCTGCTGGGGACATCTTTCTCTTCTGACGAGGAAGCAATTGCTCAATACGATGCGATATCCGTAGGATCCGTAAAGAAGACACTGGTCGTCCAATTTGACCAGTCTGCCTACGAAGACATGCTTCGAACGGGGGGTAGCTCTCACTCTCTCTCTGTCCAAGACAACAGGAAGCTGCGTAAGGTCTGGATGCCCAAGACATCCTCTACCATTCCTGTCGACTCTCCGACCTCTCCGATTTCTCCGACCAACGAGGTTGTAGCATTGCTCCTTCCGCACCTTGCGGGTAAAATTTAGTCGCCTGTCTCTGATAGGGCAGACAAAACTTCTGGCAATGCCTCAGCGCTAATCCAGAAGTATACTCCGCGCTCTGCACGTAAAATTCAGTCTCCCGTCCCTGGCAAAAAAGACGAAACTTCGGACAATGCCTCAGCGCTAGTCCAGAAGCCTACACCGTGCTCTGCGCGTAGAAACCAATCTTCCGTCCCTGGCGGAACAGACAAAATTTTTGACAATGTCTTAGCGCCAAATCAGAAGTTCCAAACGCGCTCCGCGCGTAAAAATATATCTGCCTTCCGCGGAAAAGCAGATGATCCCTGCAATCTACACAAGGGAAAGCAAGCAGCGGACTACCCAACTTCTCGACCTTTACACTAGCAAGGGAAGAATCTGCCAGCCCTCCGGATTACGCGAGAAGCTGACGGCCGACTGAGGACCTCCTCGGCTTTACACCAGCCCGAATTATGCCAGGAGAAGCCCCTCAGCGTAAAGAAGGCTCAATTTGCGGAAAGACACCCTCCTCGAGGATTATCTGCTACCCAAATAGCCAACCTATTGTATACAGGTGGCACAGGGAAAACTAGGGTTCCCAACATCCGCATGCCCACTGATGTGAACAGAAGGAACAAGTCATCTTCTTCTTCTGTAACTCCTCCTGACCTGCGCAAGTACCTGTCATGCCCCGGTTCCATGGATAAGGAACTGAGACACGTGGCAATGGCCAGCAGTGTACTTCGGCGGGCATTCCAATCTAATGGGCCCGTCGGAATACACTTAAGCTGTAAGATACAATGAATAACCCATCACGTAACACAAGTATACTCAATCTAAATCTCATTCACAGGCAGCAATATAAGAGCACAATAGAAGTAAATACAACAACTAATATGCAGGAAGGAAATATCCAGACAAGTATCAAATACAAATACTAGAGTAGTCATACGAGGACAAACCCGCTAGTACAAATATACTGGAAAGAAAGTAAGCAATAAGATAACTTGGGACGGCAGCAGGTAACTAGATAATGATACCGTCCCGAGGAAGGAGTCACTACCAGCGATCAGGCGAAGTCCCCAGGAATGACCTCGTCCTCGGTAGTGAGTACAGCTGCTGGATAGATGCCCGGTCCGTACTCCTCTGGGTAATCCTCGTAGCCTAGACCTGGAAGGGAACCAGGTCCTCAGAGGGACGTAAGAAGGTACAAAAAAACAACATGCCAGGTAAACAGATAGTACAAGTGCAACAACAGGGTAATCTATCATAACCAAACTAGTGTGACACAGTTTAAAGACAATGTTCGACGTGTGGGCTTTCTAATATAAAACCGTAGCTCCGAACACAGAGACACACGGATTGGACCGTAGCTCCGAGTACAGAGACACACGGGTGAACTAGCTACACTAGATACAGGTATCACTACAAAATACTACATATATATAAGCGCGTGCAGAGTAGCCCAAACGTCTAGTAACTGTCTTCCCTTTCCCAAGCGGTCAACGATTGTGCGTTAAACCTGAACCTCTAGCTAAAGTCTTGACACACAGAATTAACCCAACAGACGTGACCCTAAGGTCGTCCCAGTCTCTGGTCATGATGTCAGTATCAGGATACAGGAATCTGGCACGATCATGGTGTATAAGTGTGTCCTGGGTATCGATGTACTCAGGTACGTGCATCGAGGTGCTGTGAAGCATCTAGCAATTATACTAAGACGTAACGTCAAATGTCAACACCCGGTTGTGAACCGGACACTGAGTATCGAACGTCAACATAAATACGCGCACGAGTACATAAAGAACAATAATATCTGTAAACTGAAATACAGGGTGGCAAGGTACACTTGCCTGCGTGTGGTTGCTGATGTCGGGGATCTGGTACCGCGTCCAAGTCCTCGGGTCCCGCAGTACCTAGAGAAGAGATACAAACCAGAATTAATAACCTAATCTATGACTCGCAAGGGCAAGATACTAGAGGGCTGACTACAACTGACTAACGACACGATAGTCCATTAACTAGTCATCTGTATATTCTCCTCGATGTTAATTCTTCGAAAAACTAACATTTTCACCATGTACGATGCATCTAAATTTATATTTATGAAACATAAGTTGCAAGGTCACTATACTAAATAAACCCTAAAATATGCTAACACAACCTCAAGTCATTAAGATCCATTTTTGTATTAATCATCATTAGCCTTAGCCAACATAAACCTTAATCCCGTAGTTCGAATATTCCACTATGTTTGTGGTAGAAAACGAAAGAATAAAGATGTATTCAAGATAGGGTTTATACGAAACCCGCCTTCTTTGGTTTACAAACAAACTTGTATAATTTGATCCTATACAAGGATGTGGGAGTACAATTTATTTAACTGGGTAAATATTGCTATAGGTGTCTGATCTGCAGTAGATCACTTTAGCCCTTGGACCACACGATGATGAAAAAGTGCCGTAGAAGACAGGAAGGATCTTCGAAGGTTGCAAAAGAGGATGGATGTACGATGCCAAAGTCGTCGATCCCTACTCTTTGCCTGAGCTCCGGATTCTCTCTCTCTCTCTCTCTCTCTCTTGACCTCTGGTTCGATCTTTCTTGGAAGTTCGACCTTGGATCTGATATTGGTTTTCTTGACCAATTTTTTCGACCATGTTCCTCATTGATAGAGGTCTCTATTTATAGAGTTTTAGTGACAGTGACCACTCTTCGGTGTAGAAACCTAGGAGTGGAAAGTACAGTACCTTTTTACATAACGGTTAAAATAACCAATGCCTGCGTATAGATGATCCTTTGAATGAGCGTGTGATGTGGGTCCAACTAAGGGACAAAATGCGTATAATCGCTACGAAGATCACGGCGTAGAAGCCACGTAGGTAGGTATCCCTCGTATAGAAGAGGTGGGTGTAGAAGCCAATATCTGTCACCATGGCATAGGAGCCGAAAATAGGCGTAGAAGCCGAGTGGTCATAGAGGCCGAGTGGGCGTAGAAGCCGAGTGGTCATAGAGGCCGAGTGGGCGTAGAAGCCGAGTGGTCGTAGAGGCCGAGTGGGCGTAGAAACCAAGTGAGCACAGGAGTTGAATGGGAATAGAAGACGCAGCGCACCGTGCCAGAGTGCTGATATGGACATCTTAGCCGAAATTATGGCTTTTGAAGATATAATCAAATCTCTTGCATTAAATGCAGAGATTTGCTACCATCCTGTGCATTAAATATGGAGGCGTATTTTTGAAGGTCTGCAGCCCTTCTGCGCATCAGTCGCAGAGACGTATCTTGAGAAACTGTCACCGCTCTGTGCTTTTTTATACGTAGAGACGTGCCTCGAGCAACTGTCACCGCTCTGTGCATTAGACGTAGAGACGTGCCTCGAGCAACTGTCATCGCTCTGTGCATTGGTCGTAGAGACGTGCTTCGAGCCTCGTACGGAGTGCAGCTTTTGATATGGCAGGCAGTTTATCTACTGCAGAGCATAAACAACTCATGTCTGCCTGTGTAAAATAAGGCAGCGTATCCCTTCGTGCACGTAAAAGCAGTTTACGCAAAAGAGATGGCGGTAAATGACAGCCTGGGTTGCAGTGCCGTGCCATCATTATAGCCGTCGTCTGGGTAGTCGAGCAGTATCTCTGGGTAGTCGAGCAGTATCCCTTTGTCAGAAGTCCAGACGTCAGGTTTATTTCAGGATCTGACAGGTTCACTTCGGAGAATACGAAGCGTCTCTCGTACACTTCAATGCTGCGTTACAAGAGGATGGGTTTCACGCCCAGGAGTCGATTAAGCACCCTGTTTACGCTGAAGCAGTTTGGACGTACTGCCTTATGTTGAGCTTATATTTCATGCTGTGTTTGGCGGAGAAAGCTCTATTGCACGCTTGATGGCTCTGAAGGCCTCTTTTTACGCTGCTCTGCATCAATATGCTGCGTATAGCCATCCAACATATTTTTCATGCTTCTACAAGACCCCCTTCAAAGCTTTTAAATTCCTCAAAATTTGAAATGCTTTGAATGAAGCATGAACCGCTCCTCGTAACTCGAAACGTTTCTAAATGGAGCATTGAAACGGTCGATGCTGACTTTATGGCAGATTTATTGGGGACCGGTGTGTTCTCTTTCGCCTATAAAAAGGCTAGGGGTTAACCCGTTCTCCCCACATTCCCATCACCACGCATAGATGATCGCCGGAGTTCGTCGGGTCGATCTGAGGAAGAAGGAGATTATGTTCTTCCAGCGTGTAAGGAGCCGAAAAAGATGGCATCTTCGAGCAAGTGTCCACTGCAACGATGGATCATGGAAGGATATCTTAGCCTCCCTTGCTCGGGATAATCAGCAACTTTATATGGCGGTTCTTCCAGGAGAAGGGAAGGGTCATTTTAGACCACACAGCTTGCAAGCTGTATATTTTCTCCTGAGACTTCCGCGGACGAGATTAAACAAACTGTAATCGTCGTCCTCGATCGAGTTGGGTTAAAGAAGCCTCAACTGGATCTGACATGGCGTGTGGAGGATGGGCCCTGAAGAAGTTCAGGTAGGCCTAGTGCTATATCCTTCCGCCAGCAATCATCTTCTGGTTCATGACTGTGGAAGTCGATGAACCGCCATAGAAGAAGAGGAAGACCTTCACCGATGCCAGAACCTGTCAGAACAGATCCTGGGGGTGGCCTTCCGATGATGACGAGGAAATCCTTTGTAGACGGGATTTCCTCATATGTATTCACGAAAAATGAAGAAAACCCTTATAGACTGGATTTCCCTCATATGTAATCGTGATTTTCTTTTAATAAAGTTGTCTTCTTCTGTGCATATGATTGTCTTGCCATATGTTGCTGTGAAGTCTGAATATGTGTAGCTTTGACACGTCTGATTCTTTATGCCAATTCTGATAGAAAGAGTATTTAGGCCCTGTCTTGTCTTTTACGTATAACTAGTGATGCGCAGAAAGCCGCTTTAGCATTCGAGTGTTCGAACTGTTCTGTTGTCAGGAATGAGGAACCGTGTAGAATTCTGAACTGTTGTTTTCACTTCTGTGTAAACAGAATTCTTGTTTCAGACTTCATCTTCAAGAATGATTTCTCGAAAATCCCTTGGAACAGGGTCGAGGAATGGCTGTCAAACTGAGTTGCCATCTTGATAGATGAAATATTCGAACTGGAGTCTGGATGAACCTCCAATTGACCTGAGAAGAGTAATTTCTCAATGTTTAAACTCTGTATGTTTCGAGTACTTGGGATATTTTGAGGTCAAGAAGGAGTATCTTCTGTGTGAACTCCTGTAATCGACCGCCTCGAGAACTGTTCGGATATGCGGAAAGTCAGAGATCCGTAGTGTAAATGAGCTGAAAATCCTGAGTTCGTAGCCTATTGAGCGTAGAAAGCCACCGAGCGTGAGATCATCGATTTGGTATCTGCTGAGCATAAAGTCGTAGGTTTGTAGCCTCTCGAGCATAAAAGCTACCGAGCACAAAGGCATCCGGGCATAAAACCATAGACTTGCAGCTTGCGAGTGTAAAACCGTAGATCTGTAGCTGTCGAGCGTAGAAAGCTCCTTAGCGTAGAACTGTAGATTTGTAGCCTGAGAATAAAAGAAATCTTCCGAGCGTAAGGTTGTGGATCCATTGCCTCCGAGCGTAAACTAAACGCCACCGAGCGTGAGATCATCGATTTGGTATCTGCTGAGCATAAAGTCGTAGGTTTGTAGTCTCTCGAGCATAAAAGCTACCGAGCACAAAGGCATCCTGGCATAAAACCATAGACTTGCAGCTTGTGAGCGTAAAACCGTAGATCTGTTGTTGTCGAGCGTAGAAAGCTCCTTAGCGTAGGAACTGCTGACCTATTTTTGCACGAAAAACTCTTCGAATTTGCTGACTGTCCGCCTTCTCTAAATAATAGACTGACGTAGGACCCAATCATAACCAAATATTAATTAGGAGATTTGGTTCGGATTTCGAGGATTCCGTCCGAGGATTCGGGGAGTCGACCCGAACTCTATATATATCCCAAGCTTTTGAGAGAAAAACTTTTCATCTGTCTTCTGCGAAAGAGAGCCTTCGACTGTTTGAGTTTTTTCTCTCGTTCTTTCTCCGAGCATTCTGAGTTTTCAGAAATGGCGCCGAAACAAATCCCCTCCGCTAAGGGAAAGAGTATAGGTTCTTCTTCTCGTTCTTCTGCCCCAGCGAGAGAGTCTTCGGTCAGGCAAGGTGAACGTTCTTCTGAGCGAAGTATCCCGCCGACGAGTAGCGCACTCGGCCTTAGAGGTAGAGCCTTTGGGATGACAAAGAATAACAAAAAATCCTTCGCACATGTTGAACGTGACCGCGCTAGGTCGTCTTTTTTGCTGATAGCCTCTTTGAGGAAGATGACGCACGGAGACATTTTTATCTTTTACGCCCATATTTCTAATGTGCCAGCGTAAAAACTCCATGTTTTTCGCAGTTTTGAGCGTAAAAGCTCCGACTGCCGAAAACTTGGTGTATACTATAAAATTTTAGTTTTACGCTTGTGGATGGGACCTCCGGCGTAAAATGACCAAATTTTTTACAGTCTTGGCGTAAAGCACAGACTGTCGTTTCTCGGTCTTTATGTTGCAAGATTTGTAATGACGTGTTTTTCTTGCACCTTTGCAGTTAACTTGCATGAGTCTCCTCTGGTCGAGGTGATGGGTTCCGCTGCCGGGATGCTGCACTCAAACTATCTGGAGGATCTGTCCCACGTGACATTTCCTATCTCCGGACCCCAGTATCCTGAAGGAAGGGAGATCTTGATATCGGCTCAAGGTGAGCGAACGTTACTGAACATGATTAACGGGGAGCCCCTGACGTACATAGACGGGGACCAGTACATCAAGCCGACTTTTCTCTTTGGGGACATGATTGACAAACAGTCCCAGACGAAGCCCAAGAGAGAACCCTGGGTTTTCCCCACTGAGAGTGTGGTCTTGTACCTGCCAACGATGTCGAGAGATTATCCCATCTCGGCTTTCTCCCATGCGACACATTCCAGGAGGATGTCGTGGATGCTGACTCCCGATCTTCACGGCAAGCCGGGGAAGATCTTTCATCTGAAAGAAGCTGACCAGGGGTCATTTGTCAGCCGCCCTTCCGACGTTGTGACGCTGTTCAGGGGACTGTGCCCGGGCAGCATCCTGAGTGAAGACAGTTCTATGATGCAGCTGGTCCAGTTGCCGACTTTCTGCAACGACTTCATGGGGCGAGGGGGTGTATACCCCAAGGAGAATCCTCGGTTCAATGGGTGGATCACCCCAACAAACCTCCAATGGGCTTACCTAGTTGACTGGGCCTTAAAGCATTTTCGGAGAGAGCTGGAGGTCATCGGACTGTATGCTGCTGTGAGTGCGACGAGTGTTGGGTTGCCTCCCAACCCTAACCTATTTCTGGCACTGATGGAGCGATACATTTCGCTCATCGGGACCTTCGCCACTCCACTGGGGGAGTTGGGGTTGGCCCTCCATGAGATGACAGTGATCTCGAGACTGCCGATGGGGGACACCCCATATGAAGAGTATGTTCCCACCAACCGGGAGTTGGAGGACTCGGACCCTCGGGTTGTGGAGGTGTATCAGGAGCTGATGTGCAACTACTTCGCGTGTACTACTTTTTATGATGAGCCTTCTGATTTGGCTTACACCACTAAGTGGATGTCCTACCTCTTCTTCCACCGGGCCAGGGCCGTCAAGTCGGAGAAAGTTTCGGGGGGCAAGAATGAGCTAGTAAACTGTTTGGGCGTGCTTACTGCCCAAGTCATCGAGGATCTTATGGAGGATGCTAAAGCTCCAGATCATATTCTCAATGACGGGGTAGGAAAGTACCCTGAAGGCACTAAGGCCTACAGTTACTTGAGGCGTCGTCGTAGGCCTCTGTCTAAGGAAGCCAGGCTGGCTGGCTTTCTCTCCATATGGCTGCGTCGAGTAGTGGTGTCCGGTATCGCGTCCGCGGACCGCATTTACCGGAACATCCTGTGGCCTGCCGTACGCCTGGTATTCAGGGCAAGACTTGGCTTGCTCCCTGCCATGGTGTGCCGTATACAGGCTGGCCTGAGAGCCATGACCGATGGACTGCTCGTCGATGAAGCTCGGCATGATAGCTTTCCCCGGGTAGAGTTATCATACCTGTATTTGATGGGATGGTTAATTCTCCACAACCCCCGGGTGATGTCTCCCGGCCCTGGTAGTAGCTCGGGGGGTAGTTTCTTGCTGAACTACAAGGACTCTCCCTGGAACGTGAACACAGTTTTAGACTGTCGGCTGGTGCTGAGCCTCGGTCATTGCTGGAAGCTCCTCTGCACTGTCCCCTCTGTACATCATAATCAGTCGGGGATTAGGCTTGAGGATTTAGGTGGAGAGAAGACCAATTTTTCTCCAGAAGCTTTTAATTGGTTGGTCTGCATCAGACCCTCCCATTTGCTATACAGAAGCGAAGATCATTGTTTCTTCGAGCCCTACTTGCCCAGTCGGTTCGCCAGGCAGTTTGGGTACGATCAGCTGCACGTGGGCAATGCCGTCACCAGCTTCAGGTCCAGGGGCGGACTCATTGATGGAGCCAGAGGATGGCGGTATTTTATCATGGGTTGCACGGGAGCAATCTTTATCGTGCCGGTCGTCACACTCTCCACGGAGCTGCGCATCCTCCATTCATATGCCCAGTTCTACGTGGCGATCAACACCTTCCATCGCAATTTTGACATGCGTGGAAGCTTTAGGGTGCCTTCTCCCAAGTCTGGGGGAAGAGTCGAAGTACCCTCGGTTTCGTCTGACGAGGGTGAGGGGTCCGTCACTCCGGATGAGCCTCTGGTGTCGGTGCCGAGGTGTGAAGTGCCTCCTCCTGCGGGGGCTTTGGCAGTCTCTAGGAAGCGAAGGGCTCCTTCTTCGAATCAGACTTCCCCTTGCAAGAGGAAGAAGAAGACGGTTGCTCGTTCTCTCCGGATTCCTGGTATTGAGGCTCCTAGAGAGGAACCTGCTGTCTGCCCTGTTGGGGATGTCTCTTTGATTGGAGGTTCCTCGCCTTTCGGAGAGGGACCCTTAGTTTCGGCTGGCGATGACGGAGAACTCCTACCTGAGGCTGCCGTTGCTGCCATCGCCTCCGGTAGTGGAACAAAATTGCCTGCGTGGCCGAGGCAAATAAGAGAATCTTTTTCTGGACCAGCCACGGATGAAACTCCTGCCGCGTCCGTGAGCATGCCTAGCGAGATTCTGGCTGACGAGCCTTGACTGTATCTTGGTGAAGGCTCGGTAGAGCACCTGGCGGTGTCGGTGGGCCCACCCCTTCTCCAGGTATGACAGTTCGCATTGCGTCATTAAGGCATGATTTAGCTACGTGGGCTGCAGATGCGACATATATACCGTTGGCTACGGGTAAATGTTATCTTTATGTCTCCTCTTAGAAAGATTACCATCATATTGATATCAACTTTCTTGTCCTCTTCTCAAGGGACGGCGTCAATGGGGAGTATAGCGTTGAAGCGCCTTCTGGCTCTGCTCGGGCTCTTGGTGATGACACGGAGGCGCCCGACTTCGAGGAGAAAATATCTTTGGGGGCCAGCTCGCCCGGAGTAGTTTCGTCACCTCAAGAGGAGGACGAACCCGTTGTCGTGACCTCGCCTCTCGCGAGGATGCCGATGACTTCGACCGTCGTTGTCGTACCTCCTTCGGTCGCACCACCCGTCGAGGCGGCGGCTGTGGCCACCTCGTCTATAATCATTCCTGGAGAAGAACTCACCAATCGGATCTAGTAGCACTGGCCGAGCAATACACCAGCCTCTTTTACACCAGTTTGAAAATGCTGATATCAATGGTGTTGGCGAAGAACCTAGACTTTGAGCGTCTGAAGAAGGCTTCTCAGTTTTCGATCGGGGCGGTTAGGGAGTTCGGCGATTCTGGGGTAGCTGACGCCCTGGATGCGATGGTTAATAGTTTGGAGCAACCTATTAACAAATACTTGCAGCTGGCTCAGTACAGCCTTGAAGCTGAGGTCCAGGCCAGATATGACCTCATGACTGCGTGACTTACTAAACAGCTGGAAAGCCTAGATGACTCCATCAAAGCACATAAGCTGGAGATGGATGAAAGAAAAGCCGTCGTGGAGGAGGCTCTTGCTCTTCAGACGAAGTGCCAATCCGAGCATGAAGGGAATATAGCGAGGGCCCGCAAGTTGAAAAAAAAACTCGCTCTGGCAGAGGAGTGGGCTTCTCAGTCGTTGGCAGGTCTAGATGCAGCGACTGGTCGACTGAGCACGGCACGACGAGATCTGGAGCGCGCAGAAGCTGCCCGTACTGGCTCTCTTCGGGCAAGGGCCGAGCTGTCCTTTATGAACAATCTCGAGGCACGGCTGGAGCGGGCCCGTGCTGATGCCTTGGTTTCCAGGGATGAGAGGATAGCTGCACTAGTACAGCTGATTCGCGATCTGACCGCTCCCCCACAATGATGTACCCTTTCTTCTTTTTGCTTCCCAAATATAATTATGCTCTTTTTGGGAATAAATAAAAGCAACTCTTTTCTGACTTTGTTGTCACCCCCACTTTTTGGGATTAGGGGTATTTTTTTCTTTTCGTAATTAATGAGTAAATGATTGTATGATAATCGATTTTTTTTTAATTTACAGTGACCTTAATTGATTATGCACTTTATTATTATTCAATAACTAGGACGCTAGCCTTGTCTTCCATTTGATTCGAACCCCTGCCCTGGATACGTCGGACCATTAATTAATGCTCGTGTCCTACGTAAATCCAGTCCTTGTACTCCTATGGAATTATAGAACACCTCCTTGCATCTAATTTTGATTTAAGCAAACAATAAACCTATTTCATGCAAATTTCCGTAATTTATTAAACCCATTTTTTCCTTTCATTATATTTCTTGATTCTTGGGAGTATGTAATTTAACAGCAACTCCTTTGAAACCATAGCTTCAAACCCTTGAACCAATACATTCTAGAAATTCATTTTAATTTATTTGAAACCCTAACCATCGAAACTATCCATGGCAAGCCCAATCGCAATAGGGCCTTGACCAAACTTAATTCTAGGTCAACCCAAGTCTACTACCTATATATATATATATATATATATATATATATATATATATATATATATATATATATATATATATATATATATATATATATACATAGTATTACTTTTTCCTTTTCCCTTTAACCTAAAACCCTAAAACCTCACCCGACCCCTTCCCTTACCCATCTCCACGCCGAGCGCCGAACGTCGGAAGTCTCACCCCACGACCCGCGGGCTCTCTCCTTAACCGCTGAGACATTCCGACCGAGCCCCGAGCGCTGAACGCCGAGCCCGATCCCCGAGCGCTGAGCCCTGAGCGCTGAAAGCCGAGCCCGAGCCCCGAGCGCTGAGCGCTGCCGACCGGAGTTCCCGCGGAGCGCTGAGCGCTGCCGACCGGAGTTCCAGCGGAGACCGACGCTGCCGACCGGAGTTCCCGCGGAGACCGAGCGCTGTCGACCGGAGTTCCAGCGGAGACCGACGCTGCCGACCGGGAGTTCCCGCGCGGACTGACTGCTCGACGATCGGAGTCGACGACCGACCCTGCACATCGACCAGCTTTTCCTGTTCGTGACCATAGCCTCGTAATCGTCGTCGTGCCGAGCGCAGGTTATGTCACTACCACATTCCGAAAACAGGGATAATTTCAACTTTTTACAATATTTAATATTATTGTAGTTATAATTAATTAATTGCATGAATAGTATATATTTAAATTAAATAACTGTGTGATGTGTACTTTAATATATTATATTATAGACAGTGTTCATTTGTGTTGTGATGGTAGACTTGACCTAGAAGCCAGTAGATGAGCACCTGTCGGAATTATGGAATTGTGAGGTTAATTGTTTTAATTAGATTTAATTCTTGGAGTTTATAATTAATTACCGTATTTTATTTATTATTATTGCGCATTGCCTTTGCGTCGATATTTGGAGAGCTACCCTGACTTTTGTCTTCCAACAAATTTTATAATCTTGCCCTAGACATGCCCGCCTTCAATTCTGCTATTTTTGCAACTCATAATTTGGCTCCCTGTGCATTATTTCTGGCCGCTCAAAAATCATCGCGGACGTTATTTAATACATCCCTATTTTTCATCGTTGTGCGTTCCAATCGAAAATTGGAGGCAATCTTGACCTATTTTTCGTGCGGCCCAAATTAGGGTAATATTCTGTTCTGAGTCTTCTTCATTATTGGTATTGATGACCTGACCTGATTCTGGTCCCATGTACTCCTAATTAATTTTGGAACACAACTTGCATTTATTTCTCATTAAATTGAGGATACTATTTTAACTGATTTTAAAAATCCTAATTTAATTCCAGTGTCCTGCTATTTAAGCCCGTACCTATCATACAGTGCCCCCTGACCCTACAAAACACCGGACCCCGAATCGCCCGCCAAATTTTCGTCATTTTATGTGTTTGTGCAATTTCCCAAATTTAAGGGGGTTAAATTGCAAATTGGCATTTTGTGCCAACACCCAATTATTTTAACCAATAAGGAATCCTTAATATTTTAATTAAACCTCACCCTAAATCTCCCATGAATTAATTTCCCTCATGTCCAATCTGGACCACTCATTTGGAGGGTCAATCACAACCCTCCATCAAAATTCCCTCATCCTATATAATGACATATCTATATCAACCCTAATCCCTAGACAACCTAGGTTTTCCCCCACCTCTCTCTCTCCTCCATCCTCAACACCAAACCGTAGCCTCCTTCTTTTTCTTTTTCTCTTTTCCTTTCTTCTTCTCCTTCTTCCTTCCTCCTTCTTCTTTAATTTTTTCTTTCATTTGAAATTTCAAAAGGAGATAGGGGGGAAACTTGAACTGTTCACAACCTCCCCCCATACTGTTCAGTTTCCGGCGGCTATCTTCCCGCTGGCAGCTGCTGCCCGCGCCTACTGGTCCTCCGGCGGATCCGGCGTTCAGCCAGGCGGCGCTGCGCGTGCTCCTCCCTCACGATCTCCCTCACCTCCTCCAACTGCTCCGGCCTCCCACCACTCCTTCCCGACTGTCCTCCCTCCAACCCGAACTCCTCCATCTCCATCATCACCATCACCACCACCATCAACCATTCCTCCCGGCCCCGCTCAACCACCCAAGTCGACCACCTCCCTGCTGAAGCTCCGGCGGCCGACTCCTCCAGACCTCCCCGACGGCGCTGCCTCAACACCCCGGCGGTCCAGCGGCCCCTCCGACCCGCCGTTCACCCGCTGCTCCCCTCCCCTGTGCTCCGGCCGGCAACCAACAGTGAGTCTTCTTCCTCCTTCCCTCTTCCCTTCTTCTGTAGTTAGCATGTGTATGTATAGTTAATTAGCATTTTTATGTATGGTTTATTTAGTATGTATATTAGTATCATGTATGTGTAGGTATATGTGTATAGTATTATTTTTAATTAAATGTTTAATAGTATATATAGTATTAGTATACGTATAAAAATATATTTCGTATATACTTAATATATTTTAATATAAATGGGAATACATGTATATATGTATATATATATTTTGTAAATGTATGTATTAATGAATATGTAATGTATAGTATTTCTAATTTATGCTTTAAATATGTGAATACGTATGAGTTTAATTAATATGTAATGTATATATTTTGTATATAATAATTAATGCATAGTTAATGTATATATAATTAATGTGTATGTTAATGTATATACAAATTGTATATATATATATGTATATACACATTGGTTTATTTTATGGCATCTATTTAATAAAAGTATACTAATGTAATTTAAATTAGTATATGTATAATTATTAATATTTAACATGTATGAATTCTAGTATAAATATTTCTCAGTATATACATGTTAATGTATGTTTTAGTATTTAAAATTTATGTGTTGTATAATAATTGGTACATATATATAACCGTATTTTGGTATCAATATATACATATAGAGTTATATTTTCGTATTGGTATATTTATATTTTTGTATAAACCCTTAGCATATTTTTAATATATATATATACATATATTTTGTATATGTATTTAATTTGATATATATTGTAAGTGTTAATCATGCTCTTCACCCATGATTAGCCAGGCCCTGTAGCTATCGTACATGTTCCCAAGCCGATCACATTTTGAAGCTACTATTTCAAACACTTAGAATATATTACAGTTTCCTATTTTAAATCATATACTACAACACCCGTATATGATACTGTTCCTTGTTCTTTTAATTCCATATATGCACTGACTGTATCATATTGCTTATTGCCTGTCTCTCTTTAATTGCCATTGCTTTTATCTCACTGTCCTCTCAGTAGCTAGCATGACATGTTTTATTGTATTATAGACATTATCAATTAATGGAACTGTTATTTGAGAGTGTTGCTTTGCTCCTTCCTGACTGGAAATATTTTTCCAGACTATGCCTTAGAGGACCGCTGTCCGACACTTTATGGACCATATGGTGAGTAGCTGCAGACTTGGTAGTTAGTTGTGATTCTGGAAGGTCTAGCCGGAATTATTATTTATTGTTAGTTCTTTAAGTAGACTATTTGGTACCGGATTTGTCTCCGGCATTTGATGATTCTTGGATATTGATGAGTTAGAATATTACTTGTGGACTTGTGTTGTGTTTAATTTTAATTTCTGTTTCAAAATCTTATCGTGCTGTAATCCTGTGATTGAGTATGTGTTCATCTTATTTGTGTCATCTGTGCCTCCTAATGGAGATTGGATGATTGCGTGACATTAGTTAGATAGTATCAAGACCTTGACAGCGTTCTACCGCCGACACTGCGGCGTAGGCTGGACGTACCCACGCACTCGTGCCCCTAAACCGGGTGCGGGTCGTGACAGGTTAGCTCTTGTCCACGTTCCCATCATTTCCTGCGATGATATACAAGTAACTAGGGACGTATGTATATACGTACTTGCATACGTATTGGTATATTGGTGTATATATATAATGTTTCCAACTAATATCTATATACTTGTGTATAAGTAATGTGTAGGTATTCCCTAGTATATCAATACATGTATTATAATCATAATTAATGTAGGTTAATATATATGCCTACGAACCGTATAATGCTCAATTAGGTTAATACACTTATATATATCTATTATAAATGGAATTAATTAGTATGATGAGAGATTAGTTCATATTAAGTCCCATGTATCACATGTCCAAGATGTCTTGATTGTGGCCACGGATACCCCGTAGCTACATCTACCGGTGACCATGTAGCATGATAGTAGACTGCCATATGTATACTGACGTACTGGCAAGACCGTACCATTGACTGTCTGTTATGCACAGCAATTACAAACGCGACCCCTAGTATGATCCTTGATCATTCTGTTGATCGTGTATTAGTGTGATGTCTGATGTAGTATTATATTTATGATATATCTATAGGACTGTTGGATCACTCAGACGGTACCTTGGAACCTGGACTTTGGTATTGCCAGCGAAGGACCACAGGCGAGTACATTCTCTGACAGTTTCCATTATGTTGATTATCTCTATAATTCTTGTTGTATAGCGTACATGACTCTGACACTGTTTTTACACGAGTTGGCATCATTGAGACCTGTCACGAGGAGTCGTGATTGGAATCCATCGTGCTAGCAGGGGAGAAACGGGGAAGTATCAGTAGTTTATGTGATCATACCCAACTTACATGCAGCATTAGCTCACCCAAATTTCACGTCGGTGCAGCCTTACCCTTACATGCCTCATCGCTGTTACATTCCAGTTAGCCTGACCTATTGGGGATGATCGCTAATCCATGTAATGAGTTATATAACCCAAGCCGATCACATGATATACTGATATTTCACACACTTAGATAGATGATTCTTGACATGTATCTTGATAGACTGATCTTATATTTCCACATGTTCTAGTTGTTGTTCTTATACACACTTACATACCAGTTCTTCGTACTTGCGTACACTTGTAGTTCTATTTCTTGTTAGATGCATATCGATGATGATGTTCCAGTATTATTCCAGCATTTCTTATTTCAGTATCTTATTTCCAGTTATTTATATCTGTCTTGTATTTCTTTACACTGTGTTATAATTTTTGTCAATATATGTGGAACTGCTGTTAGAGGTGTATTTTCGTTCCAATCCTGACTGGATATTTTTTTCAGAGAATCTTGAGGATTTCTGTACTACGCACTACGGACCAGATATAGAAGCAGACTTTGCACCAGAGATCCTAGAAGAGACTATGCTTCTAGATGAGACTTTGCCTACAGCTATTTAGATAGTATTTATTTATGTTTGAGACTTATGGAGGATATTGCAGTTTATGTTTAGACTTATGTTAAGTTTAATTAGAGACTTGTGTTGGACAGTTAGACTGTGAGTATCTTTATGATTGAGACATGGTGATTAACTATGTCATTCTCTTTTATCTTTTATCGTGCCTTATAGTTATGGTGATTGAGTTATATTGTGAGATCATGGAGATGTATATTATTGACAGGTATTTAGTTATCTAGTATTACTGTGACCTTGACAGCGTTTTACCGTCGATGCTGCGGCGTAGGCTGGACGTACCCACGCTCTCATGCCCCTATATCGGGTGCGGGTCGTGACACATTTTTAGTGGTGGCCCATGCAGGTCTAGTCTCGCAAGTTATGCGATACCGTAGTAGTGCGACAACTCAGTTGTACTGCTGTGAGCCTGTGCTAGGATATAGGAAATAGGATCTAGGATGAGAATATGCTCAATCACACTAGGAAATTATGAACTTCATATTGCTATTCTAATGGATTGCTTCCTTTAGCGCTTTAGTATCCTTTCTTGATAATATCATATCTATCACCTTAATTGATTCTTTGATCTGTATTCAGGATGTCACCGAATACTAGATACATAAGAATGGGAGCAGCCAATTCAGAGAGGACTGCCACCTCTCAACCTGACGAACAGATACCTGGAGATCCTCCTACATCTCCTGTTCGTGTGGGAGTGTCTGCAACTAACGGGATTCCTCCTCCACCTATACAGAGGATTGCCACAGCTATGACAGACAACCTTCCACCACCACCGATTCCCGGAGGAGTGCCCACTGACGGGGCACAGATGTTCGCACTGATGCAGGGCATGCTAGAGGCCCAGAGAGTAACAGCAGAGGCTCAGCGTGTTTAAGCTGAGGCTTAGAGAATGCAAGCAGAAGCACACCAGGCGCAGACTGAACTGATAAGAGAGAGCATGGAGAATGCCCATCAGATGACTCTCCAGGCTGTGGAGAGAGTAGCACGACAACCGCAATATCAAGGTCAGCAACAACAGAGGCCCGGTACCATAGTGGACTTTAAGAGGATGATGCCTCGAGAGTTCAAAGGCACAGAAGGAATACTATATGCTGACGAATGGTTAGAAGACATAGAAAGGAATTTGCGCTTATCACAGTTTCTAAAGATTCTTCAGATAGAGGCAATTGGCAGTCAGATATTTGATATCGCACTGATGTGGTATCGTACAGAGCCGAGACTCGCCGCTGAAGGACTTACTTGGGAGGACTTTAAGGAACTCTTCAAAGAGAAATTCTTTCCTGACGTAGCCTTGGGAGCTTTAGAAAGTCAGTTTCATGACTTAGTCCAAGGAGGCATGTCAGTCGACGAGTATGCTGCAGAGTTTTGCCGATTGAGTCGATTTGCGCCATCAATGATTCGAGACCCAGGAGACAGATCTCAGAAATTCAAAAAATGATTGAATAGGGAGATCAAGTCTCGTACTTCGGGACGACGTACTGCTACATTTGAGGGTATTCTGATGGATGCCCAGATTGCCGAAGACGACTTGGACCTCAGGCCCAAGAGAGGACGCGATACATCTGGAGCAACAGGAGGTAACACAGGACCACCCAAGCGCCCACACTCTCAACAACAATATAGGCCGTACCAGCAACAGGCACCAGTTCGAGGACATGCTCAACAACAGCAACCACAAAGACATAATCAACTCGTTACCCCATGTTTGTATTGCGGAAAGATGGGATATACAAGAGACATCTGCAAAAAGATTGGGCACTTGCTTATCGTGTGGATCAGCAGCACATCAGCTGAGGGACTGCTCAACTATTCAGAATCGCCAAGGAGGAGGAGCAGCTCAGAGAGGACCAGCCAGAGCACCTATTGTACCAGGAGGCCAACAGAGAGGACCTCCACTTCCATCACAGCAGGAGAGGTTTGCTCAGCAGCAGCAGCAACAAAGAGGAGCACCACAAGGAAGAGCTTATGCCATGACCATTGAGGAGGCCGAGCCAGCAGGAGACATGATTTCAGGTTCAGTTTTACTCGATTCTATTCCAGCACTCGCATTATTTGATTCTGGCACTTCCCATAGTTTCGTATCTGTATCCTATGCCGTTAAACATTATTTAGAAACGGAACCATTAGATAGGACTTGCAAGATCACGACAGGAGGAGGCATTATCCTAGTCCGTGATTGTTGCAAGGATCGGAGAGTGTCATTGGAAGGCCGAGAGTTAAGCGTGAGTTTACTCGTTATGCCACTTCTGGATTACGTTATTGTACTCAGAATGGACTGGTTGAGTAAACACCATGCTTCTATAGATTGTCACGGAGGTAGAGTAGTATTTCGACCACCAGGAGAGCCAGAGTTTGAGGTTGTCAGAGGAACAGAGGAGCGGAGCAGAGGCACTTTTTGTGGAGACAGGGTGGAAGAAGAAGAGTTACCGCATCCACTTATAGCGGAATTCCTGGATGTATTTCCAGAGGAGTTGCCAGGTTTGCCACCAGACAGAGACGTTGAGTTCTCTATAGACTTGATACCAGGAGCAGAGCCTATTTCACAACATGTCTATAGAGTTAACAACAACGAATTGGTAGAACTAAAGAAACAAGTTGAGGAGCTGCAAGACAAAGGTTTTATTAGATCCAGTTCATCGCCATGGGGAGCACCGATATTATTTGTACCGAAAAAGGATGGCACGGTACGTATGTGTATCGATTATAGAGCTTTGAATAACCTCACTATCAAAAATAAATACCCGCTGCCGAGGATAGATGATCTTTTCGATCAATTGAGCGGAGCGAAGGTATTTTCAAAAATAGACTTGAGGTCAGGCTATCACTAGGTGAAAGTGAAGAAAGAAGACATACCGAAGACTGTCTTTCGAACCAGATATGGCCAGTTTAAATTTACAGTAATGCCGTTTGGTTTAACCAATGCACCAGCAGTATTTATGAACTTGATAAACAAGGTGTTCTACCAGTACCTTGACAAGTTCGTAGTGGTGTTTATTGACGACATTCTAGTATATTCAAAAACCCCAGAAGAGCATAAAGAGCACTTGAGAATAGTCTTAGAAACACTCAGGAAAGAGAGATTATACGGAAAGCTTTCAAAGTGTGAGTTCTTTCTTGAAGAGGTTGAATTTCTTGGACACATGGTGACAGGTGACGGAATTTCAGTTAACCCAAAGAAGATAGAGGCAGTGAAGTCATGGACTACCCCCAGCACGGTAGCTGAAATCAGGAGCTTTCTCGGACTAGCAGGATACTACAGAAGATTTGTACAAGACTTCTCCAAGATTGCGGAGCCAATGACTAGGCTGACCAAGAAAGATGTAGAATTTGTCTAGACAGAAGAATGTCAAGCCGCATTCGATGAGCTAAAAAGGAGATTGACAACAGCGCCAGTTTTGACGTTGCCATCAGGGACAGGTGGATTCACTATCTACAGTGATGCTTCGGGAAAAGGTTTGGGATGTGTTCTTCAATAACACGGGAAAGTAATTGCCTATGCTTCGAGACAATTACATCCTCATGAAAAGAACTATCCCACTCACGATCTGGAGTTAGCAGCAGTTATCTTTGTCCTAAAACTGTGGAAGTACTATCTGTATGGAGAGCGTATGGAGATCTTCACGGACCACAAAAGCTTAAAGTACATGTTTACACAGAAGGAACTGAACATGAGACAGAGAAGGTGGTTAGAATTGATGAAGGACTTCGATATCTCATTACAGTATCATCCAGGGAAAGCCAACGTAGTCGCGGATGCCTTGATCAGGTACCCAATGGCTATGTGCTTGACTTCGGATAGACACTTATTAGCTGATCTTGAGAGCTTGGAAATTGAAGTATTAGTTCCAGGAGTGGAGATTCAGATGTGGGGACTACAGATTCAATCAGAGCTGATAGACAGAATTAGAGCTGCGCAGTATGATGATGAGACTCTAAGAAATATTAGGGCACAAGTTCAGGCAGGATTGATAGACGATTTCACTATTGCGGATGATGGATCCTTACGACATGGCACGAGGATGTGTGTGCCAAGTGGAGAGCTGCACGAAGAAGTTTTACAGGAGGCACACCACTCTCAGTACTCGATGCATCCCGAAGCCAACAAAATGTATCAAGATTTAAGGAGGCATGTATGGTGGTATGGTATGAAGCGCGAAGTAGCACGCTTCGTATCCCGATGTTTAGTATGCCAACAGGTGAAAGCAGATCGACAGAGGCCAGGGGGATTGCTTCAACCTTTACCCATTCCAGAATGGAAGTGGGAGCACGTGACTATGGACTTCGTTTCAGGACTTCCTTGTTCTCCAGGAGGAAAGGACGCAATTTGGATCATCGTGGATAGGTTGACCAAATCAGCACACTTCTTGCCTTTTAAAGTGGGTACTTCAACGAAGAAGCTAGCTGAGATGTACGTACAGCAGATTGTTAGATTACATGGAGTTTCTGTGAGTATTGTCTCAGATCGGGATAGTCGTTTCACTTCCCTTTTCTGGGGAGCCTGCAGTCTAGCTTGGGCACTCAGCTCAAGTTCAGTACCGCTTATCACCCTCAGACAGACGGGCAGTCTGAAAGGACGATTCAGACCCTTGAAGACATGCTACGCACTTGCGTATTGGATCTCGAAGGTTCTTGGGAGGATCATCTACACTTGGTAGAGTTTGCTTACAACAACAGCTACCAGGCCAGCATTGAGATGTCACCATTCGAGGCTTTATATGGACAGAGGTGTCGTACCCCTTTATCTTGGGATGATGTTGGAGAAAGAGCCTTGTTAGGACCAAAAATGGTCGTGGATGCAGCAGAAAAGGTAAACTTATCAGAGACAGACTGCGAGTGGTGCAGGACAGACAGCGGCATTGGGCCGATAGCCACCGTAGACCCCTAGAGTTTCAGGTATTGTTTTGATTATTTTTGTTTGGTTTGTGATTGTCTCGTTTAGATTGCGTGATAAGATCGTTGTTCTAGGTTGGCGATTTGGTGTTCTTACGGATTTCTCCGACACGAGGCACGATTCGTTTCGGCGGAGGAGGAAAGCTTAGCCCACGATACATCGGGGCCTTCAGTATTCTTGCAAGGGTCGGTGCAGTGGCCTATAGACTAGACTTGCCGCCTGCTCTAGATGGAGTACATAACGTGTTCCACGTGTCGCAGCTGAGACGGTACATGGCAGATCCTAGTCACGTACTAGATCACTCGGAGATAGAAGTCGGACCGACACTCCGCTATCCCGAACAACCGGTGGAGATCTTGGATCGTAGAGAAAAGATATTGCGGAACCAGACTATTCCCTTGGTTCGTGTTGCATGGAGAAATCACTCTCCAGGAGAATCAACTTGGGAGAGAGAGGACGAAATGCGCGAGCGGTATCCATATCTCTTTGAGACTTGAGGTATAATTCATTAATTGATTGCTTGCTCTTGTGCTAGTTTATTTTAATTTTGAGGACAAAATTCTTTAAGGAGGGTAGACTTGTCACCCCCACTTTTTGGGATTAGGGGTATTTTCGTCTTTTCGTAATTAATGAGTAAATGATTGTATGATAATCGATTTTCTTTAATTTATAGTGACCTTAATTGATTGTGCACTTTATCATTATTCAATAACTAGGACGCTAGCCTTGTCTTCCATTATATTCGAACCCCTGCCCTGGATACGCCGGACCATTAATTAATGCTCGTGTCCTACGTAAATCCAGTCCTTGTACTCCTATGGAATTATAGAACACCTCCTTGCATCTAATTTTGATTTAAGCAAACAATAAACCTATTTCATGCAAATTTCCATAATTCATTAAACCCATTTTTCCCTTTCATTATATTTCTTGATTCTTGGGAGTATGTAATTTAACAGCAACTCCTTTGAAACCATAGCTTCAAACCCTTGAACCAATATATTCTAGAAATTTATTTTAATTTATTTGAAACCCTAACCATCGAAACTATCCATGGCAAGCCCAATCGCAATAGGGCCTTGACCAAACTTAATTCTAGGTCAACCCAAGTCTACTACCTATATATATACATAGTATTACTTTTTCCTTTTTTCTTTAACCTAAAACCCTAAAACCTCACCTGACCCCTTCCCTTACCCATCTTCACGCCGAGCGTCGAACGTCGAAAGTCTCACCCCACGACCCGCGGGCTCTCGCCTTAACCGCTGAGCCATTCCGACCGAGCCCCGAGCGCTGAACGCCGAGCGCCGAGCGCTGAACGCCAAGCCCGAGCCCCGAGCTTCGAGCGCTGAGCCCCGAGCGCTGAACGTCGAGCCCGAGCCCCGAGCACTACCGATCGGAGTTCCCGTGGAGCGCTGAGCGCTGCCGACCGGAGTTCCCGCGGAGACCGACGATGCCGACCGGAGTTCCCGCGCAGACCGACGCTGCCGACCGGAGTTCCCGCGGAGACCGAGCGCTGCCGACCGGACTTCCCGCGGAGATCGAGCTGCCGACCGGGAGTTCCCGCACGGACTGACTGCTCGACGACCGGAGTCGACGACCGACCCTGCACATCGACCAGCTTTCCCTGTTCGTGACCATCGCCTCATAATCGTCGTCGTGCCGAGCACAGGTTAGCTCCTGTCCACGTTCCCATCATTTCCTGCGATGATATACAAGTAACTAGGGACGTATGTATATACGTACTTGCATACGTATTGGTATATTGGTGTATATATATAATGTTTCCAACTAATATCTATATACTTGTGTATAAGTAATGTGTAGGTATTCCCTAGTATATCAATACGTGTATTATAATCATAATTAATGTAGGTTAATATATATGCCTACGAACCGTATAATGCTCAATTAGGTTAATACACTTATACATATCTATTATAAATAGAATTAATTAGTATGATGAGAGATTAGTTCATATTAAGTCCCAAGTATCACATGTCCAAGATATCTTGATTGTGGCCACGGATACCCCGTAGTTACATCTACCGGTGACCATGTAGCATGATAGTAGACTGCCATATGTACACTGACGTACTGGCAAGACTGTACCATTGACTGTCTGTTATGCACAGCAATTACAGACGCGACCCCTAGTATGATCCTTAATCATTCTGTTGATCGTGTATTAGTGTGATGTCTGATGCAGTATTGTGTTTATGATATATCTATAGGACTGTTGGATCACTCAGACGGTACCTTGGAACCCGGACTTTGGTATTGCCAGCGAAGGACCACAGGCGAGTATATTCTCTGACAGTTTCTATTATGTTGATTATCTCTATAATTTTTGTTGTATAGCGTACATGACTCTGACACTGTTCTTTACACGAGTTGGCATCATTGAGACCTGTCACGAGGAGTCGTGATTAAAATCCATCGTGCTAGCTAGGGAGAAACGGGAAAGTATCAGTAGTTTATGTGATCATACCCAACTTACATGCAGCATTAGCTCACCCATATTTCATGTCGGTGCAGCCTTACCGTTATATGCCTCATCGCTGTTACATTCCGGTTAGCCTGACCTGTTGGGGATGATCGCTAATCCATGTAATGAGTTATATAACCCAAGCCGATCACATGATATACTGATGTTTCACACACTTAGATAGATGATTCTTGACATGTATCTTGATAGACTGATCTTGTATTTCTACATGTTCTAGTTGTTGTTCTTATACACACTTATATACCAGTTCTTCGTACTTGCGTACACTTGTAGTTCTACTTCTTGTCAGATGCATATCGATGATGATGTTCCAGTATTATTCCAGCATTTCTTATTTCAGTATCTTATTTCCAGTTATTCATATCTGTCTTGTATTTCTTTACACTGTGTTATAGTTTTTGTCAATATATGTGGAACTGCTGTTAGAGGTATATTTTCGTTCCAATCCTGACTGGATATTTTTTCCAGAGAATCTTGAGGATTTCTGTACTACGCACTACGGACCAGGTATAGAAGCAGACTTTGCACCAGAGATCCTAGAAGAGACTATGCTTCTAGATGAGACTTTGTCTACAGCTATTTAGATAGTATTTATTTATGTTTGAGACTTATGGAGGATATTGCAGTTTATGTTTAGACTTATGTTAAGTTTAATTGGAGACTTGTGTTGGACAGTTAGACTGTGTGTATCTTTATGTTTGAGATATGGTGTTTAACTATGTCATTCCCTTTTATCTTTTATCGTGCCTTATAGTTGTGGTGATTGAGTTATATTGTGAGATCATGGAGATGTATATTATTGACAGGTGTTTAGTTATCTAGTATTACTGTGACCTTGACAGCGTTCTACCGCCGATGCTGCGGCGTAGGCTGGACGTACCCACGCTCTTGTGCCCCTATACCGGGTGTGGGTCGTGATACATTTTTAGTGGTGGCCCATGCAGGTCTAGTCTCGCAAGTTATGCGATACCGTAGTAGTGCGACAACTCAGTTGTACTGCTGCGAGCCTGTGCTAGGATATAGAAAATAGGATCTAGGATGAGAATATCCTCAATCACACTAGGAAATTCTGAACTTCATATTGCTATTCTAATGGATTGCTTCCTTTAGCGCTTTAGTGTCCTTTCTTGATAATATCATATCTATCACCTTAATTGATTCTTTGATCTGTATTCAGGATGTCACCGAATACTAGTTTCATTTTGGAAGTAGTTTTGTCAGAATTGAGATTCTCGCTATATTCCACTTGAGCAAAGTAGGTTAAGCATAGTACCTTTTCAGGAATTTACCGTTGATAGAAGCCATTAACAGGTCTCCATTAGGCTGGGCTAACCGATAAGCGCCGTTTGAGAACGTTGTCTCGATCACATAGGGCCTTCCCACTTGGGCTAGAATTTGCCTTTACTCCTGTGAGTAAGGATCATCGGCCTTCTTACGGCTAAAACTAGCTCGCCGACTTTGAACACTCTTTCCTTTACTTTATAATTGAAAGCTTTGGAAATGCGTGCTTGGTAGAGCGCGATGCGCTGTTGAGCTTGGAGGTATTTCTCGTCTAATCCTTCTAGCTCTTGAAGCCTTAACAGGTCATTCTTTTCTTGAGTCAGCTCATTAGTCACGGCTATCCTGAGCGACGGGATCTGGATTTCAATGGGGAAAACTGCTTCATTCCCGTAGACCAGTGAAAATGGGGTACAACCTATCGGTGTTCGTACCGTTGTGCGGTATGCCCAGAGGCATTCGCCCAGCTTCTCATTCCAATCTCTTTTGTTTGAAGAGACTAATTTCTTCAAAAGTTTGATAATGGTTTTGTTGAAAGCTTCCGCCAAACTATTAACAGCTGGATAATACGCCATAGAGGCAATATTATGTATCCGATTTTTATCGCAAAATCGATGAAACGCTTGGCTGATGAACTGAGGTCCATTGTCATAGATTATCCTTCGGGGAATCCCAAAGCGATAAATAACATGATGCTTGATGAAGCTGATTACATTAGACGCCTTTACCTCAGTAAGAGGGATTGCCTCTGCCCATTTGGAGAAGTAATCCGTGATGGCCAGTATGAACCGGTGACCTCTGAAAGAAGACGGGTGAATAGGACCAATGATATCTATACCCCAGGCTTCGAAAGGCCAGGATACAACCGTAGGATGTAGATATTCAGACGATTAATGTATGAAGTCTTCATGAACCTGATAGGCTCTGCATTGTCTTGCATAGTTGATCGCGTCTACGATCATGGTGGGCCAGTAATAGCCTATTCTCCTGATACGATCCTGTAGCTTAGGACCGGGTTGATGCGCTCCGCACACGCCGTTGTGAGCTTCCCGGATAATCTGCTGTGCTTCGTCATTAGAGAGATATCTCAGTATCAGTCCGTCATAGGTTCGGCGATATAGGCATTGTGCAGATGCATCGAAGTAGAAGCGTAATAATCGTCTTTTGACGGATACTGCTTCTTTGGGGTCCTCTAGTAAGATTCCGTATGCGACAAAATCTATGAAGGGACTTCTCCAGTCTCTTCTAGGGGGATCTGTGTTCACAGTGTAGCTGCGTTCTATGTGAAAGTTGTTCTTCACACAGAATAAATATCTGTTAAGAGGGATTACCGAATCCTGCCTTCTTATAGGAGTGGCTAAATCTGCAGCTAGACTGGCTAGGGTATCAGCTTTTAGATTCTGAGATCGAGGTACATGCTCTAGGAAGAACCCTTTGAATGTCATGGCTATCTCGACCGTTGCTTGGTAATAGGGGATGAGGTCTGGATTTCGGACTTCAGATATTCCCCTGACTTGATTGACGATAAGCAGAGAATCACCGAAAGCTTCCAGGGACTCGACCCCCAGCTCTTTGGCGACTTGGAGCCCGATTAGCAGAGCGTTCTACTCTGCCACATTGTTGGAGCATTGCTCGCTAAGAGAATATGCTCGATAGATGACGAGTTTATCGGGAGTAACCAGGACGATTCCTACCCCTGAAACCACGTTTCCCTTGGGACCAGTCCTGGAGGCACCGTCGAAGAACAGTTGCCATGTACTACTTTCCATTGCGGGCATTCCACAGGGAAATTTTTTGTGGACCTATCATTTGTTGTGCACGAGAGTACAAATAATAGGTTTGGGGACAAGCCCTACCAGAGGTAATATGGACATGGCAATTTTTGTGGACTCAACACCACTGGCGTACTTAGAGTTAAGTACGGGTGCTAAGTTGAGATGACAATCGATATCAGAGGTGATAATTGATAGCCGAATTTAGGAAGGTTTGTTCAGAGGTAATATGAACATGACAAACTTCCTGGGTTGTGACTCCATCAGAGATAGAGGCATACATCTGCTCAGAGGTAATATGGACATGATAATCGTTGGCCGGACCAGAATAGTTTGTTTCAGAGATAATATGAACATAACAAACTCCCTGGGTTGTGACTCTATCGGGGATAGAGGCATACATCTGCTCAGTGGTAAATATGGATATGGCAGTTTTTGTGGACTCAACACCACTGGCGTACTTAGAGTTAAGTACGGGTGTTAAGTTGAGATAACAATCGATATCAGAGGTAATATGGACATGATAATCGTTGGCCGAACTAGAATGGTTTGTTCAGAGGTAATATGAACATAACAAACTCCCTGGGTTATGACTCTATCGGGGATAGAGGCATACATCTGCTCAGAGGTAAATATGGACATGGCAGTTTTTTGTGGACTTAACACTACTGGCGTACTTATGACTAAGTACGGGTGTTAAGTGTAGATGGCAACCTATAACAGAAGATAGTCGATAGCCGAAAGTTTATTCAGAGGTAATATAAACATGACAAACTTTTGATCGTGACTCCTTTGGAGATGGAGGTACACGTCTGCTTAGAGGTGATATGGACATGGCAGTTTTTTATGGACTTAACACTACTGGCGTACTTATGACTAAGTACGGGTGTTAAGTGTAGATGGCAACCTATATCAGAAGATAGTCGATAGCCGAAGATTGTCTGTACCGCGCGTAGTGGGAGACTGGTTTCTACGCGTAGAGCGCAGTGGATACTTCTGGGTTAGCGCTGAGGCTTTGCCCAAAGTTTTGTCTGTACCGTGCATAGCGGGAGACTGGTTTCTACGCGTAGAGCGCAGTGGATACTTCTGGGTTAGCGCTGAGGCTTTGCCCGAAGTTTCGTCTGTACCGCGTGTAGCGGGAGACTGAATTTTACGTGCAGGGCACGGAGGGAGCAATGTTACAACCTCATTGGTCGGAGAGATCGGAGAGGTCGAAGAGATCGGAGAGTCCACAGGAATGGTAGAGGATGTCTTGGGCATCCAGACCTTCCGCAGCTTCCTGTTGTTTTGTACAGAGAGATAGTGACAGCTACCCCCCGTCCGAAGCATGTCTTCGTAGGCAGACTGGTCGAACTGGACGACCAGTGTCTTCTTTACGGATCCCACAGATACCGCATTGTGTTGAGCAATCGCTTCCTCATCAGAAGAGAAAGATGTCCCCAGCAGAGTCGTCATCTTGTTTGTGGTGGAAAACAAAAGAATGAAGATGTATTCAAGATGGGGTTTACACGAAATCTGTCTTCTTTGGTTTACAAACAAACTTGTACAATTTGATCCTATACGAGGATGTGGGAGTACAATTTATTTAATCTGGATAAATATTGCTATAGGTGTCTGATCTGCAGTCGATCACTTTAGCCCTTGGACCACACGATGATGAAGAAGTGCCGTAGAAGACAGGAAGCAGCTTCGAAGGTTGCAAAAGAGGGTGGATATACGATGCCAAAGTCGTCGATCCCTACTCTTTGCCTGAGCTCCGGATTCTCTCTCTCTCTCTCTCTCTCTCTCTCTTGACCTCTGGTTCGATCTTTCTTGGAAGTTCGACCTTGGATCTGATATTGGTTTTCTTGACCAATTTTTCCGACCCTGTTCCTCATTGATAGAGGTCTCTATTTATAGAGTTTTAGTGACAGTGACCACTCCGTCGGTGTAGAAACCGAGGAGTGGAAAGTACAGCACCATTTTACACAACGGTTAAAATAACCAATGCCTGCGTATAGATGATCCTTTGAATGAGCGTGTGACGCGGGTCCAACTAAGGGACAAAACGCGTATAATCGCTACGAAGATCACGGCGTAGAAGCCACGTAGGTAGGTATCCCTCGTGTAGAAGAGGTGGGCGTAGAAGCCAATGTCTGTCACCATGGCGTAGAAGCCAAGTAGGCATAGGAGCCAAAAATAGGCATAGAAGTCGAGTGGTCATAGAGACCGAGTGGGCGTAGAAGCCGAGTGGTCATAGAGGCCGAGTGGGCGTAGAAGCCGAGTGGTCGTAGAGGCCGAGTGGGCGTAGAAGCCAAGTGAGCACAGGAGTTGAATGGGCGTAGAAGCCGCTGCGTACCGTGCCAGAGTGCTGATGTGGACGTCTTAGCCAGAATTACGGCTTTTGAAGATATAATCAAATCTTTTGCATTAAATGCAGAGATTTGCCACCATCCTGTGCATTAAATATGGAGGCGTGTTTTTGAAGGTCTGCAGCCCTTCTGCACATCAGTTGCAGAGACGTGCCATGAGAAACTGTCACCGCTCTGTGCTTTTTTAGACGTAGAGACGTGCCTCGAGCAACTGTCACCGCTCTGTGCATTAGACGTAGAGACGTGCCTCGAGCAACTGTCATCGCTCTATGCATTGGTCGTAGAGACGTGCCTCGAGCCCCGTACGGAGTGCAGCTTTTAATGTGGCAGGCGGTTTGTCTACTGCAGAGCGTAAACAGCTTATGTCTGCCTGTGTAAAATAAGGCAGCGTATCCCTTCGTGCATGTAAAAGCAGTTTACGCAAAAGAGATGGCGGTAAATGACAGCCTGGGTCGCAGTGCCGTGCCATCATTATAGCCGTCGTCTGGGTAGTCGAGCAGTATCCCTGGGTAGTCGAGCAGTATCCCTTTGTCAGAAGTCCAGACGTCAGGTTCATTGGAGGATCTGACAGGTTCACTTCGGAGAATACGAAGCGTCTCTCGTACACTTCAATGCTGCGTTGCAAGAGGATGGGTTTCACGCCCAGGAGTCGATGAAGCACCATATTTACACTGAAGCAGTTTGGACGTACTGCCTTACGTTGAGCTTATATTTCATGCTGTGTTTGGCGGAGAAAGCTCTGTTGCACGCTTGATGGCTCTGAAGGCCTCTGTTTACGCTGCTCTACATCAATATGCTGCGTATAGCCATCCAGCATATTTTTTATGCTTCTACACACTACACTAATCATTTTTATCATTACTACATAAACACTAGAAATATATTAAACCTCATTAAGCACAACCTCAAGCCATGTTCAAATTTATAACTCAAAACCCTAGCTACCATTTCTCATATATAAACATCAACACAAAACAATTAATAATCATCTATACTTAACCCTAATCACATATTAAGTACTCCCCATACTATCCATTTATATCACACTAAATAAATACCACCCTAGCTAGCATTTCACACATCCTCATATAATTAAATCCTTTTTACAAATGATAATAATTTCTGGAATTTAAAAGACAAGAGAGAGGGAAGAGTGAACCTCAACAAGGTCGTCGACGCTGGAGTACGGCCGGTGGAGAGTGGTCGCAGGGTGGTAGTGGTGGTGGTAGTGGTGGTGATGATGGTGGTAGTGGTGGTGATGATGGTGGAGAACTAGTATGGACGGGGATGCACAGCGGGGGGGGATCTGTGCCGGCGGGAAAGTCGAACGGGGACGCACAGCGGGAGAAGCTCCGTCCGGCGGCGGGGACGTACGGCCCCGGGGAGAGCGGCTACTGCACAGTGCCTCGCGGGGAGAGCAGTCGGTCGGGCAGGGAACTGCGCCGGCGGAACAGCTTCAGCGGGCCGGAGTCGCTGCCGAGGAGTCTATGCGGCTTGCCGGACGAGCACAGGCCCCGGGGGGATGGCTGTGCACCGGTCGGAGTCGGGCGCCGCTGCACAGTACCGGAGTCGGGTACAGGTCGGCGGTCGGGGAAGAACAGTGGCCGGCCGGAGTGGGAACTCTTCTTCAGTGAGAAGAAGAGAGAAGAAGTAAAGGAAGAAGAAGAATAAGAATGGAGGAAGAAGAAGTTTGCATGGGGGTTTTAAATGAAGGAGTGAGGAGAGAGAGAGAGGAGTTTTCCTAGGGATTAGGGCCGGTGGTGTTTTGTTGAGAGTGGGGTGAGGTGTTGCTTTATAGGGGTGTGTGAAGGAGATGGAGGGTTGTGATCAATCTATTCAAAATGGAGGGTGTATATTTATCATGAAGGGAAGTGGGTTTTCTTCATGAAGGGGGGTGAGTGGATGGTGAGAATAGGACCCTATTTTGGGACCTCTCCATAGTTCAAAGCCAATAGGGTGATGACACATAAATTCAATAATTGTAACTTAGCCCCTTAAATTCAGGAAATTGCATGGACACATAAAATAACACAAAAATTGCGGATAAAAATATGTTTAGCAATTTTTATGGTGAGAGGGGGTTATGCGTTAGGCACAGGTTTAATTAAAAAGGCATTAGGATTAATTTAGGATTAAAAATGGGATTTACAAAGTTGATATCCCCAATTTAAATAGAAATAAAGTGTCCCGCGAATTTAAATTAAATGGGGGCACTTGGGGTCAAAATCCGAAAATAATACAAAGGCCAAAAATGGTGGGGGCTTGGAGTCAGTCATGGACCCTTTAGTTGGTCCGGCTCAACGGGTTAAGTTGGTATCTCAAAATTTTCGGTAACGACACAGGTGTCCGACACGGAATTAAATATAGGTTACGATTTTTGGAATATTGCGCAATTAATTTAGAGCACACAAAAACTGATTTTAAAAGACAGAAAAGTCCAGTACCTAATTTGGCGAGTCAAGACGAAAGTACAATAGCCCGATAAAATTTATGGACTGATATTGGGCTCCGAATAATCAGACAATGATAGGGCGCGCCAAGGGTTTTAAATTAATTGAATTAAATACCAGGTAAACTATCTCCGCTCTAAACCTCGACAACTGCTACCAAAAATTTTCCAAATCCACTCTAACTATTTACAGAATAAATCGAGGGGGTTTACATTCTTCCCAACTTAGAAAAATTTTGTCCCCGAAATTAAAAGTAAAGCACGATAATATCTAACAGAATTTTTAAAACAATCTAGTAATCAAATGCCGTACGTAAATTCATACCTTGCTCCTCAAATAAGTACTGGAATCGCTATCGAATAGAATCCTTGTGCTCCCAAGTAGACTCGCCTGGTGAATGGTGCTTCCATGCCACTCTGACCAGTCGATTCGTCTGCCCTCTCAAAATCTTCTCGCTGCGATCGAGGATCTCAACTGGCTGCTCTATGTAAGACAGACTGGGCCCGACTGTAACCTTCGAATGATCAAGCACGTGGCTAGGGTCTGCGACATATCTTCTCAGCTGCGATACATGAAATACGTCATGTACTCCCTCTAATGATGGAGGTAATACAAGACGGTAAGCCACTTCGCCAACTCGTTCCAAAATATCAAAAGGTTCGATGTACCTCGGACTCAGCTTGCATCTGCCTCCAAATCTGATGGTACCGTGGGTAGGCAATATCCTCAAAAATATATGGTCACCCTCCTTAAACTCCAATGGTCTGCGGTGCGCATCTGTCCAGTGTTTCTGTCTGTCCTGTGCTGTACGCAGGTGGCTCTAAATCTGCTTGACCTTCTCTACTGTCTGTGTCACCAACTCTGGACCAAGTATCTGACGCTCCCCTACGACACTCTAACAAACTGGCGACCTACACTTCCTGTCGTACAGTGCCTCATAAGGTGCCATCTGTATGCTAGCCTGATAACTGTTATTGTAGGAGAATTCTACTAAGTGTAGATGGTCTTCCCAAGATCCTCCAAAATTAATCATGCACAATCTCAACATATCCTCTAATATCTGTATCGTGCGCTCTGATTGTCCATCAGTCTGTGGATGATACGCAGTGCTGAACTTGAGACGAGTTCCTAGGCTCTCCTGCATACTCCGCCAAAAATGTGCCGTGAATCTGGAATCACGATCTGATACGATGCTGACAGGCACTCTATGTAATCGTACTATATGCCTCATATACATGTCAGCTAGTATCTCTATGGATTGCCCAACTCGGAAGGGCAAGAAATGTGCAGACTTGGTGAGTCTGTCTACGATAACCCAAACTACATCCTTCCCACTAGGGCTTCGCGGGAATCCTGTGGCGAAGTCCATGGTAATGTGTTCCCACTTCCACTCGGGAATGGGGAGTGGCTGTAATAATCCTACAGTCCTCTGATGTTCAGCCTTGACTTGCTGATAAACTAAACACTTCGCCACAAATCTTATAATTTCTCTCTTTATCCCATGCCACCAGAAATGCTGTCTCAAGTCTCGGTACATCTTCGTACCCCGGGATGAATGGAATAAATTAAGCTATGAGCCTCGATCATCAACTCTTGGCGTAGCTCGCCACTCGGAACATATAGGCGATCTCCGCACCTCAACGTTCCGTCCTCATGAATCCTGAGTCCCGTCTGCATGCCGGCTTCTGTTCTCTCTCGCAGACGTCGAAATCTCGCATATGTAGGCAATGCTGCCTTGATCCTCTCAATCAAAGTAGACTGAACCTCAAGACTGGCCATCTGTCCATCCATGCCTGGCAATACGATCTCTATTCCAAGCTCCTGGAGATCCTCTAGCAACTGTCGCTGCGTCGTCAAAAAGTATGCCATAGGCTTCCTGGTAAGAATACAACAAACTGAAACAAAGTATGACATTCGCCTTGCCAGGGTGGTACTACAACTCAATGTCATAATCTGTCATCAACTCTAGCCAGCGTCTCTGCCTCATGTTGAGCTCCTTCTGCGTGTATACGTACTTCAGGCTTTTATAATCTGTATAAATTTTAACACGCTCACCATAAAGGTAATGTCTCCATAGCTTTAGTGCAAATATCACTGCATCTAGCTCCAAGTCGTGCGTCGGATAGTTCTTCTCATGAACTCTCAGCTGTCTTAATGCGTAGGCTATCACTTTGCCGTATTGCATCAGTACACATCCCAATCCGCTCCCTGACGTATCACTGTACACTATAAATACTCCTGATCCTGAAGGTAGTGTCAAAATTGGTGCTGATGTCAGACGCTTCTTCAGCTCATCGAAAGCCGCCTGACACTCGTCTGTCCAGATAAACTCTTCGCCTTTGTGCGTCAGTCGCGTCATAGGCGCGGCTATCCTCAAAAAGTTTTCCACGAACCTCCGATAATATTCGGCAAGTCCGAGGAAGCTCCTAACCTCCATAACTGATGTAGAGGTGGGCCAGGTCTCTACTATAGCTATCTTCTCTGGGTCAACTGATAGTCCATCACCGGTGATTGTGTGTCCCAGAAATGGTACTCTATCCAAGCAGAACTCACATTTGCTGAGTTTGGCGTACAGCCTCTCATGTCTTAGCGTCTCCAACACGATCCTGATATGCCTCTCATGCTCCTCCTGGCTCTTGGAATATATCAAGATGTCGTCTATAAATACCACCACGAACTTATCTAAGTACTGGTGGAAGACATTGTTCATTAAACACATAAATACTGCTGGCGCGTTGGTTAAACCAAACAGTATGACTAAAAACTCATAGTGGCCATACTTCGTACGAAAGGCCGTCTTCTGGATGTCCTCTTTCCGTACCTTGATCTGATGATAACCAGATCTGAGATCGATCTTCGAGAATACACATGCACCGCTAAGTTGATCAAACAAATCATCGATGTGCGGCAGTGGATACTTGTTCTTTATCGTTACAGAATTTAGCGCCCTGTAATCGATACACAAGCGTACCGTCCCCTCTTTTTTCGGTACGAATAGAATGGGTGCTCCCCATGGAGATACACTAGCCCATATGAATCCGTTATCTAAGAGATCATCTACTTGAACCTTCGGCTCAACCAACTCCTTCGGTGCTAGTCTGTAAATGGGGGAAGTAACTGGCTCGGCTCCTGGAGTCAACTCTATGGTGAACTCAATCTCTCTGTCAGGTGGCAGTCCTGGGAGATCCTCCGAAAACAAATCCTCAAACTTTGCTATAAAGTGAGGATACGTTGGTTCACCTTCTGTAATGTGTGTCGCTAGGGTAGGTTGGACACCATGCTCTCGGGCTCCCCGAAGAAACTCAAACTCTGGGTGATCTGGGGGTCTAAAGATGACACAACCACGATGGCAATCTAGCGTTGCTTGGTATTGGCTCAACCAATCCATGCCTAGGACATGTCATAGTCTGGCATGGAGAAAAGCAAAATCGGGCACGCATCTCTCGCCCGCAGACAACTACTGAACATGATCTACAAGTATCGCTAACAGGTACTATTCCACCTCCCGTAAGGATCCTCTTGACCTTCGGAAGGGGTACGGTGGCTATTCTATGGGTAGCCATGAAATTAGCAGCTATAAAAGAGTGTGTGGCACCAGAATCAAATAGGACTAATGCTGGTAATGAAGCTACTAAGATTGTACCTACGATCACTTCTCCAGCTGTCTCAGCCTCCTCTATGGTCATAGCGTAGGCCTGTCCCTGTCTCGGTGCCAGTGCCCTCGGCTGATGTCGGTCCTGGTGGAACTGTCCTGCCTGTGGGGCCAAGGGTGGCCTCATCTGGTTTCCCCCTGGTGCTGGTGGTCGCTGTGCTCCAGCTCCTGCGTAAGGTGGCCTCGGTCCAGGAGGCTGCTGATAAGGCCTCGGCGCTGGCAGGGCTGGCCGATGAACCATCTGCACTGGATCTCTCTGCTCAGGGCAATCTCTGATGGCATGCTGGGCCGATCCACATCTCAAACATACGCCCAACCTCTGTCTACAGTCCCTCATCAAATGTCCCCTCTTGCCGCAGAAATGGCATGTGGGAATGACTGCTCCCTGCTGGGGTGCTGCCCTTTGGTGTTGTTGCTGTACCAGAGGACGCTTCGCAGGTCCTCCCAGCGAGGCTCGGACTGCTGATGATGACGCATAGGAGCGCTTCTGGCTGGCCTCCATCTTGTTGATACGGTCTTGGCGTCGTGCTGCAAGTAGTACCTCAGAGTAAGAGGTGGGGGCTGTGGACCCGATAAGCCTCTGGGTCTTATAACTCAGGCCCTCATAAAACTTCTCGGCCTTCGCTTCTTCCGTGGGGATCAGGTATGGTGCAAATCTGCTCAGGCGGATGAACTCAGAATTATATTCCTCTATAGTCATACTCCCCTGCCTGAGGTTCTGGAATCTGTCCCGAAGCTCTGCTCGGGCGGTAGAGGGTATGTACATCTCCTGGAAGAGTCTGGAGAACTCTTCCCAGGTGGCATGATCCGGTCCCAAACGATGCTTCTCGGAAAGCCGCCAGTGATGAGCGTTGCCGGTGAGCTGCATCCTGACAACCGTCATCCATCGGTATCGGGGGAGGTCAGTAGCCTCTAGCTGGTGCTGAATGCCGGTGATCCAAGCGTGGACCTCCGTCGGCTCCTCCGTGCCCGCAAAAGGTTGCGACATCAAACGACGGAAGTCTATGACAGACCCTCGCATCGGTTTGAAGGCTGGTGGTGACGCCTGCCCCAAGGCCGTCACGATGCTATCTCTCAGAGTCTCAGCCTGGTGTTGCTGGGCCTGTTACTGGGCCTGCATCATCGCAAACATCATTTGGAACATCTGGGTTCCATCCATCGGTTGCCCTATGGGGAATGGCATAAAGGGCATCTATGGCGGAAATGGTGGAGGAGGTGGTAGTTGTTGCTCCTCCTGACTCAGAATCCTCCGATCCTCAGGTCCTGCCTGATGTGGAATCTGGTGTCCACCTGAAGGTACCTCGGGATGTCCTGATGACTGCCCTATGGGTGCTGGAGTCAGTAGAAGGACCTGCTCCAGATCCGGTTCTCCGGATGATCCAGCATCTCGGGGAACGTCGCCAGGCTGTGCGACACGTCCACTGCGGAGATTCATAACTCTGAAAAGAAGTCATGACTGCGATCAGCATTTTAGGAAAATAAACAAGATGCAATTTGGTAAACAATATCAAGATAGAGGTGTCATGTGAAGGTTTCAAACTTTACGGATGAGATTTCTAACTCTATTCCTAATTTGTAGGCTCGCTTGGCACAGTCAGGTGACCAAGACGATTTAAATCGGACCTGTATGGGCCACCACAAAAACCTTGTCACGCCCCGGTTCCATGGATAAGGAACCGAGATACGTGGCAATGGCCAGCAGTGTACTTCGGTGGGCATTCCAATCTAATGGGCCCGTCGGAATACACTTAAGCTGTAAGATACAATGAATAACCCATCACATAACACAAGTATACTCAATCTAAATCTCATCCACAGGCAGCAATATAAGAGCACAATAGAAGTAAATACAACAACTAATATGCAGAAAGAAAATATCCAGACAAGTATCAAATATAAATACTAGAGTAGTCATACGGGGACAAACCCGCTAGTACAAATATACTGGAAAGAAAGTAAGCAATAAGATAACTTGGGACGGCAGCAGGTAACTAGGTAATGATACCGTCCCAAGGAAGGAGTCACTACCAGCGATCAGGCAAAGTCCTCAGGAATGACCTCGTCCTCGGCAGTGAGTACAGCTGCTGGATAGATGCCCGGTCCGTACTCCTCCGGGTAATCCTCGTAGCCTACACCTGGAAGGGAACCAGGTCCTCAGAGGGACGTAACAAGGTACAGAAAAACAACATGCCAGGTAAACAGATAGTACAAGTGCAACAACAGGGTAATCTATCATAACCAAACTAGTGTGACACAGTTTAAAGATAATGTTCGACGCGTGGGCTTTCTAATATAAAATCGTAGCTCCGAACACAAAGACACACGGGTCGGACCGTAGCTCCGAGCACAGAGACACACGGGTGAAACAGCTACACTAGATACAGGTATTACTACAAAATACTATATATATATAAGCGCGTGCAGAGTAGCCCAAACGTCTAGTAACTGTCTTCCCCTTCCCAAGCGGTCAACGATTGTGCGTTGAACCTGAACCTCTAGCTAAAGTCTCGACACACAGAATTAACTCAACAGACGCGACCCTAAGGTCATCCCAGTCTCTAGTCATGATGTCAGTATCAGGATACAGGAATCTGGCACGATCATGGTGTATAAGTGTGTCCTAGGGTATCGATGTACTCAGGTACGTGCATCGAGGTATTGTGAAGCATCTAGCAATTATACTAAGATGTTACATCGAATGTTAACACCCGGTTGTTTATCGGACACGAAGTATCGAACGTCAACATAAAAATACGCATGAGTACATAAAGAACAACAATATCTGTAAACTGAAATACAGGGTGGCAAGGTACACTTGCCTGCGTGTGGTTGCTGATGTCGGAGATCTGGTACTGCGTCCAAGTCCTCGGGTCCCGCAGTACCTAGAGAAGAGATACAAACCAGAATTAATAACCTATTCTACGACTCGCAAGTGCAAGATACTAGAGGGCTGACTACAACTGACTAACGGTACGATAGTCCATCAACTAGTCATCTGTATATTCTCCTCGATGTTAATTCTCCAAAAATAAACTAACATTTCCACCATGTACGATACATCTAAATTCATCTTTATAAAACATAAGTTACAAGGTCACTACACTAAATAAACCCTAAAACATGCTAACACAACCTCAAGTCATTAAGATCCATTTTCGCATTAATCATCATTAGCCTTCGCCAACATAAACCTTAATCTCGTAGTTCAAATATTCCACTACACTAATCATTTTTATCATTACTTCATAAATACTAGAAATATATTAAACCTCATTAAGAACAACCTTAAGCCATGTTCACATTTATAACTCAAAACCCTAGCTACCATTTCTCATATATAAACATCAACACAAAACAATTACATCTATACTTAACCCTAATCACATATTAAGTACTCCCCACACTATCCATTTATATCACACTAAATAAATACCACCCTAGCTAGCATTTCACACATCCTCATATAATTAAATCCTTTTTACAAATGATAATAATTTTAGGAATTTAAAAGACAAGAGAGAGGGAAGAGTGAACCTCAACGAGGTCGTCGATGCCGGAGTACGGCCGGTGGAGGGTGGCCGCGGGGTGGTAGTGGTGGTGGTAGTGGTGGTGATGATGGTGGTAGTGGTGATGATGATGGTGGTAAACTAGTGTGGACGGGGATGCACATCGGGGGGGATCTGCGCCGGCGGGAAAGTCGGACGGGGACGCACAGCGGGAGAAGCTCCGTCCGGCTGCGGGGACGTACGGCCCCGGGGAGAGCGGCTACTGCACAGTGCCTCGCGGGGAGAGCAGTCGGTCGGGCAGGGAACTGTGCCGGCGGAACAGCTTCAGCGGGCGGAGTCGCTGCCGAGGAGTCTCAGCGGCTTGCCGGACGAGCACAGGCCGCGAGGGGATGGCTGTGCACCGGTCGGAGTCGGGCGCCGCTGCACAGTGCCGAAGTCGGGTACAGGCCGGCTGTCGGGGAAGAACAGTGGCCGGCCGGAGTGGGGACTCTTCTTCAGTGAGAAGAAGAGAGAAGAAGTAAAGGAAGAAGAAGAATAAGAATGGAGAAAGAAGAAGTTTGCATGGGGGTTTTAAATGAAGGAGTGAGGAGAGAGAGAGAGGAGTTTTCCTAGGGATTAGGGCCGGTGGTGTTGTGTTGAGGGTGGGGTGAGGTGTTGCTTTATAGGGGTGTGTGAAGGAGATGGAGGGTTGTGATCAATCTATTCAAAATGGAGGGTGTAGATTTATCATGAAGGGAAGTGGGTTTTCTTCATGAAGGGGGGTGAGTGGATGGTGAGAATAGGACCCTATTTTGGGACCTCTCCATAGTTCAAAGCCAATAGGGTGATGACACATAAATTTAATAATTGTAACTTAGCCCCTTAAATTCGAGAAATTGCATGGACACATAAAATAACACAAAAATTGCGGAGAAAAATATGTTTAGTAATTTTCATGGTGAGAGGGGGTTGTGCGTTAGGCATGGGTTTAATTAGAAAGGCATTGGGATTAATTTAGGATTAAAAATAGGATTTACAAAGTTGATATCCCCAATTTAAATAAAAATAAAGTGTCCCACGAATTTAAATTAAATGGGGGCACTTGGGGTCAAAATCTGGAAATGACGCAAAGGCCAAAAATGGTGGAGGCTTGGAGTCAGTCATGGACCCTTTAGTTGGTCCGGCTCCACGGGTTAAGTTGGTATCTCAAAATTTTGGGTAACGACATAGGTGTCCGACACAAAATTAAATATGGGTTACGATTTTCGGAATGTTGCGCAATTAATTTAGAGCACACAAAAACTGATTTTAAAAGACGAAAAAGTCCAGTGCCTAATTTGGCGAGTCAAGACGAAAGTACAATAGACCGATAAAATTTATGGGCTGATATTGGGCTCCGAATAATCAGACAATGATAGGGCGCGCCAAGGGTTTTAAATTAATTGAATTAAATACCAGGTAAACTATCTCCGCTCTAAACCTCGACATCTGCTACCAATTTTTTTTCAAATCCACTCTAACTATCTACAGAATAAATCGAGGGGGTTTACATTACCTGATCCTGAAACGCAAGGATAGGGGATCTTCCAGCATGTCTATTACGCCTTCTAACGAGCACTCTTGTAATAGTCATAGGATTGTAATTAATTGTTACTGTTCTGAAGTAAAATGGTCGATTTTTGACCGGTTGAGCTACTCTCCATCTTTCTAGGAAGAAGAGCCCACACATGCATCGGTGAACACGGATTCTCACATACCTAGAGGAAGATCGGGCTCAAGACGTCATCCCTCTAAAGCTTCGAGCCGAAGAAGATTCAACCAGCTCCTTAGGAACACTGAAGCTGGGGTATTCCGAAACACCGTTCGAGGTCGCGATAACCGACTTCGTACTCTTCTGATTCCGAAGCTGGCGGTCGCCAGTCTCCCGAATTAGATACTGAAAGTATAGAGTCAACTTCTACAGAGACCTATAATAATCTTTCAATGACACCCAAGGAGATGGGAGTTTATGCCATTGGAGATGAACGAGAGGAAGCTTCCCCGTCCGGGAGCGCTGAGCAGCGCATTACTGTACTGGAGACATCTCTAAAACAAATGCAATCCATGATGGAGAACATGCACCAGATGATGCTGACTCAACACACAGCTGCTATGGCTCAAGCGTCGGTCCCTCCAACTCAGATACGTGTGGGGGTGGACTTACCACCATCCAACGCGATCCAAGAGCCTGCTCTAGATCAGGAGTCAGCAGTTCCTCTGCTTCCTCACTCGGAGAATGTATTACCTCCCGTCGGAGTCACGATACAATCGATTCCTCATCACTCCGTGGTCCCGCTACCGGCTGAAGATCTGATGCAGGCAGTACGGGAGTTGAAAGCCTAATTTGATGCCCTAAAGCACAAAGATCAGCTCAAGAAACTAGGAATCAACCAACCTTACCCAGCTATCTGGGAAGTGGTCCCTTTTCCTCCTAGATACAAACCATAGACTATGGCTTTGTTTGAGGAAAAAATATCATCGAGTCAGTACATGAACTACTTCAGTATGATGAAGGTATTACTACAAGGGAACGACGTCCTCCTCACTCGGGTATTCAAAGGCTGTCTCTCGGGGGTAGCTTATCAGTGGTACCGAAGTCTGGCGGACAACTGCATTACTTCCTTTGAAGACTTCAAGGCATTATTCTTCACGCGATTCTATGAGAGAAGATGGACATGTCTATGTCCTCTCTCATCGAAGTCAAGCAGAAGGAAAAAGAGAATGTTCGCGCTTTCATCGAACGCTTTCATCAAGCCACTTTGCAAATGCCTCCAGGAGTTCCAAACTCGGCATTGGTGGACATTTGCAGGAAGAACCTTCTTCCCGTGATCTCGGTGTTCACAGGACCATATCAGTTCCATGATTGGCCCTTGTTCATCATCTCAGCGGTAGCCACGGAGGACAATAGTCAGAAGGCGCGCGATAATGGCATCATGATCTCGGTCTCTGATAAAGGCAAGAGGTCATCCTCCAACATCGACCATCCTTATGGTACCAAGGGTAAAGAAGCTTTGGCGATCAATACGTCCAGGCAAAAGACTGTGGCTACCACGCAGACGAAACCTAGGACTACCAGGCCCATTGAAGTGTACTCTTTCGACGACGACGATATTCCGAGCATATTCGAATGTCTCGTCAAAAGCGGCAAGATTACCCTTCCTGAGGTAAGACGGCCCAATGAGGCCGGCAGTACCAACAACCCCAAGTACTGCATCTTCTATAGGTACATACACCACCCCACAAAGGCATGTTATATACTGAGGAAGATCCAGGAGCTGATCGATGCTAAGGCCATCACTCTGCGCAACAGCGAGAAGACGATCACAACCAACATGATCTCTCTGTAATTTGGTAATCTGTCTCCCCAAGAAATCCCGAATGGTGTTACACCTATTTCCCGGACGACGATGAACATCGTTAATCTCCCTCCAGCTAGAGGTCCAAATCATGACATGGTACCACTAACTACCTAGCGAGGCGAGATTATGTGGGTTCATCCAGATTTGGTGCCCGGGATCGAGAAAGAGACTCAAGCTGCTAAGGCTAAGTCTAAGAAGAACACGAAGCGCAAACCATGTCATATGGTTGCGGCAGACTCGGCATCAGAAGACGAGGTCTTGGCTACTGGAACCCGTTCAGGGAAAGCTTACCTCAAGGACAATGGAGCAAGTCAGGAAGATGCACCGGCAGACGCTTCAGCTACCAATCCGTCAGAACCAGAGCCAGCCGTACCAGGGGACGGTCCTTCGAGACCAACTTCGACGGACAAAGGGAAGCAAAAAGAAGTGTGTTTCGACAAACCTGTGAAAAACATTCAAAACAAAGGTTTAGAGAAGCCGTACAACTTCGACATCCTGGCCTAATTGGCTAATACACTAGCCAGGTTGTCTATCTTCGAACTACTCAGGCTCTCTCAAGACACTCGTCAAGCCCTGAGTGAAGCGTTGATGCAGGCGGATGCATACTTGACCCAGCTCAAGTTCCCTGACAAAGAACCCGTGGCATGTCCTCAATGCCACAGTGTGATGGAGGTGGTCCCGAATATCACTTTCACTCAAGATGACATGCTGTTAAAACATAACAGGCATGACAGACCCCTCTATTACACCGGGTACGTCGGTTCCATGGAGGTCGACCGGATTCACATAGATCCGGGATCATCAATCAGCATCATTCCTCATAGTCTGCTCATACCACTGAGGATCCCTACCAGCGAATTGGCCTACACCACCACTACAATCGTGGATTTCAACGCAAGAAAAAGTAAGCCGTTGGAGAAAATTCGCCTGAGAATCCAGATTGGCAACCTCAGATTAGTGGCTACATGTTATGTCATTGATTCAGAGGTGTCCTACAACCTTCTGCTGGGCAGACCTTGGATCCACGACCACAACATCGTTCCTTCAACTCTACATCAATGCTTTAAATATATAGACGCCCAAGGAATAGTACAAACGGAGTTTGCTGACCTGAACCCGTTTAAAGGAGTAGAATCCTACTACTCTGATGCCGTGTTATACTCTCAAGACTACATGGAAGATGTGTCAGCCGAAGCAGAGAAGGAATCCCACCGGGAACCAGAAGAACCCTCTGCCGAACAACTGCTGTCAATCAAGGTGAAAGGACGGACTACTCGTCCAAAAGCCATAAAGCCTATGGCGATCCACCTGAACAAAACCAGGTCAGGAAAAGGGGGTGATCCTCTAGTGATCACTTTGAACCAGAAGCCTCCATCCTTGGTCATCAACCTTCGGCGCAGTAGGCAGCCGATTGATGTAAATACAACCGGGAACGAAGTTTCAGATGATAATAAATATCCTCTTTTTCAGTATATTGACGCTCAAATTCCAAACCAGGAATCCTCTCCCCATGACGATATAGAACCTATAGCACAAAAATTCTTGGAAGCTATAGATTCCTATCATCCGTATGTGTGGGAAGTGGCGTCATCATCCAATGTCACCACGACATATGGACCACATAAAGATTCTATCTTCATTGTCCCGCCTACTTGCAGCAGTCAGCATTCAATAGTCTTCGGCCGCATGCACAATAGACCGACTGTACAAGAGGATTCTCCCGACGACGACGTTGGTAAAATGCAGGTTCATAGATACAGCCCGCAAGATCTGAAGATCATGCAAAGTATGGGTTATGACTTAAAGCTGAAATCAGGTCTCAACTACGGAAAAGGCAGACGAATGCCGCTGTACGGAGATCCCTACTATCAACGAACCAGTTTCGGGTTAGGGTATACCACCTCCCTTGCAGCTCCTGAGTCGAACGAGGATATCTTTTCCTCTTCTCAAAACTGCTCAGCGCCCTCCGACTCATCTCATGCTCTCGAACAAACATTATCAGTAAATATGGCAGTGACAGATTCCTTCGAAGCAGATGAACAAGAATCTGAACTGTTTGAGAATGATATTTGGGCTCAACAAATGGATACACAATGGGAGTTCCGCTTCGAGCAGAGAGAACCTCCTACTGAAGATAAAGTTATCCAGATTGACATTGGGGATAAACTTTCGCCAAAGCCGATATTTATCAGTAATAATCTTTCCGAAGCAGAAAGGGAAAAAGTTATCCAGCTGATAAAAGAATATATCGACATCTTTGCGTGGAATTATGAGGACATGCCAGGCCTTGATCCAAAGGTGGCTACTCATAAGCTCAATATATTGCCCAATTCGAAGCCTGTGAAGCAGCACCAATGTCGGTTCCGCCCGGATATAATGGACGCCATCGAAGCTAAAGTCAAGAAATTAATAGCCTGCGGCTTCATCCGAGAAGAACAACATCCCGACTGGGTCGCCAATATTGTCCCGGTCATAAAGAAAAATAGGAAAGTACATGTCTGTATCGATTACCGAGATCTGTATGCAGCCTGCCCCAAGGATGAGTTTCCTCTTCCCATCACAGACGTCATGATTGACAATACATGCGATTTTGAACGTATGTCTTTCATGGACGAAGTTTTAGGATACAATCAAATCAAGATGCATCCTGAGGACGAGAAGCATACTGCCTTCCGGACACCATTGGGGATATATTGCTATATGGTCATGCCCTTCGGATTAAAGAATGTCGGGGCTACGTACCAACGGGCTATGAGTAATATATTCCATGAGCATTTACGCAAGACAGTGGAGTGTTACGTGGACGATGTAGCTGTCAAAAGCTGCCTCAAGGATAATCACATCCAAGACTTGAAGACAGTATTTGAATTGATGCGCCAACATTAACTCAAAATGAATCCTACAAAGTCCTTTCTGGGGGTATCTAGTGGCAAATTCTTGGGATTTGTCATTACCGCCAAAGGCATTCAAGTGGACCCTGATAAGGTCAAGGCCATCTTAGAAATGCGACCGCCCCGTAATCTGAGAGAACTCAGGGGATTTCAAGGTCGTCTGGCTTATATCCGGAGATTCATATCCAACCTCTCTGGGAGATGTCAGCCCTTTTCTTGTCTCATGAAGAAAGGTGTATCCTTCGTATGGGACGAAGCCTGTCAGCAAGCGTTCGGTGATATCAAATACTACCTCACTAGCCCGCCAGTTCTGGTGCCTCCAGTCATAGGAAGACAATTCGTGATGTATGTTCGAGCGATGGACCATTCTCTGGGAGCTCTTCTCGCATAGAAGAACGATATGGGTCATGAACAGGCTATCTACTACCTCAGCAGGATGATGGTCGGAGCCGAACACCGGTACAACCCAGTGGAGAAAGAATGCTTGGCTCTGATGTTCGCTATCCAGAAAATGCGGTACTATGTCACAGGTCAAACCATTCACATCATCTCCAGGGTCAATCCTCTTCGGGTACTGATGAACAAGCCAAGCATTCTTAATTCTCGACTTGCGACTTGGGCGATGTTATTAACACTATACGACATGGTGTACGTCCCTCAGAAGTCCGTCAAAGGCCAAGCGTTGGCTGACTTCCTAGCTGCTCATCCGATCCCGGAGGCCTCCAAACTGTACGAGGACATTCTCGACGAAGTTGCGGAATATAATTCCGCAATGGAAAGTTATGCATGGCAACTGTTCTTCGATGGTGCCTCCAGGACTGGTCCCAGGAGAAACATGGTTTCGGGAGTAGGAATTGTCCTGGTTTCTCCTGATAAGCTCATCATCTACCGAGCATATTCTCTTAGCGAGCCATGTTCTAACAATGTGGCAGAGTATAATGCTCTACTAATCGGGCTCTAAGTCGCTAAAGAATTGGGCGTCGAGTCTTTGGAAGCTTTCGGTGACTCTCTACTGATCGTTAATCAAGTCAGAGGAATATATGAAATCCGGAATCCAGACCTCATCCCTTATCACTAAGCAACGGTCGAGATAGCCATGACATTCAAAGGGTTCTTCCTGGAACATGTGCCCCGATCTCAGAATCTGGAAGCTGATGCCCTAGCCAGTCTAGCTGTAGATTTAGCTATTCCTATAAGAAGGCAGAATTCGGTAATCCTTCTTAGAAGAGATTTATTCTGTGTGAAAAACAACTTTCACATAGAATACAACTATGATGTGAACACAGATCTTCCCAGGAGAGACTGGAGAATGCCCTTTCTAGATTTTGTGGCATACGGAATCTTGCTGGAGGACCCTAAAGAAGCAGTATCCGTCAAAATACTATCATTACGCTTCTATTTCGAGGCATCCTAACAGTGTCTATATCGCCAGACCTACGACGGACTGCTATTGAGATGTCTCTCAGATGATGAGGCACAGCGGATCATCCGTGAAGCTCACGACGGCGTATGCGGAGCGCATCAACCCGGTCCTAAGCTACAGGATCGTATCAGGAGAATGGGCTATTACTGGCCTACTATGATCACAGATGCAATAAAGTATGCAAGACATTGCAGAGCCTGCCAGGTCCATGCAGACTTTATCCATCAACCTCCTGAACATCTACATCCTATGGTTGCGTCCTGGCCTTTCGAAGCATAGGGTATGGATATCATTGGTCCTATTCACCCGTCTTCTTCTAGAGGTCACCGGTTCATACTGGCCATCACGGATTATTTCTCCAAATGGGCAGAGGCGATCCCTCTTGCTGAGGTGAAGGCATCATCATGTCATTTATCGCTTTGGGATACCCCGAAGGATAATTCATGACAATGGACCTCAGTTTATCAGCCAAGCGTTTCATCGATTTTGCGATAAAAATTGAATACAAAATATGGCCTCTACGGCATATAATCCTACTGCTAATGGTTTGGCGGAAGCTTTCAACAAAACCATTATCAAGCTCATAAAAAAGTTCATCTCTTCAAACAAGAGGGATTGGAATGAGAAGCTGGGAGAATATCTCTGGGCATACCGCACAACGGTACGAGCACCGACAGATTGTACCCCATTCTCACTGGTTTACGAGAGCGAAGCAGTTCTCCCCATCGAAATCTAGATTCTGTCACTCAGGATAGCCGTGGCTAATGAGCTGACTCAAGAAAAGAATGACCTTTTAAGGCTTCAAGAGCTAGAAGGATTAGACAAGAAATGCCTCCAAGCTCAACAGCATATCACGTTCTACCAAGCACGCATTTCCAGAGCTTTTAATCAAAAAGTAAAGGAAAGAGTGTTCAAAGTTGGCGAGCTAGTCTTTGCTGTGAGAAGACCGATGATTCTTACTCATAAAAGTAAGGGTAAATTCCAGCCCAAATGGAAAGGTCCTTATGTGATCGAGACGACGTTCTCAAACGGCGCTTACAGGTTAGCCAAGCCTAATGGAGACTTGTTAATAGCTCCCATTAATGGCAAATTCCTGAAGAAGTACTATGCTTAACCTCATTTGCTCAAGTGGAATATGGCGAAAATCTTATTCTGACAAAACTACTTCCAAAGCGAAACTAGTTGGAGCATATTCTATCATGTCCATATAACCTCTGAATAGATATATCCAGCTAAAACTTACCGAGAGTATATCACGTCCATATTACCTCTGATATTACTTTCGCCCAAACTTGTCATTTATATTCCAAAATGATGGGTCCACAAAGTCAGATGAAGGCCTCTTTATTATTCCCAAAAAGGAGCGAAAGTACATTGAAAAGCAAAAGCAAAAAAGTACACCATTTGGGGGGAGCAGTTAGGTCACGAATCTGCTGCACCAGAGCAACCATTCTCTCATCCCGGGAGTTCAAGACGTCGGCGCGAGCCCGTTCCAACCTTGCCGCATCGTTGTCCAAAGAAGCTAGCTCAGACCGAGCCCGCACAAAACCTGAGTGGAAAGTACCCACACGCGTCAGATTCTGCTGAACAGTCGCCCGTCGCTCCTTCAGCACATCTCGGGCTGCCAACAAAGAGAGAGCCTTCGCCTCTACTCGAATGAGCTCATCCTTCAATATGCGGGCCTTCGCTGCCACTTTCTCATATTCGGCTTCGCACCGGGTCAACTCGGGAACGACATACTCCAATTGGACACGTTCTTCGTCCATCTCCCGCTGCTGAGCCTCGATGGACTTATTCAGATATGCCATCTGTTCAGCAAGCTGCGCAGTCAGGGAGCCGTACCTAGCTTGAACGAGACCGTCAATGTTGCCTCGAGCTAGCTGCAAGTATTCGTTAATGGGTTGCTCCAAACCATTAACTATCTCTTCCAGCGTGTCAGCTACCCCAGTATCATTGAATTCTCGGATCGGCACTATCGTGGACCTGGAGGACCTCTTCAGCGATGCAAAGCTCAAATTCTTTCCCAACACTATTGATATTAACATTTTCAAGGTGGTATAGAAGATACCAGTGTACTGCTCGGTTAGCGCAGCTAGATCCGAATGGATGCTGGGAGTGGCCGCGATAGTGGCGAGTCCCCCTCCAAGAACAACCGCAGACTATGTTGCCACGGCCGTCGCCTCAACAGGAGGTGCGGCAAAAGAAGAAGCGCCAATACCGGACGAAGTGACCAGCGTACTCAAAGGAGGCATTGTCGCAATGACAGGCTCGTCCTCCTCTTGAGATATCGGAATCTCTTCGACAGGCGAGCCGGCACCTGAAGATATTTCCTCTTCAAAATCAGGCACCTCCGTGTCGCTGCCAGGACCTGACACAGAGCCAAAGGGCGTGTCTACACTGCCCTCCCCGAAGATGTCTTCCTCTGAAAAGAAGACAAAAAGAAGTTAATATCAACATAATATTAATTTTCCTAAAGAAGAGGCATAAAAGAAGATATTTACCCATGGCCAATGGTGTATATGTCGCGTCCGCGGCCAGTACAGCTAAATTATTTCTTAGTGATGCTAGGCAAGCTGTCATACATGGAGAAGGGGGTGCGCTAACGAACACTGGCAAATGCTCTTCCAGGTCCTCGTCAAGTTCCAACCGAGTTTTATCGGCTGGAATCTCGCTGGGTGCACCTACAGACACGGCAGGGGTCTCTCCCGATGCTGACCTAGGCAAAGATATCCTCATTCGGCTCGGCCCCGAAGGCGATCTCGTTCCACTACCTGAAGCGGTAGCAGCAACAGCAGCCTCCAACAGGAATTCTCCGGCACCACCAGCCGGAACATTAGAGGGTCCCTCTCTAAAAGGCGAGGAACCTCCAATCAAAGAATTATCCCCAACATGGGGAGATGCAGGCTCACTTCTAGGAGCCTCAATACCAGGAATCCGGAGAGGACAATTAACCGTCTTCTTCTTCCTCTTACGAGAGAAAGTCTCCTTCGGAGCAGGAGCCCTTCGCTTCCCAGAGATTACCAAAGGCCCTACAGGCAGAGATACTTCACCCCTCGATACCGCCAACAGAGGCTCATCTGTGTAAAACCCCCTTCCTAGAAAATCGTATATACCTTTTATTTATTAATTATTAATTAAATTATATTAATTAGGTCTAAATAGGAGAAATAGATTTTTAATAATTTTTAATTTGGGTGTTCGGGCACTTAGAGGACTTATGCGACCATCAGAAATTTTTCAAAATTTATTCCATGTAGGAGACCCCTTGAGTTATTGCTAGCCTAACAATGTGCAATATCCTAATCTATAAATTTTTCTTATGTGTGAATATATATATATATATATATATATATATATATATATATATATATATATATATATACAAATATATATATGTGTGTATATATATTTAAAAAAAGAAAGAAAGTAAAAGAATTAATAAGAAAGTTACTAATATAATAATAATAGTAATAATAATAACAAATCAATTACTACTTAAACCCCTCTTAAGAATTTGCTACCCCTCTTCAGCATTGTTGTGACCGCCCTTAGTGGCACAAGGACCCGCCCCTTTAGTTTAATAAACTAAACTACTACTTAGTTGCTAATTTCTTCCTTTAGCATTTGCTTCCAACCATGCAGCAAGCAAGCAATTCGTAGCAAACTTGCAATTGACCGATCCCTTACAGCAACTTGAATTCCCAGCAAACATGCAGAACCTTCCGCCCACTTGCGTCCAGAGAAGCCCGCCCCTTTAATAACTTACTCCGCAGACCCGAAATCCATCCGCTCCCTCTCTCTCTTCCTATCTTAATATATATATATATATATATATATATATATATATATATATATATATATATATATATATATATATATATATATATATATTTCTCTCTAAAATCCTAACCTAAATCTCCAGACCTCCTCTTCCCATCTAGAGCCGTCAACGCGGCCAGAGAAGCCCCACCAAGCCACCCAACCATCCCGACGACGCCGACCTCGCGCCCTGCAGAATCCTACTCAAAGCACCTTCGCTCCGGCGTGATTTTCCGTCGACTCGCTCAACCAAACGCTGTTCCGTCTTCATAGGTATGATCACCCCTCAACCCTCTTCCATAGTTGTTTTATAGCCAATCTCGGAAAACGTGTACCACTTGGTGAAAAATAGCATCCAAGTCGGCGCGAGCAGACAGAATTCTGGAATCGCAGAATTCCAGAATGACCACCCATATTGCCGAGTTTGTATCTCCCACCACAGAGATCCGAATTCGGTGATTCTTTTTGATACCTGTAGAATACCTGACCTAGTTTATTTTTTGTTAAATAACCCTATACTATTAGTTGCTGTGGACATAATTATATTCGTCACAAAACTGCGCGTACCCACTTTTTCTAGATTTCCAAAAGTTAGAAAATGGAGCACGCCCCGCCAAACGGGACCGCCCCGCCGTGTACCAAGTGTACCACATGGTGCACACAGCATAACCGGACACATGAAATTTTGTGGATACTGATTCGGAATAGTGTGCGCGTCGAAATCAGGCCGTATCCGCGGACACATTTCGTGTCGTAACTTTTGTGGAACTCGCACGTATTTTGTGCACGCTTGTCAGATTATGACAAAACTTGTGCCACTGGACTCGTGGTAACGCGCTGGTCCTGTGACCCAAATTTCACGCGATTCTGAGACGGTTGACCAAATCGCCAATTGGCGGGCCCCACAGTTGACTTTTTGGACAAAATTCTGTTCGGCCCATCGAAATCCACATTTGGACATACCGTTGGGTTCGTATTGACATCTAGAGTTATTTGACCTATAGTTTATCCCATTTAGAGACTGTTACCCTTGGCACGCTTTTCGATACAAAGTGGGCCACATGTGGACCCCACTTTTACCCGAAATTACCGTTTTGCCCCTGTGTCCGAATTGGACGAAAGGGATGTATTTTTAGCTATTTTGCTCATTTCGAAAATGTTGGTGATGTTTATTTCAGCATCCAGAGACGTTTGTTCGGAGTCCTTAGTTCCAGGTTCAGTGTCCTTGATATTTGGACGCGTACACTTTACAGATTTCTTGCCAGGCAAGTATACCTTGCTATTATACTGTATTTACATTCTATATGAGGCATGCATGTTTATTTTTTGTTTATTTAGTTCATTTATTTTAACTGCTATATAAACTGTGCGTCCAAGAAAACTTGGGTGCAACGACGGTGTCGTCGTACTATATTTTTATTTATGTATATGCATTAGACCTATTTTATGAGACTACCCCATCTTCATGAGGCATTTATGTTTCATTGGCCATGACACTATTCTTACACGAGTGTGAGTCACATGTAGGACACGGACTTGCGTACTCGGCTGGCCACCGGTACGTATAGGTCGTGCGACGGATAGGGATAACTGCCAATAAAAACTTTGCATGCTAGTAGACTTGGCGGTTATTAGAGTTTTATCGTGTCATGGACATGACATGCTTAGAGCATTGGGTGGGGAGAACAACAAGTAAGGCATTTGGGCTCCTTTACACTTTTCCTTCTGTAACCCGGAAGCTCCGCTGGAGATACGGGCAGTGATGACCCCTATACAACTTGGCGGGCCTCTGCCGTTCAAAAGACGACATGCCTTTGAGGCCCCTGGTTCTCCGAGAGAGTCATGCCAATCCCAGTTTTCAGCCAGATAGCCCACTTGGTGGAAAGTTGTTCTCAAACTGCATTCACATAGATGGTTAGGCGACCCCAATGGATGTTTATTTTCAGTACTTTATTGGCATGTGCTTTTTGTATCTTGTTACATCCCTCTGAGGACCTGGTCCCTTCCAAATATAGGTGAGCAGGAGTACCCGCAGGAGTATAGACCTGGACCTGACGCTACCTATCAGTCTGAGGAGATCTTACCTTCTGATTATATGTGATTCATTGCAGATGTTTAGAGATTCTAGTTGCTATTCTTCTTCTAGACATTTATTCTTATATTGGAGTTTATTCTCTTTTCTCTTTAGTAGTTTATTATAGTCGATTGTAGTGGATTTGTTTCCACCCGACTATCACACCTTGAGATTACTATTTGAGACTGCTTCTTTGATATTCATTTATTGATTTTCATTATTCTATTATTTGTGCTGTGGATGAGATATAGAACTGCGTGTGACTTGTTGTGACATATATTTATCACTGTGGATTGGATATTCATGTACAGCGTACGTGTGTATATGGTTTCCATATATTGGAGTTCGTATACATACGGTTGGCGTGTTACGTATTCCTAGTCCTACGTATTTTGGGACTGGGGCGTGACATGTTTTTGTGGTGGCCCATACAGGTCGAAAATATATTGTCTCGGTTACGTAACTGTACCGAACAAGCCTGCGTGTAGGAATAGAGTATAAGGATCTCATCCACGCTTGATTGAAACTCATCCTTCCTATTTAATACTTGCATCCTGTTTGATTCCTGTACTTTTTTTTCTAATCGTTTCGTACATCAACTGCAGAGAGATGGATATGCATAATGGATGTACTGCCGCCGATGGCGACGCAACTTCTGGAGTCAATGGTCAGACTCAAGGAGGGACCCCAACGATTCCTAGGCTTCCGGGACCAGATGGACAGACTCACACCCCAGTTCCATCTGATCTTCCCGCTTCACCTATTGGGAACCTTCCACCTGCCCCAGTATCGCAAGATGGCCAAGAGCAGATGTTCCAATTCTTTCAGATGATGATACAGGAACAGAGGCAGCAGGCAGCCGAGCAGAGGCAGCAGGCAGCTGAACAGAGGCAAGAATTTTTGGCAGCATTGGAGAAGATGGCTGCACACGCTACTGTACCAGCCCAAGCACTAGCTCCAGTACCTCGAGATAGGGTTGGATCAGTAAAGGATTTTGTTCAGATGGGTGCAAGGCAGTATAAGGGCACTGAGAGCCCGGAGGAGACTACCAGCTGGATCACTCACACGCAGAAGCTACTGGAGACATCGTAGTTACCCACGGACCTATGGATGACGGGTGTACGGACGCTTCTAGATGGTAATGCTCATCACTGGTGGGAATCCATGGAGCGCCAGTTGGGTACTTACCAGACTTGGGAGCAGTTCTTGGAGTTCTTTGAGGGAAAGTACTTTCCGGACACTGTCAGGGATACCTTGTATGATCAGTTTCTTCACTTAGAGCAAGGGAACCGAACCGTGGATGAGTATGATGCCAAGTTTAGTCGACTCAGCAAATATGGCGCTGCTTTGATACAAAATGACTTGGCTAAGGCTAAGAGATTTCATCGAGGACTGACCGAGGAGCTACAACATTATACAAGCTCGCAGTCCCGAGTCTCTTATGCTGAACTTCTGACAGAGGCCAGATTTCAGGAAACTATTAGCAGAGGAAAAGGAGGTCAGCTGAGGACACAACAAGGATTAGCAAGGATACAGCAGGGACCAGCCAGGATACAACAGGGGGGACCCATCAGACGTTCCTTGATACAGTAGCACCAGCAACACAGAGCCGGACCGTACCAGATTCCGGAGAAACCCCAATATAATTATTGTGGAAAAATCGGACATATTTTAGGGGATTGTCGAGGCCGCTTGGGACAGTGTTTACGATGTGGTTCCGGACAGCATTTGGCAAGAGACTGTCCAAAACAGCAGACATTGACACTACTACCGCCAGCACAGAGACTAGCGCTTCCAGCACCGAAGCCAGCCCAGCAGATGACCGGACCGGGAGCACCTCGACCCCCGGCAGCAGGAGGATTTCAGAGAGGACCACCGCTACCCACTCAGAAGGAGCAGTATATGAGGACTGGACATGGACAGCCACAAAGGAACGGGCGAGCTTTTGCATTGGAGGTAGATGACCTGGATCATGAGGTGGATGTCATAGCAGGTATTACCCTTACTTTTACTTTTCCTGCTGTGACATTATTTGATACGGGAGCCACCCACTCATTCATATCATCTAGTTTTATTGCTAAACACAACATTGCTTCTACACCATTATCTAGTTGTGTTAGAATTCTTACCGGAGGAGGAGTTGTACCAGTTAGTCGAGTTTGTAGATCGGGCCCTATAGTGATACGTGGCAGAGAGATGAACGCCCAACTCTTAGTCCTTCCTATGCCATCTTTTGATATTGTGCTTGGAATGGACTGGCTAAGCAAGTACCATGCTTTCTTCGATTACTTTGGAGAAAGCATTCTTTTTAAGGTACCAGGCCAGCCTGAACTTGAGTTTGTCCGAGGATCCACAGAAATCCTTGATGGTATGCAGCTCGCAATGGACGATGTTGTCTATCACCCTATTATTTCAGAATTTCTAGACATCTTTCCAGAGGATTTGTCAGGACTACCCCCAGACAGAGACGTAGAGTTTTCAATTGAACTAGCACTCGGAGCAGCACCTATAGCATCACATGTTTACAGACTAGCGAAGAAGGAGATGGACGAGCTGAAGGCACAGTTAAAAGAGCTAGAGGAGAAAGGTTTTATCCGACCGAGTGCATCACCCTGGGGAGCACCAGTGTTGTTTGTACCCAAGAAGGATGGGTCAGTGCGTATGTGCATTGACTACAGAGCCTTGAATGTAGTGACAGTGAAGAACAAATATCCATTGCCACGCATTGATGACTTGTTTGATCAACTCAGTGGAGCTAAGGTATTTTCGAAGATAGATCTGAGATCGGAATATCACCAAGTGAAGGTACAGAAGCAGGATATTTCGAAGACCGCATTCAGAACAAGATATGGACACTACGAGTTTTTGGTCATGCCATTTGGATTGACCAATGCTCCAGCGATCTTCATGGACTTGATGAATCGAGTCTTCCACCAGTACTTGGACCAGTTCGTGGTCGTCTTCATAGATGATATACTTGTCTATTCGAAGAGCCACGAGGAGCACGAGGAGCACCTGCGGATTATTCTAGAGAATTTGAGGAGAGAGCAGTTATATGCTAAACTCAGCAAATGTAAGTTCTTCTTAGACAAATTCTCATTTCTTGGACATGTTGTTACAGGAGATGGTATTTCTGTTGATCCAGAGAAGATCTCAGCAGTTGAGACATGGCATGTTCCTAAATCAGCAGCAGAGGTGAGGAGTTTCCTTGGACTTGCGGGATATTACCGACGGTTCGTAGAAAACTTCTCAAGGATAGCGGCACCTATGACTCGTTTGACTTGTAAGGATCAAGAATTTATATGGACCGACGACTGTCAAGCCGCCTTTGAAGAATTAAAGAAACGACTGACTACAGCACCAGTATTGGCGATTCCGTCAGGATCAGGAGGTTACGTGATCTACAGTGACGCATCAGGAAAAGGCTTAGGATGCGTATTGATGCAGCATGGCAAGGTGATTGCATATGCATCTAGGCAGTTACGAGTACATGAGAAGAATTATCTAACTCATGACTTGGAACTTGCAATCGTTGTATTTGCTCTGAAGCTATGGAGACATTACTTATATGGAGAACGAGTGGAAATCTATACAGACCACAAAAGCCTCAAGTACGTCTTCACGCAGAAGGAGTTAAATATGAGGCAACGTCGATGGCTCGAGTTGATGAAAGATTTCGAGATAGAGCTACATTATCATCCAGGCAAGGCTAACGTGGTAGCAGACGCGTTAAGCCGAAAGCCAGCAGCTTACTTCTTGACAGCACAGAGGGAACTAGTGGAGGACTTGTAAGAGCTTGGCATTGAAGTGATACTACCCGGAGCAGATGGGACACTAGCCAACTTGCAAGTACAATCATCATTGGTAGAGAGGATTAAGGCAGCTTTGCCTACAGATGCCAGATTCAGGAGACTAAAGGAAAGGACAGAGGCCGAAGAGCAGACCGGATTGCGCATTCACGAGGATAGGACATTATGATATGGTGATCGTCTTTATGTTCTAAATAGAGAGATTCGACAGGAGCTGATGGCAGAGGTTCATAGTTCAATTTATTCTATTCATCCTGGAGGCACCAAGATGTATCGTGACTTACGACAACATATTTGGTGGCATGGGATGAAGAGAGATATAGCTCGCTTTGTAGCTAAATGTCTGGTATATCAACAAGTGAAGGCGGAGCACCAGAGGACAGCAGGATTATTGCAACCACTTCCGATTCCAGAGTGGAAGTGGGAGCATATCACTATGGACTTCGTCACGGGTTTTCCCAAGAGTCCAAGTGGGAGAGATGCAGTGTGGGTAATAGTGGACCGACTCACCAAGTCAGCCCATTTTATACCTTTTAGAGTGGGTCAGTCGACAGAAGCTTTAGCTGACTTATATATGAGGCAGATTATGAGATTGCACGGCATACCAGTCAGCATTTTATCGGACAGAGATTCGCACTTCACATCGCACTTTTGGAGGAGCATGCAAGAGAGTCTTGGTACTCGTCTGAAGTTCAGTACATCTTACCACCCGCAGACAGATGGACAGTCGGAGCGTACTATTCAGACCTTGGAGGACATGTTGAGGGCTTGCATGTTAGACTTCGGAGGATCATGGGAGGACCACCTACATCTTGTGGAGTTTTCTTACAATAATAGTTATCAAGCGAGTATTCAGATGGCTCCGTTTGAAGCATTATATGGAAGAAAATGTAGGTCTCCTGTGTGTTGGAGTGACGTGGAAGAACGTCAGATTTTGGGACCCGAGTTGGTGGTCAACACCGTAGAGACAGTCAAGAAGATTCAGGGACACTTGCGAGCAGCGTAAGACAGGCAGAAGCAGTGGGCAGACCTTCATCGTCGTCCCTTGGAGTTCAAAGAGGGCGATCACGTCTTCTTGAGGATATCACCGACCAGAGGCACCATCCGATTCGGAGGGTGCGGCAAGTTGAGTCCAAGGTATATTGGACCATTTGACGTGCTCGAGAGAGTTGGAGAGGTGGCATATCGATTTGCGCTACCACCTTCACTGGAGGGAGTACATGACGTATTCCAGGTGTCGCAGCTCAGGCGATATGTGGCAGACAGCAGTCATATTCTCGACTATTCAGAGATCACCATTGGGCCGAGCTTGTCTTACCAAGAGCAACCCGTGGGAATCCTTGATCGTCGAGAGAAAGTGTTGAGGAACCAGTCTATTCCCTTGGTTCGCGTAGCATGGAGACATGGCGCACCAGGAGAATCAACTTGGGAGCGCGAGGACGACATGCGCAAGCATTTTCCGAACCTATTCGCAGACCAAGGTATGAATTTACATTGTTAATTTATATCTTAAACCATCCTTGAATTCTATCGTGGCTTAATTTTAATTTCGAGGACGAAATTTTTACAAGTTGGGTAGAATATAAAACCCCCTTCCTAGAAAATCGTATATACCTTTTATTTATTAATTATTAATTAAATTGTAGTAATAAGGTCTAAATAGGAGAAATAGATTTTTAATAATTTTTAATTTGGATGTTCGGGCACTTAGAGGACTTATGCGACCATCAGGAATTTTTCGGAATTTATTCCATGTAGGAGACCCCTTGAGTTGTTGCTAGCCTAACGATGTGCAATATCCTAATCTATAAATTTTTCTTATGTGTGTATATATATATATATATATATATATATATATATATATATATATATATATATACAAATATATATATATATATGTGTATATATATATTTAAAAAAAGAAAGAAAGTAAAAGAATTAATAAGAAAGTTACTAATATAATAATAATAGTAATAATAATAACAAATCAATTACTACTTAAACCCCTCTTAAGAATTTGCTACCCCTCTTCAGCATTGCTGTGACCGCCCTTAGTGGCACAAGGACCCGCCCCTTTAGTTTAATAAACTAAACTACTACTTAGTTGCTAATTTCTTCCTTTAGCATTTGCTTCCAACCTTGCAGCAAGCAAGCAATTCGTAGCAAACTTACAATTGACCGATCCCTTACAGCAACTTGAATTCCCAGCAAACATGCAGACCCTTCCGCCCACTTGCGTCCGGAGAAGCCCGCCCCTTTAATAACTTACTCCGCAGACCCGAAATCCATCCGCTCCCTCTCTCTTCCTATCTTAATATATATATATATATATATATATATATATATATATATATATATATATATATATATATATATATATATATATATATATATATATATATATATATATATATATTTCTCTCTAAAACCCTAACCTAAATCTCCAGACCTCCTCTTCCCATCTAGAGCCGTCACCGCGGCCAGAGAAGCCCTACCAAGCCACCCAACCATCCCGACGACGCCGACCTCGCGCCCTGCAGAATCCCACTCGAAGCACCTTCGCTCCGGCGTGATTTCCCGTCGACTCGCTCAACCAAACGCTGTTCCGTCTTCATAGGTATGATCACCCCTCAACCCTCTTCCATAGCTGTTTTATAGCCAACCTCGAAAAACATGTACCCCTAGGTGAAAAACAGCGTCCAAGTCGGCACGAGCAGACAGAATTCTAGAATCGCAGAATTCCAGAATGACCACCCATATTGCCGAGTTCGTATCTCCCACCACAGAGATCCGAATTCGGTGATTCTTTTTGATACCTGTAGAATACCTGACCTAGTTTATTTTCTGTTAAATAATGCTATACTATTAGTTGCTGTGGACATAATTATATTTGTCACAAAACTGCGCGCACCCACTTTTTCCAGATTTCTAAAAGTTGGAAAACGGAGCGCGCCCCGACAAACGGGACCGCCCCGCCGTGTACCAAGTGTACCGCATGGTGCACACAGCGTAACCGGACACGTGAAATTTCGTGAGGACTGATTCGGACGTGTGTGCGCGCCGGAATCAGGCCGTATCCGCGGACACATTTCGTATCACAACTTTTGTGGAACTCGCACGTATTTTGTGCACGCTTGTCAGATTGCGACGAAACTTATGCCACTGGACTCGTGGTAACGCGCTGGTCCTGTGACCCAAATTTCATGCGATTCTGAGATGGTTGACTAAATCGCCAATTGGCGGGCCCTACAGTTGACTTTTTGGACAAAATTCTGTTCGGCCCATCGGAATCTACATTTGGACATACCGTTGGGTTCGTATTGACATCTAGAGTTGTTTGACCTATAGTTTGTCCCATTTAGAGACTGTTACCCTTGGCACGCTTTTCGGTGCAAAGTGGGCCACACGTGGACCCCACTTTTACCCAAAATTACCGTTTTGCCCCTGTGTCCGAATTGGACGAAAGGGATGTGTTTTTAGCTATTTTGCTCATTCCAGAAACGTTGGTGAGGTTTATTTCAGCATCCGGAGACGTTTGTTCGGAGTCCTTAGTTCCAAGTTCAGTGTCCTTGACATTTGGGCGCGTACACTTTACAGATTTCTTGCCAGGCAAGTATACCTTGCCATTGTACTGTATTTACATTCCATATGAGGCATGCATGTTTATTTTCTGTTTATTTAGTTCATTTATTTTAACTGCTATATAAACTGTGCGTCCAAGGAAACTTGGGTGCAACGACGGTGTCGTCGTACTATGTTTTTATTTATATATATGCATTAGACCTATTTTATGAGACTACCCCATCTTCATGAGGCATTTATGTTTCATTGGCCATGACAATATTCTTACACGAGTGTGAGTCACATGTAGGACACGGACTTGCGTACTCGGCTGGCCACCGGTACGTATAGGTCGTACGACGGATAGGGATAACTGCCAATAGAAACTTTGCATGCTAGTAGACCTGGCGGTTATTAGAGGTTTATCGTATCATGGACATGACATGCTTAGAGCATTGGGTGGGGAGAACAACAAGTAAGGTATTTGGGCTCTTTTACACTTTTCCTTCTGTAACCCGGAAGCTCCGCTGGAGATACGGGCGGTGATGACCCCTATACTACTTGGCGGGCCTCTGCCGTTCAAAAGACGACATGCCTTTGAGGCCCCTGGTTCTCCGAGAGAGTCATGCCAATCCCAATTTTCAGTCAGATAGCCCACTTGGTGGAAAGTTGTTCTCAAACTGCATTCACATAGATGGTTAGGCGACCCCAATGGATGTTTATTTTCAGTACTTTATTGGCATGTGCTTTTTGTATCTTGTTACGTCCCTCTGAGGACCTGGTCCCTTCCAGATATAGGTGAGCAGGAGTACCCGCAGGAGTATGGACCTGGACCTGACGCTACCTATCAGTCTGAGGAGATCTTACCTTCTGATTATATGTGATTCATTGCAGCTGTTTAGAGATTCTAGTTGTTATTCTTCTTCTAGACATTTATTCTTATATTGGAGTTTATTCTCTTTTCTCTTTAGTAGTTTATTATAGTCGATTGCAGTGGATTTGTTTCCACCCGACTATCACACTTTGAGATTACTATTTGAGACTGCTTCTTTGATATTCATTTATTGATTTCTATTATTCTATTATTTGTGATGTGGATGAGATATAGAACTGCGTGTGACTTGTTGTGACATATATTTACCACTGTGGATTGGATATTCATGTACAGCGTAGGTGTGTATATGGTTTCCATATATTGGAGTTCGTATACATACGGCTGGCGTGTTACGTATTCCTAGTCCTACGTATTTTGGGACTGGGGCATGACATCTGGATTGACGGACTCCTCACCCTCGTCAGAAGAAACCGAGGGGACTTCGACTCTTCCCCCAGACTTTGAAGAGGGCACCCTAAAACTTCCATGCATATCAAAATCGCGATGGAAGGTGTTGGTTGCCACATAGAACTGGGCATACGAGTGGAGAATATGCAGCTCCGTGGAGAGTGAAATGATGGGCACGGTAAAAGTTGCCTCAGTGCAACCAATGATAAAATATCGCCATCCTCTGGCTCCATCAATGAGTCCACCCCTGGACCTGAAGCTGGTGACAGCATTGCCCACGTGCAACTGGTCGTACCCGAATTGCTTGGCAAACCGACTAGGCAGGTAGGGCTCGAAGAAGCAATGGTCTTCACTCCTGTACAGTAGGTGGGAAGGTCTAATACAGACCAACCAATTAAAAGACTCAGGAGAAAGAACGGTCTTTCCGTCGCCTACGTCCTGAAGTCTGATCCCCTGTTGATTGACATGTACAGGGGGGACATGCAGAAGAGCTTCCAGCTATGACTGAAGTTCAGCGCCCATCGACAGTCTATAACTGTGGTCACACTCCAGGAGAAATTCTTGTAGTTCAACAAGAAACTAGCCCACGAGCTACTGCCAGAGCCGGGAGACATAATCCTGGGGTTATAAAGAATTAATCATCCCATCAAATACAGGTATGGTAATTCTACCCTGGGAAAGCTATCACGCCGAGTTTAATCGGCGAGCAGCCCGTCAGTCATGGCCCTCAGGCCTGCTTGAATGCGGCACACCATGGCAGGGAACAAGCCCAGTCTTGCCCCCGAACACCAAATGCACTGCAGGCCATAGCGTGTTGCGATGAATGCGGTCCGCAGATGCGATATCGGATACCACCAGTCGGCACAGCCATATGGAGAGAAAGCCAGCCAGTTGAGCTTTCCTAGACAGAGGCCTGCGGTAACGCCTTAAATAACTATAGGCCTTAGTGCCTACAGGATACTTCCCTATCCCTTCGTCGAGGATCCAGTCCGGAGCCCCAGCGTCTTCCATGAGATCGTCAACTACCTGAGCATTAAGCACGCTCAGAGGATTCAAAGGCTGATCCTTGCCTTCCAATACCTTCTCCGGCTTAACAGTCCCGGACCGGTGAAAGAAGAGGTAGGACGTCCATTTATTGACGTGAGCCAAATCTGAAGGCTCGTCATAAAAAGTGGTGCAAGCGAGGTAGTGGCACATCAGCTCCTGGTACACTTCCACTACCCGAGGGTCAGAATCCCCCAACTCCCGGTTTGTGGGAACATACTCTTCATATGGAGTATCCCCCATCGGCAGTCTCGAGATCTCTGCCATCTCGTCGAGGGCCAATCCCAACTCCCCCAGTGGAGTGGCGAAAGTCCCGGTGAGCGAGATATATCGCTACATCAATGCCAGAAATAGGTTGGGGTTGAGAGGCAACCCAATACTGGTGGCACTCACAGCTGCATACAGACCAATGCCCTCCAACTCGATCTGAAAATGCTTCAGGGCCCAGTCAGCTAAGCGAGCCCATCGAAGATTTGTAGGGGTGATCCACCCACTTGTCCGAGGGTTCACCTTAGGGTATACTCCCCCGTGCCCCATGAAATTATTGCAGAAAGTCGGTAAATGGACCGGCTGGATCACTAAACTTCCTTCACTAGGGACACTGCCCGGGTACAGTCCCCTGAACGTCGTTACATTGCCAGAAGGACGGCTGACAAAAGACCCCTGGTCAGCTCCTTTCAGATGAAATATCTTCTCCGGCCTGCCGTGAAGATCGGGAGTCAGCGTCCATGACATCCTCCTGGGATGTGTACCAAGGAAGAATGCCGAGATGGGATAGTCTCTTGGCATCTTGGGCAGATACAAAACCAAGCTCCCAGCAGGGAAAATCCAGAGTTCTTTCTTGGGCTTCGTCTGGGACTGCTTGTCAATCATGTCCCCAAAGAGGAAAGCCGGCTTTATGTATTGGTCCCCATCTATGTACGTCAGGGGCTCTCCGTTGATCATATTCAGCAGCGTTCGCTCGCCCTGAGCCGATATCAAAATTTACCTTTCTTCAGGATACTGGGGCCCGGAGATAGGAAATATCACGTGCGACAGATCCTCCAAATAGTTGGAGTGCAGCATCCCGGCGGCAGAACCCATCACATCGACTAGCGGAGACGAGTGCAAGTTAACTGCAAAATGCAAGAAAGATAAGTCAGTTTCTAAATCTTGCAGCATATGCAAAAAAATCAATAGTCTGTGCTTTACGCCAAGACTGTAAAAACTTGATCATTACGCGGGAATCCATTTCCTAAAAACGTAAAGTTCAAGGCTGACAGTATACACAAAACTATCGACAGTCTGTGTTTTACGCCAGACTGCCAAAAGTTGAGTTATTACGCCAGAATTTCCATCCCTGCGTAACACTCAAATTATGTAGTATACGCCAACTTTCAACAGTCAAAGCTTTTACGCCAGACTGCGAAAATATGGAGTTTTTGCGCTGACACATTAGAAATATGGGCATAAAAGTTGAAACATGTCTGTGCATCATCTTCCTCGAAGAGGCTATCAGCACAGAAGATGACCTAGCGCGTTCACGCACAACGTGTGCGAAGGATTTTTAGTCGTTCGTTTTCGTCCCAAAAGCTCTACCTTTAAGGCCGGGTGCACTGCTCGTCGGCGGGATACTTCGCTCAGAATGAAGCTCGCCTTGCCCGACCGAAGACGCTCTCACTTGAGCAGAAGAGAGAGAAGAAGAATCAACCTTCTTTCCCTTAGAGGTGGAGATTTGTTTCGAGGCCATTACTAGAAACTTTAGAGACTCGGAGAAAAAACGAAGAAGAACTCGAACAGTCGAAGGCTTTCTTTCGCAGAAGACGGATGAAAAGTTTTTCTCTCAGAAGACTTGGGGTATATATAGAGTTCGGATGGACTCCTCGAATCCCGAACCAAATCTCACATTTAATATTTGGTTATGATTGGGGACTACGTCGGCCTATTTACTTAGAGAAGACGGACAGTCAGCGAATTCGAAAAGTTTTCGTGCGAGGCAGATTCGTGGTTTTTACGCTAAGGAGCTTTCTATGCTCGACGGCTACAGATCTATGATTTTACGCTCACAGGCTACAAGTCTATGGTTTTACGCCCGGATGCTTTTATGCTCGGTAGTTTTTACGCTCAAGAGGCTACAAACCTACGACTTCACTCTCAACAGCTACAAATCTATGATCTCACGCTCTGTGGCTTTTACGCTCAGAGGCAACAGATCCACGACTTCACGCTCGAAAGATTTTCTTTTCAGAAGCTACAAATCTACAGTTTTTACGCTAAGGAGCTTTCTACGCTCGACAGCTACAGATCTACAGTTTTACACTCACAGGCTATAAGTCTATGGTTTTACGCCCGGATGCTTTTATGCTCGGTAGCTTTTAAACTCGAGAGGCTACAAACCTACGACTTCACGCTCAGTAGCTACGAATCTATGATCTCACGCTCGGTAGCTTTTTACGCTCAGAGGCTACAAACTTATGATTTCACGCTCTATGACTTTTCGTACATCTGAAAGATACACAGGCTAGAGTACAGTACACCTGAACGATTCTTAAGGCGGTCAATTACAAGGGTTCACACAGAAGATACTCCTTCTTGATCTCAAAATATCCCAAGTACCCAAAGTATACAGAGTTCAAACATTAAAAATTACTCTTCTTCATGGGTCGATTCGAAGTTCATCCAGAATCCAGTCTGAATATTTCGTCTACAGTTCAAGATGGCGACTCAGTTTTTGACAGCCATTTCTCGCCCTGTTCCAAGGGATTTTCGAGAAACCATTCTTGAAGATGATAGTCTGAACAAGGATTCTGTTTATCAGAAGTAACAGTTCAGAATTCTACGCGGTTCCTCATTCCTAACAGCAGGACAGTTCGAAGACTCGAATGCTAAGCGGCTTTCTGTGCATCCTTAGTTATGCGTAAAAGATATGACAGGACCTAACACTCTTTCTATCAGAGTCGGTGTAAAGTATCAGACGTGTCGAAGCTACACATATTCAGACTTCACAGCAAAATATGGCAAGATGATCATATGCATAGAAGAAAGACAATTTTATTAAAATTAAAAGCATGATTACATATGAGGAAAATCCAGTCTACAAGGGTTTTTTTTTATTTTCATGATTACATATGAGGGAAATCCCGTCTACAAAGGACTTTCTCATCGTCGTCTGAAGATCGTGCCCAGAATCTGTTCTACCAGGTTCTCGCATGGACGGAATGTGGAAACGAGGTCTTATACGATAATATGTGGAAACGAAAGATAATATGTGGAAACGAGGAACCGCGTAGATTTATATGTGGGAAAGCCCAGATTTATCTTGTTGTTTGATAAAATAAACGAAAGTAATATGTGGAAACGAGGTCTTATACGAAAACCCGCCATTCTTCTGTGTTTACAAACAAGATTGTACAATTTAATCCTATACGAGAATGTCGAGTACAATTTATTTAATCTGGGTAAATATTGCTATAGTAGTCTGATCTGCAGTCGATTACTTTGTCCCTTGGACCACACGATGATGAAGAAATGCTGTGGAAGACAGAAAGCAGCTTCGAAGGTTGCTAAAGAGGGTGGATGCCCGATGCCAAAGTCGTCGATCCCTTCTCTTTGCCTGAGCTCTGGATTCTTCTCTCTCTCTCGATCATTTTCTCTCCTCCTTCTTTCCTCCCAATTGTTGACCTTGGATCTGATACTGTATTTCTTGACCAATTTCCGATCGTTCGACCTTCAATTTTGTGACCCTCCCCCTCTGTCAATATAGGTCTCTATTTATAGAGTTTTAGTGACAGTGACCACTCAGTCGGTGTAGAAACCGAGTAGTGGAAAGTACAGTACCCTTTTACACGACGGTTACAATAACCATTGCCTGTGTATAGATGACCTTTTGAGTGAGCATGTGATGCGTGTCCAACTAAGGGACAACGCGTATAACTGCTGCGAAGATCACGGCATAGAAGCCACGTAGGTAGTTATCCTTTGTGTAGAAGAGGTTGGCGTAGAAGCCAATAACTGTCACCATAGCGTAGAAGCCGAGATTGTAAAAGCCGAGTAGGCGTAGGACCCGAGTGGTCATAGAGGCCGAGTGGGCGTAGAAGCCGAGTGGGCGTAGAAGACGGGATGATATGGACGTCTTAGCCGAAATTACAACTTTTGGAGGTATAATCAAATCTCTTGCATTAAATGCAGAGATCTGCCCCCATCCTGCGCATTAAATGTAGAGACATGTCTTGAAGATTTGCCATCATTCTACGCATTAAATGTATATACGCGCCTCGAATCCTGTACGAAGAGTAACTGCTGACGTGGCGGTCTGTTTGCCTTCTGCGGAGCATAAGAAGCTCACGTCTGCCTGTGTAAAACTGGGCAGCTGTAATAGCTTGCTTCTTGGGTGGCTCGCACCTCGACCCCGAGATCCTACGGTTCACTTTTCTTTTGTACCTTTAGCATCCCACTTCACTCCACAAGGGGAAATGGATGTGCAGGTGCTGGTGAAAGAATAGCTTCTGGGGCTGGAGTCAAAGGAGCTTGAATAGACATCGAAATCATAATAGAAACCAGGCCTGCGAGCAGCGAGTGCCCGTATCCCCTTGTATGCGTAAGAGCAGTTTACGCAAAGGGAATGTCACTAGACGATGGTTCGGTGACATTTAATCAAATCTCCTGCATTAAATGCAGAGATCTGCCATTATCCTGCGCATTAAATGCAGAGGAGTGTTTTGTAGGCCTGCCACTCTTCTACGCATAAAATACAGAGACGTGCCTCGGGCATCTGTCAGTATTCGGCGCATTAAATGCAGAGACGTGCCTTGAGAACCTGTCACCGCTCTGCGCATTAAATGCAGAGACGTGCCTCAAGCCCTGTACGAAGAGTAGCTTTTAACATGGCAGGCTGTTTGTCTTCTGCGGAGCGTAAACAGCTTATATCTGCCCATGTAAAACTAGGCAGCATATTCCTTTGTATGCGTAAAAGCGGTTTACGCCAAGGAAATGGCAGTAAATGACAGCCTGGGTTGCAGTGCTGCGCCATCATTATAGCCGTCACCTGGGTAGTCGTGCAGTACCCTTTGTCAGGAGTCCAGACGTTAGGTTCATTGCATGATCTGACAGGTTCATTTTGAAGAATACGAAGCATTCCTCGTACACTTCAATGTTGCATTGAAAGCGGATAAGTTCTACACCATAAAGGCGATGTAGCACCCTTTTTACGCTGAAGCAGCCTGGTCATACTGTATTATGCGGATGGTCCTTGAGCTTTATATTTTACGATGTGCTCGGCAAAAAAGCTTTGTTGCACGTTGATGGCTCTGAGGTCCTCTGCTTACGCTGTCCTGTATCAACATGCTGTGTAGAGCTATCCAGCATATTTTTTATGCTTCTACACCTAGGCTCCAGCTTCTTGAAGTCCTGAATGTTGCCAGGACAAAGCTGAGAAACCTAAGGAACAACCTTCTGCTGGACCAAAACTCCTCTCTCTACTACGGCACGAGCAAGCTGATGAGCACTCTTGATGTCCTGCCATAAAATATCGGTATGCCTCTGATGTGCCTCTAACTGAGCCCTCTGTGCCTCGAGCATCTCACAAAATAGTATAAACATCTGTGTCGCCTCTGTTGGCACAGGAGGTAGAGGTAGAAGCCCCTCAGATACAGCTGGCACAGTCCTCTGAGTAGGTGGTGTGTCACACCCTGATCTTCCGCGGGCTAAATTGGTCGTTTCTGCTAGGCGAGAATTACCGTGCCAGCGCTCCCGCGGAACGATTACTTTGACCCATCCGTGCATGATGTTGTACGAGCGTGAGCTACTCCCGTGCAAGGCCATAGTTCATTGGCTGGCAGTAAGAGTTCTAAGCCACAGAGTCGCACAGATTGTCCGAGTGCAGCGGAGTCATAAAGGCATAGCAATTTGGTAACAAGTTCACTGAGTCGACAATATAGCGGAAGCATTGAATAACACAAGTAAAAGTAAAGTATTACTTTATTGATATAAACAAGTGTTACAGGCGATGCATGGCCGAGATTACAAGTCGCTCAAGCCTCTCTCTTTGAAACAATAAAAGTGTGCCAAGTGGCTAAAATTGTAGAATGATTGTACAGGCGATGATCAGGCAATGTTCACAATATTATGTTTTGTATATGTACTTCAGTTTCGGATGCAGTGCTCCAAGGCTTTAGAGGGAACTCCTGGCCTTAGCACGCATGAAGGAGGCATCCACACCGAACGAGGTTCTCTCGTACCCTGCATACAAACTGGTGGATTATCAGTATATTGAATGCACTGGTGGAGAAGCTACTCGCCCGCTCGACAAATCCAAACACGTAATATAGATTTCGTGCACCAACTATTAAGTTGTCTTTCTAGTTGCCTTCGGATCAGTTTCATGCAAAGATTGAATAGCCTAACTCGTGTGGCAGTGTGCCGTGCGACATGAGAGAAAATACGGTGAGACTTACCAACTTACCATTTGTCATTCCCTATCCAAGGCAAACATTATTAATTCAAGCACGAGCACATATAAACATTCAGGAGGCATAGCATATGCAAACACAAGGTTCATGATAACATAATCATTCAGGTGTTCAGTTTGTTCTTTCGATGCGATACAATGACTCGCACGCGGATAGCCGCTAAACGAGGATGACTTATCTATATGAATATGAGTCGCTAGCATAGACATTAAGGACAGTTTAGTCTCAAGGCAAAATGGTGTGCAATGTGGGTGGCGAGCCCCGCTGTATAACACTTTGTCGGGTAACATTCGACTATACATACGTTTCGTCCGGATCGGATCGGCCCCAGTGCCCCGGCGACCGTCCACGAAACTCAAACAATCAATACCTTGTGCACACAAATTGTCCACGACATGCAATTATTGGTCTTCCAATTATCATGAGATACACGAGAACACGCATGTACTAGAACTCGAGAACACGAGTGCACGAGAACACGAGTACACGAGTACACGAGATACTTGAATCTTGACTCTTTGTTCAGTGAATGACTTGACTTGATGCATTCCCCTGGTTCGGGGCTGCCTTTAGTGACCTAACGGTCCCGGATACTTGTAAGATCAATCATGCACGGAACGACTACTAAGTAGTCTCCCGGGGTTTGGATAAAAATAAGGCAACATACAAGTAGACAAGCATGCATTTATATAAACACAATATTCACGTTTAGCACGGGCCCGAAGGTAAGCCTAGGAGTGAGATCGTAAGAGACTTCCCGAGCGATACGTTCTAGGATAGCATGCGAGGGTCTGAGCATATATAAGCAATGTTTTATTTCCATGTTCTAGCATAAGCAATACAAGTTGGGATTATTCCCTTAGCTAGGTGCGTAGGATTCTTATTAGCATGCAGGGAGTGATTCACCTAGCGACTAGCATGTATCATTCCATATTTTATATGTACTGACTAAGCAAAGATAAGTTTACCATAGCCACCAACCTTAGCGATGATTCACCTCGGTCTAACGATACGTCAAGCGAACCTCTGAAACCCTAAGCCGAATCCTGTAGGGACAAGTCTGGATATCTTTTGCCTCAAATGAGTATTCTCGCCTGAGCAAAGAAGGTCAGAACATTGCACTTTTGCTGTTTAAATCGGCAATCCGCTAGAGCGGAGCGGGGTGTTACATCCTACCCAACTCAAAAAAAGTCTCGTCCTCGAGACTTATTGAGGACAAGCAGTACGTTTCAATCAATTTTGATCTAACGATACAAGGCTGAGGCAAACCTATATAAGTTGTTGTACTTATTTAATTGGATGCTCACTTGCACAAGCATTTGAGATCAGCATATCGCTAGTCTGGATCGTGCGCACATTTGAAGTGCACCTCTAGCGTGAGCACGTTAACCAACTTAGTGATAGCGAAGTCTTAGCACTCGAGTTTCACATTTTCTTAAGTCTTAGATTGTGCACAAGTTCAAGGTGTCCCTCAAACATATGCATTCAGCCAAACTTAGAGATAGTGAAATCGGACAAGCTACTAGCAATAATCTCAAAGGTTCATACAGGTTGGCACAAAGGCCACTCGAATCACGATATCATACAAGCAATCATATCATTTAAAACGCATTTTGAAAGTATTTAGACTTATTGTTGGAATATTCCGTTTAGGACAATGAGAGAGAGCGTACACATAACCCACGAACGAGCTTTCAAACCTGAGATAATCAAAATGAAGTCCAAAGGTGTAGAAGCCAGGCTCTGATACCATTATATTACGCCCCGATCTCCCACGGGCTAAATCGGTTGTTCCCGCTAGGCGAGAATCATCGCGCCAGTGCTCCCGCGGAATGATAGCTTTGACCCATCCGGGCATGATATCGTACGAGCGTGAGCCGCGCCCGTGCAAGGCCGTAGTTTATTGGCTGGCGGTAAGAGTTCTAAGCCACAGAGTCGCACAGATTATCCAAGTGCAGCGGAGTCATAAATGCATAGCGATTTGGTAACAAGTTCACTGAGTCAATAATATAGCGGAAGCATTGAATAATACAAGTAGAAGTAAAGCAACACTTTATTGATATAAACAAGTGTTACAGGTGGCGCATGACCGAGATTACAAGTCACTTAAGCCTCTCTCTTTAAAATAATAAAAGTGTGCCAATTAGCTACAACTGTGGAATGATTGTATAAGCGATGATCAGGCAATATTCATAACATAATATCTTGTATATGTGCTTCAGTTCCAGACGCAGCGCTCCAAGGCTTCAGAGGGAACTCCTGGCCTTAGCACGTACGAAGGAGGCATCCGTACCGAACGAGGTTCTCCTGTACCCTGCATATAAACTGGTGGATTATCAATACATTGAATGCACTGGTGGAGAAGCTACTCGTCCGCTCGACAAATTCAAACATATAATATAGATTACATGCACCAACAATTAAGTTGTCTTTCTAGTTGCCTTAGGATCAGTTTCACGTAAAGATTAAATATCCTAACTCGTGTGGCAGTGCGCCATACGACATGAGAGAAAATATGGCAAAACTTATTAACTTACCATTTGTCCTTCCCTGTCCAAGGCAAACATTATTAATTCAAGCACGAGCACGTATAAACATTCAAGAGGCATAGCATATACAAACACAAGGGTTATGATAACATAATCGTTCAGGTGTTCAGTTTGTTCTTTCGATGCGATGCAATGACTCACACGCGGATAGCCGCTAAACGAGGATGACTTATCTATATGAACATGAGTCGCTGGCATAGTCATTAAGGATAATTTAGTCTCAAGGCAAAATAACGTGCAATACGGGTGGCGAGCCCCGCTGCATAACACTTTGCTGGGTAACATACGACTATACATACGTTCCATTCGGATCGGATCGGCCCCAGTGCCCCTGCGACCATCCGCGAAACTCAAACAATCAATACCTTGTGCACACAAGTTGTCCGTGACATACAGTTATTGGTCTTCCAATTATCATGAGATACACGAGAACACGAGAACAAGCATGCACTAGAACACGAGAACACGAGTGCACGAGAACACGAGTACACGAGATACTTAAATCTTAATTCTTTGTTCAGTGAATGACTTGCCTTGATGCATTCCCCTTGTTCGGGGCTGCCTTTGGTGACCTAATAGTCTCGGATACTTGCAGGATCAATCATGCACGGAATGACTACTAAGCAGTCTCCCAGGGTTTGGATGAAAATAAGGCAACATACAAGCAGACAAGCATGCATTTATATAAATACAATATTCACGTTTAGCTCGAGCCTGAAGGTAAGCCGAGGAGTGAGATCGTAAGGGACTTCTGGAGTGACACGTTCTAGGGTAGCATGTGAGGGTCTGAGCATATATAAGCAATTTTTCATTTCCATGTTCTAGCATAAGCAATACAAGTTGGGATTATTCCCTTAGCTAGGTGTGTTGGATTCTTATTAGCATGCAGGGGGTAATTTACCTAGCGACTAGCATGTATCATTTCACATTTTATGTATGCTGGCTAAGCAAAGACAAGTTTACCGTAGCCACCCACCTTAGCGATAATTCGCCTCGGTCGAGCGATACGTCAAGCGAGCCTCTGAAAGCCTAAGCCGGATCCTGTAGGGACAAGTCTGGATATCCTTTGCCTCAAACGAGTATTCTCACCTGAGTAAAGCGGGTCAGAATATTGCACTTTTGCCGTTTAAATTGATAGTCCGCTAGAGCGGAACGGGGTGTTACATCCTACCCAACTCAAAAAAAGTCTCATCCTCGAGACTTACTGAGGACAAGCAGTACGTTTCAATCAATTTTGATCTAACGATACAAGGCTGAGGCAAACCTATACAAGTTGTTATACTTGTTTAATTGGATGTTCACTTGTACAAGCATTCGAGATCAGCTTACCGCTAGTCTGGATCGTACGCACATTCGAAGTGCACCTCTAGCGTGAGCACGTTAACCAACTTAGTGATAGCAAAGTCTTAGCACTCGAGTTTTATATTTTCTTAAGTCTTGGATCGTGCATAAGTTCAAGGCATCCCTCAAACATATGCATTCAGCCAAACTTAGAGATAGTGAAATCTGACAAGCTACTAGCAATAATCTCAAGGGTTCATACAGGTTGGCACAAAGGCCACTCGAATCACGATATCATACAAGCAATTATATCATTCAAAACATATTTTGAAAGTATAAAATGTGTCATGACCCGCACCCAAGGTAGGAATGCAAGTTGGGAACAACGCTCAGCCTATGCCATAGAATTGGCAGTAGAACACTGTCTGGGTAATCTATCTATCAATATAATGAACCACCAACAATATCAATATACTCAATCACAGATCTAAGATGGAAATGAGCATGAATCAGATAAAAGAATAGAATAGTCATAAATAACTCATGAGTCTAAAATAATACATCAATGAGTCTAAAAGAATACTACAAAAATAAGCTGAAGATAAATCCAGTATAAAGAATACTAAGAAGCTACTAAACTCGGGTCATCTGTCTCAGTTGGGATAGTCCCTCCTGAGCCAGGGTCTCTGACTCTAAACCCACAATATCCTGAGGTCCATAATGTGTAGGGTACCAATCCTCAGTGTCATCTTGAGAAAATATATCCAGTCAAGAAAGGAGCATAGTACATCACTAATAGCAGTTCTAATCAATGATAAAAACTATGCAACAATAAATAGATGTGAATATATAATATGCACAATAGATACAAGAGATATACAATAAGAAAATACTGGAATAAATACAATAATGAATAATATGACAATGAACAAGAATACTAATGACTAAGTGTGTGAGTACTAGCTTTAACATATGATCAGCTTGGGAATATGATACAAGATTTATGGTCTAGCTAATCATGCGTGCGGTGTATGATTAATACTATTCAAGAGCAAGCCTTGATACAAGGAGGGTATGATCATATATCTATACTAAAATACTCCCCACCCTCGATTGGTATAATAGATCCAACCATGATACGCTATAGCACAAGATTTTCTAAGAAGATAGCTAGTCTTTTCTAGAATCAGTGTTGGTACATGTACAAGATAATCAATAAAATAAGGCTTGTACAAGATACACCATATACCAAGGAATACATCCCATAACGAGATATGGATATACCAATCCGTGTAACCATCGTGTCAAGAAATAAGGATATCTATACTAGGTACAATAAATATAGAGGATATCATAAATGAGAAACTATCAGAAAATGTACTCACCTGAAGTCCAATGAACAGTATCACAGATGTCTGATACGGTGCCTCAAAGACCTAGATATGGAATATAATATCAATACAAGGTTTCAAAAAGAAAATAAGTTAAACTAGTCAACTTCTAGGTCAACAAGCCATCTCTAAGTCAAAAGTCAAACTAGGTCAACTCTAAGTCAACTATGGTCAACTATAGTCAAACTATGGTCAACTATGTCAAACTATCTATTTCTTGGTTGTACAAGTCTATCTCAAAGATATTGGTTTCGAATACTAGAGTCTAGGTCATAAACTACATCTTATGATACTAGTATACCGTACCTCAGGATACGTAAAATAATAGGTAAAATATCACATATACTGTCACGCCCCTGTCCCAAAAATATATGGAACCAGGCCACATGGCAATAGCCAGCTGACACGTCTCCGAAGATATCCCAATTTAATAGATCCACGAAGAGTGCTACGCTGTCCTAAAATACTAACATGTCCAATATCAGCCAATAACAGGTAATCTAATCTCATCCATAATATAAAAAGCAAGAAACACTAAATAAACTGCTGGTTAAATAAATACCAGTCCCAAGATATCATAGTACAACCAGTGATGTCTGGTGGGAACAAACCCACTACTATGACGAAATAAAGTACTGAAAAGCGATATAAAAGAAAAGACTAGAGCATCAGCTGAGTAGGTAATGATGCCCTCCAACTAGGCTAAAGGCCTACCAACTGATCACGGAAACTCTGACGGTTGCACCTCCAACTCCTCAGCTGTAGCAAATCTCGTCTCCTGTCCGGGGCCGTATACAGTGGGGTAGTAAGCCTCGTCTAAATCTGGGAAGAAACCAGGTCCTCAGAGGGACGTAACAAGATACAAGAAACAACATGCTATATATGAATACTGAATAAAATAAATACAGTAAGGGTATACTAGCCATCTAAGTGAATGCAATGTGAGTCCAACTCTGATGCGTATGAGTAGGCGTAGGCATAGCGTCCATACTCCGAAGAAAATGGCATCTGTATAGTATATCGTCCATATCGCTCCGAAGAACGTGGCATCAGTATAAAGGGAAAGTCATTGGACCCGAGGTCCCTCCGAAACTACGGCTCCAATGTGTGTACCCCATACGCCTCCTAGTTGTCCTCCCCGCCCAATGTAGATACGCAAGTCGACTACTCGACGTGCATACCATGTATCTATATGCCAAGTCTCTAATCTATATCCTGACTACATACTAACCGTGATGTAGGTGATACGCAACGATAGCTAGTCGCGTGCACAAATCCGCATCCCAATATGAATATATCTCAGTATCCGTGCAAGGTGTCAGGTCTCAGACAATAAAAGAGTATTGTCCAAAGGGTTGAGTCTGCTAAGGCTAAGTCCATATATTTATATATTTACTAACATCGACGTAACCGTCGAATGCACCCGAGACAACTCGGACGCGCACAGTTGTATAAATTACAAGCAACAAGAATATAATACAACAGATGCATATTTAATTTAGACAGTAAATATAGCAAGGTATCTTGCCTGTGTCCTGAAGCTGTGAATGCCAGAAGCCGGTTCCTGCAGTATCTCCTGGCTGATCCAATGGTCCTAACACACAATATAATATAACAATCAATCATCAGACCCTAAGTAATATATACGCTACGTTGTTTTTCAGTACTGACGCAAGGATCACGTCGGTCGAACACAGAGTCGCGGTGCATGTAGCTAAAATGCACACGTGCCCTATCATCAGTCACCGTGTATTCCATGATAGACAATGCCAAGGTTATACGACCCAGCTAATTATGTTTAGTAATTAATGGTCCTTAACCTCCGTATTAAGCGTTTTTTGTTGATATCAAGGTTTATCAATGCTTTACAAGTCTTAATTAACCATTCTACTTAGAAGGATGTTCACTAACTATTAATTACAAACTGGCTCATTATTAAGAAATCTGATTTGGCACCTATTCATAAGTTAGGGTTTTCGAGTTACTATTTCATGTCCATGCCAAACACGACAAGACGACACGATGATAAACTATTCACGATACAAGGGAAAGAGGCCAATGAGTATTACCTACGAGGATGAACGTGGGGAGGGGGTTCTGCTCGTCGTCGTACGCACTCGCCAGGGGTCAGCGGAGCTCCTGCGTCGGCGGCAAGTCTCGGTAGCAGCGGCGGCACTCTCAGCAGGCACGGTAGCGGTGTACGGGGGCAGCGGGTCGGAGGTGTCCGGCTGCAGCGGGTCAGGTGTTCGGGAGCAGCGGGTCAGGGTGTTCGGCTGTGTAGGGGTGATGGTTGGCGATATATGGAGGGTGGTGGTCAGCAATATATGGAGAGGGTGGTCGGCTGGTTGGTGCAAAGGAGGAGTATTCGGCTAGGGTTAGGGGAGGAGGGTGATATAAAATCTAGGGTTTGAGTGAATAGATGTATATTTATATGGGTGGTGGGGATGATGGGCTAAGCTCGAGGGGTGGGCTTGTCTGGCTTGTTGGGTTAGAATGATCCACTCAAAAATGCATGTGGACTGGGTTTGGTTTTGCTTGGGGTAAATTGGCTTTAACATTGATTTAAATTTAATAATTCAACTCGGGGATTACTAATGCGTTGGAAACGTAAGAAACTAGGTTTGGGTGGTACACAGGAGTCGTGGCCTACCAATTTTGGTGTAGTCTGATACCCTAATTTGGGTACATGGGATTTGGATTACGGTTCCATCTCAGTAAATAATTAATTAAATCCTATTTTCTTGACGAGGGGGTTTACAATCTACCCTCCTTAGAGCATTTCGCCCTCAAAATTTAAACCTACGCATGGGTAAGCACTAAGGACTAAAGAAAATACTGTAACGTACCTAGTCCTTCGAAAAGGCGGGGATAACACTGACGAATATCTTTCTCGCGTTCCCAGGTCGACTCGCCTGGTGCGTGATGCCTCCATGCAACACGAACTAAGGGAATGGTCTATCCTCGTAATACCTTCTCCCTTCTGTCTAGAATCTCTACAGGCTCCTCTTCGTATGATAGGCTCGGCCCGACTATGATCTCTGAATGGTCAAGCACGTGACTAGGATCCGATATGTACCTTCTCAATTGAGATACATGAAAGATATCGTGGACTCCTTCCAAGGTCTGCGGTAACGCTAATCTGTAAGCAACCTCTCCGATGCGTTCTAATATGTCGAATGGTCCGATGTACCTCAGACTCAGCTTCCCTCTGCCTCCGAATCTGATAGTCCCTCGAGTGGGTGAGATCTTTAAGAATATGTGATCTCCAACCTGAAACTCTAAGGGTCGGCGATGTGCATTCGCCCAATGCTTCTGTCGGTCTTGTGCTACTCGAAGGTGTCCTTGGATCTTCTTTACCTTTTCTACCATCCGAACAACCAACTCTGGTCCGAGAATCTGTCGTTCGCCTATATCACTCCAGCATACGGAAGAATGATATTTCCTTCCATACAACGCTTTATAGGGAGCCATCTGAATACTAGCTTGATAGCTGTTGTTGTAAGAAAACTCGACCAAATGTAAGTGGTCCTCCCATGATCCTCCGAAGTCCAGCATGCACGCTCTTAACATGTCTTCAAGTGTCTGAATGGTGCGCTCCGACTGGCCATCTGTTTGTGGGTGATATGCTGTGCTAAACTTCAGGCGAGTACCAAGGCTCTCTTGCATACTCCGCCAAAAGTAAGATGTAAATCTCGTATTCCTGTCTGACACAATGCTAACTGGCACTCCATGTAGGCGCACAATCTCTCTCATGTACATATCCGCTAAAGCCTCCGTCGATTGCCCAACTCTAAAGGGTAAAAAGTGCGCGAACTTGGTGAGTCTATCCACGATTACCCATACGGCATTGCGCCCACTAGGACTCCTCGGGAAGCCCGTGACAAAGTCCATGGTGATATGCTCCCATTTTCACTCTGGTATAGGAAGTGGTTGAAGCAATCCGGCAGATCTCTGGTGCTCAGCCTTGACTTGCTGACATACCAGGCACTTGGCCACAAAGCGTGCTATCTCTCTCTTTATTCCGTGCCACCAGTAGTACTGTCTTAGATCTCTGTACATCTTCGTGCCTCCTGGGTGAATGGAGTAGGTGGAACTGTGTGCTTCTGACATCAACTCCTGCCGAAGTTCTCCATTTGGAACATAGAGACGATCTTCGCATCTTAGTGTTCTGTCTTCATGTATCCGTAGTCCTGTCTGTAATCCAGCCTCGGTCCTCTATCTGAGCCTCTGAAATCTGGCATCTGGCGGCAAAGCAGTCTTGATTCTCTCTACCAGTGTCGATTGCAATTGGAAACTCGACAACTATCCGTCTACTCCAGATATAACAACCTCTATACCCATCTGCTCTAGATCTCTCAATAGGTGTTGTTGGGTAGTCAAGAAGAATGCCATAGGTCTTCTGCTCAATGCGTCTGCTACTACGTTGGCTTTCCCTGGGTGGTACTATAGCTCTATTTCGAAGTCTGTCATCACCTCGAGCCAACGTCTCTGTCTCTGATTTAGATCCTTCTGAGTATAGACATATTTCAGGCTTTTATGATCAGTAAATATCTCCACTCTTTCTCCATATAGGTAATGCCTTCAAAGTTTTAACGCAAAAATCACCGCTGCAAGCTCCAAGTCGTGGGTGGGATAGTTCTTCTCATGTGTCCTCAACTGTCTAGAAGCATAAGCTACAACCTTTCCATGCTGTATCAAGACGCATTCTAATCCTTTTCCAGACGCATCGCTGTAGATTACGAATCCTCCGGGTCCAGAAGGTATGGTCAAGATGGGTGCTGTAGTCAAGCGTTTCTTCAGCTCATCGAATGCCTTCTGACATTCTCTGTCCAAGTGAACTCCTGATCCTTACGGGTCAGGTGGGTCATTGGTTCTGCAATCTTCGCGAAGTTCTCTACGAACCTACGGTAATATCCGGCAAGTCCTAGGAAACTCCTTACCTCTGAGACATTGGTAGGGGTTGGCCATGTCTCTACGGATGAAATCTTCGCCGGATCTACTGAGATACCGTCTCCTGAGATAACGTGTCCAAGGAAGGCGACATGATCTAGGAGAAACTCGCACTTGCTAAGCTTGGCATAAAGTCTCTCTCTTCTCAGCGTCTCTAACACTAGTCTCAAGTGCTTCTCGTGCTCTTCGTGGCTCTTCGAATACACCAAAATGTCATCGATGAAGACTACCACGAACTGGTCTAAGTATTGATGGAATACTCTGTTCATCAAGTTCATAAATACAGCTGGCGCATTTGTAAGTCCAAAAGGCATCACTAAGAACTCGTAGTGACCATAACGAGTCCTGAATGCTGTCTTTTGAATGTCTTCTCTTCGCACCTTCACTTGATAATAACCCAATCTCAAGTCGATCTTTGTGAACACCACTGCTCCGGTCAACTGGTCGAATAAATCGTCAATCCGCGGCAGGGGGTACTTGTTCTTGATAGTCAAAGCATTAAGGGCTCTGTAATTAATACACATACGTACTGTTCCGTCCTTCTTAGGCACAAACAATACTGGTGCTCCCCATGGTGATACACTAGGACGAATAAATCCCTTGCTCTGCAACTCCTCTAATTGTAGCTTCAGCTCGTCTAACTCCTTCTTCGCCAATCGGTACACATTAGAAGATACCGGTGCTGCTCCTGGTACTAGCTTAATGGTAAACTCCATGTCTCTATCGGGTGGTAAGCCTGGCAATTCTTCGGAGAAAACATCCTCGAACTCTGCAACTATAGGTGGGTGTGCAATCTCCATAGTCATACAAGTTCCCACTGTCTGTCCTACTCCTTGTTCGACGGTCCCTCGCATGTACTCGAACTCCGGTTGATCTGGTGGTCTAAAAGTGACGCTATCCTTCCGGCAGTCCAGTACGGCATTATACTGACTTAACCAGTCCATGCCTAACACAACATCAAAGTACGGCATAGGCAATACCAGGAATCGCGCTCTCATCTCTCTACCACATACGACTACCGAGCACGTTCTAATAGTGCTGGTAACCGGCACGATACCTCCTCCGGTAAGAATCTTCTAACTCTTAGGTAAGGGGGAAGTCGCTACTCTATGCATTGCTACAAATCTACTAGATATAAATGACAAAGTAGCCCCAGAATCAAACAATGCTGTCGCAGGTAAGGATGTGACTAAAATGGTACCTGTGATTGCTTCTCCTTCTGTTTCCTCCTCAGCGGCTGCTAATGCAAAGGCCTGTCCCTGTCTCTGTCCTCCTGCCTGTTGTCGGGCTCGATCAATCTGTGCCTGTTGTGGGGCCAAGGGTGGTCCCCTCTGGAATCCTCCGGGTGCTGGTGGACGCTGTCCTCCTGGTGGGGGTAGTATCCTCGGGGCTGGTGCTGCTGGCCTTTGTCCGGCCTGTGGGGCTGTCTCTCTGCGCTGTGGACAATCTCTGGCAAGGTGCTGACTGGCTCCACAAATCATGCATGTCCCAAGTCTCTTTCGGCAGTCCTTCTCAAAATGACCTCTCTTACCACAGTAGTGGCAAGTCGAAAGTTTCTGGTGTGGATATGGTGCTACTCTCTGTTGTGTCTGTGCTCCGGGACGTCGGATGGGTCCTCCTGCTCCGGGCTGGACTCTAGCTGGCGTGGTCGTGCTGGAACGTCTAGCTCTTCTGACAATGGCCTCTTGGATCCTCGCCACTGCAAGAACCTCCTCATAAGAAATCCTCGCCTGTGCGGTGGTATATCTTTGTAGCTCGAAGTTGAGGCCATGGTGGAATCTCTGAGCCTTCTCTAGATCATTGGGTATCAGGACGGCTCCAAATCTGCTAAGGCGGCTAAACTCTGCGTCATATGCGTCAACAGTCATATTCCCCTGTTCTAGATGTAGGAACTGGGAGTACAGGGCATTTTTGACTGTGGCTGGAAAATACTTCGCATTGAAGTATTCTAAGAACTGTTCCCAAGTCTGGTTCTTGCCTACACTGCGCTCGATGGAATCCCACCAGTGATGGGCGTTGCCTTTTAGTTGGGCTCTCACTGCGGTCATCCAAAGGTCTGGATGCAGTTGTGAGGCCTCTAATAGCATTTTCGTGTTGGCGATCCAATCGAAGATCTGTTCTGCAGTCTCATCGCTTGAGAAGGTATCTGGTCCCATCTGTCGGAACCATCTAACAGTGCCACCTATCGGGGCTGGTGGAGGTGCTGGTACTGGTGTCGTGACAGGTGTCCTCTCTAGTACTGCCATCAGGCTCTGTCGTAGTGTCTCTGTCTGCTGCCACTGGGCTTGCATTATTGCCTGGAAGAACTGAAGCATCTGTGGCTGGCCATCTAGCTGCGGCATATGGGGTGGATAGGTGGAGGCGGTGGTAGTGGTATCTCTGGTTGTGCAGTAGGCGTCTCCTCAGATGTCGGCCTCTCAGTCTGCGGCATCGGTGTAGCTCCTGAAGTCTGGCCCTCATAATGCTGCGTGGGAATCGTCTGGGAAGTCTGTCCCTCTGGCTGTGGTGTAGGATCTCCCTGCGATGTCTCGTGCCAATGTATCAGCAGAGTCTGTAGCGGGGGTTGCCCTTGGGGTACCTCATCTCCTTGTGTGGGGTTATCTGGCATCGTGGCACGGGGTGCTCCTCGTCCACTGCGCAAATTCATCTTGCTGCAAAAAATAGAGCTTCATTAAAAGAGTACGAGAGCAAACAAACAGGATGCAGATATTTAGAAGCAGTATGAAGGAAGTTCAAGGATGAATCAAAAGTGGATGAGACCTAATAATTTCTATCCTATTGCAGGCTCGCTGGGCATGTTACCATACCACAAGCGAAAAAGTTGACCTGCATGGGCCACCACTAAAACCATGTCACGCCCCTGTCCCAAAAATATATGGAACCAGGCCACGTGGCAATAGCCAGCTGACACGTCTCCGAAGATATCCCAATTTAATGGATCCACGAAGAGTGCTACGCTGTCCTAAAATACTAACATATCCAATATCAGCCAATAACAGGTAATCTAATCTCATCCACAATATAAAGAGCAAGAAATACTAAATAAACTGCTGGTTAAATAAATACCAGTCCCAAGATATCATAGTACAACCAGTGATGTCTGGTGGGAACAAACCCACTACTATGACGAAATAAAGTACTGAAAAGCGATATAAAAGAAAAGACTAGAGCATCAGCTGAGTAGGTAATGATGCCCTCCAACTAGGCTAAAGGCCTACCAACTGATCACGGAAACTCTGACGGTTGCACCTCCAACTCCTCAGCTGTAGCAAATCTTGTCTCCTGTCCGGGGCCGTATACAGTGGGGTAGTAAGCCTCGTCTAAATCTAGGAAGAAACCAGGTCCTCAGAGGGACATAACAAGATACAAGAAATAACATGCTATATATGAATACTGAATAAAATAAATACAGTAAGGGTGTACTAGCCATCTAAGTGAATGCAATGTGAGTCCAACTCTGATGCGTATGAGTAGGCGTAGGCATAGCGTCCATACTCCGAAGAGAACGGCATCTGTACAGTATATCGTCCATATCGCTCCGAAGAACGTGGCATCAGTATAAAGGGAAAGTCATTGGACCCGAGGTTCCTCCGAAACTACGGCTCCAATGTGTGTACCCCATACGCCTCCTAGTTGTCCTCCCCGCCCAATGTAGATACGCAAGTCGACTACTCGACGTGCATACCATGTATCTATATGCCAAGTCTCTAATCTATATCCTGACTACATACTAACCGTGATGTAGGTGATACGCAACGATAGCTAGTCGCGTGCGCAAACCCGCATCCCAATATGAATATATCTCAGTGTCCGTGCAAGGTGTCAGGTCTCAGACAATAAAAGAGTATTGTCCAAAGGGTTGAGTCTGCTAAGGCTAAGTCCATATATTTATATATTTACTAACATCGACGTAACCGTCGAATACACCCGAGACAACTCGGACGCGCACAGTTGTATAAATTACAAGCAACAAGAATACAATACAACAGATGCATATTTAATTTAGACAGTAAATATAGCAAGGTATCTTGCCTGTGTCCTGAAGCTGTGAATGCCAAAAGCCGGTTCCTGCAGTATCTCCTGACTGATCCAATGGTCCTAACACACAATATAATATAAGAATCAATCATCAGACCCTAAGTAATATATACGCTACGTTGCTTTTCAGTACTGACGCAAGGATCACGTTGGTCGAACACAGAGTCACGGTGCATGTAGCTAAGATGTACACGTGCCCTATCATCAGTCACTATGTATTCCATGATAGACAATGCTAAGGTTATACGACCCAGCTAATTATGTTTAGTAATTAATGGTCCTTAACCTCCGTATTAAGCGTTTCTTGTTGATATCAAGGTTTATCAATGCTTTACAAGTCTTAATTAACCATTATACTTAGAAGGATGTTCACTAGCTATTAATTACTAACTGGCTCGTTATTAAGAAATCTGATTTGGCACCTATTCATAAGTTAGGGTTTCCGAGTTACTATTTTATGTCCATGCCAAACACGACAAGACGACACGATGATAAACTATTCACGATACAAGGGAAAGAGGCCAATGAGTATTACCTACGAGGATGAACGTGGGGAGGGGGTTCTGCTCGTCGTCGTGCGCACTCGCCAGGGGTCAGCGGAGCTCCTGCGTCGGCGGCAAGTCTCGGCAGCAGCGGCGGCACTCTCAGCAGGCGCGGCAGCGGTGTACGGGGGCAGCGGGTCGGGGGTGTCCGGCTGCAGCGGGTCAGGTGTTCGGGAGCAGCGGGTCAGGTGTTCGGGAGCAGCGGGTCAGGGTGTTCGACTGTGTAGGGCGATGGTTGGCGATATATGGAGGGTGGTGGTCGACAATATATGGAGGTAGTGGTCGGCAGTATATGGAGGGTGGTGGTCGTGATGGTTGGTGCAAAGGAGGAGTATTCGGCTAGGGTTAGGGGAGGAGGGTGATATGAAATCTAGTGTTTGAGTGAATAGATGTATATTTATATGGGTGGTGGGGATGATGGGCTAAGCTCGAGGGGTGGGCTTGTCCGGCTTGTTGGGTTAGAATGATCCACTCAAAAGCGCATGTGGGCTGGGTTTGGTTCTGCTTGGGGTAAATTGGCTTTAACATTGATTTAAATTTAATAATTCAACTCGGGGATTACTAATGCGTTGGAAACGTAAGGAACTAGGTTTGGGTGGTACACAGGAGTCGTGGCCTACCAATTTTGGTGTAGTCTGATACCCTAATTTGGGTACGTGGGATTTGGATAACGGTTCCATCTCAGTAAATAATTAATTAAATCCTATTTTCTTGACGAGGGGGTTTACATATACATATCAAACAATTAATTATATATAATATCCTAATTATAACATTAAATGGATACCTTGGTTTCGAACCAACTTGGTATCACAACACTAACCCATAATCTTGATACCCAAACCCAATACCTTGGGTATCCCCAAATACCTTGATACTTACCTTGGTATCTCTAGGTAATATCCAATACCTTGTTTATACTAACTACCCAATAATAAATGTATGCTAACAACTAAATATTATACATATAGTATACTAAAACACAATTAAAAAATTAGGAACATATATACGTATATATTAATTACTATACACACACACACACACACACACATATATATATAATTAAATACATAATATTAATATAATCGCATATGTGTCGCTGAAGCCCCTCGCTGCCGTCGCAAAAAGTCTCTGATACGCTGCTGATACTGCTGTTGTACTGCTGTTATAGCGACAGTTTTCTGCTGCCATCACTAAAAATCTCTGATACGCTGCTGATACTGCTACTGTACTGCTGTTATAGCGACAGTTTTCTGCTTCCATCGCTACTGCTAAGCTGTTGTTGTCGTCGTTGCTGCTGCAGCCGTCGCTACTGCTGCTGCTGTTGTTGTTGTTTATGCTGCTGCTGTTGTGATGCTGGAACCGTCACTAATCTGATGTCGCCTCTCCTATCTCTTATATATATAAATATAACACAATATATAATATATAACACAATATCTAATTATATATATAGCTTACAACTTATAAAATATATATATGACACAATAATACATATAACAATACAGTATCATATATATACATAACTACAACTATATAAGATATATGTACATAATAAACACATATAACAATAACATACATATATATAAAGTAACATATACATATAGCATCATATATATATATTTACACATAACATATACACTATATATATACTATAATATATATACATACACTACAATATTAAATAGCTTTTACACATGTAGAATAATAGCTACATGCATATACATAAATAGATACGTAGATCTAAGATACAATAATACATAAATATATATATATATATATATATATATATATATATATATATATATATATATATATATATATATATATATATAATTATACTATATCATAACTAAGAACACAAGAGAAATAGATCTAAAATTAAATTGCACAAACACATAGAACGTATCATACCCGTATCCCACTAGATCTAGGATACGCTTGCGATACGAGTCCACCACACATCCAAACGTACCCCGAAGGACACGAACAAGCCTAATATATTATTTATGTACAATAAGAAGAGTCAAACACAAATCTATATGTCCGTGTCAAAATATGACATACTCAAAGTCTCATGTCGGAGGAAAAACCCCTCAAATCAACACGTATAACCAAATTATTGGGATACGATTTACACGTATCCAATTGTATATACGGCACTAGCCCCAAACACACAAGTACATGCCAAATTGATCTATAGGACCAATTGACACACACAACAAATATTAATCTCAAAATTCCCCCAAAATTGACACAAAAAGCACCATAACTTTCTCAATAGGCCTCATATGAACACAAAACCAAATCCTATGGGTAGCCTATGCATATGGGTTAATTTTTTATGGTTAAATATTATATTTAGAACCTAAATTAAGGGGGGAAATTGAATTGTACCTATTAGAAGATGGATTGCCAATGCAACCTCTAAATTTGATGAAATTAACCTCCAACTTGTAGATCCTTGCTACTCTTTGTAGATCCTTGCTTTCTTCTTCTAGATCCTTGCTCCACTAGTTTTCAATGGTAATTTGGGAAAGAATTAGGATGAAATTTGGTAGAAAAATAAACTGGGAATGAAGAAATTTGGTTGAGAGAAATTCTAAATCTAGTTTGCAAATAAAAAGAGGAGAGAGAAATTTTTCTCCTCTTTAAATATAGGTTGGTCCCCTTTTTCCCTTCCTTAAGCTACTATGAAATATCTAATATACCCCTTGGGGCCTCACATAAAAAAATAATTAAGGAGGGAAGCTTCTAGTCTAATAGTTTAATTAATTTAATCATCCTCCTAATCAATGGGCTTTCTAAATGGGCTCAATTCTAATAATTAATATATGTTGGTCTATGAGTCTAAACTAAACTAGTTAGATCCACTAACACAAGTCCAAAATAAATAACTAACATCAAACTAAAGTAGACAGCTCTTCTGCGGCCCGTAGAATGTAGGACATTGACCTATGAGCCAATCATCTAAAAAAAATATCCAGTCAGAATTTGAGCAAAGTATATACCTCTGAAAATAGTTTCAAATACATAATCGAGCATATAAAATAGATAATTAAAAAGAATACAAGATATCTAAACAATATAATGAAAAGAACAAGAGTGAACAGGTAATGTATTAAAATGAAGAACAAGCAATATGAATATCTGCAATATAAAGGAATAACTAAAATCTAACTAATGTGCCTCAGAATACAAGTTTATTATATGATCGATTTAGGTTGAACATGAATACAATAAGGTAACTCGATTACAAGTGTGGTAAATAATCGACATGTACACGAATATACTAGGGATGATCACATAATCAACTCCTTCCCCCATCCCCAACTAATACCAATAGATCCAATCATGACACATTACAAACACGAATATGGACACACTGAACACGAGCAATATGTGTACACGAATAAGCACACTGAATATGAGCAGTATATGAACACGAAATATAAATAATCAATATCCAATACACACGATGAAATACATGTGAAGCAGTTCCCGCTGAACACATTAGGGGATAATATCTCCTGACAAGATCCATGTAATACCAGTCCATGAAACCACTGTATCATAATCAAGTATACATTCTAGAACATGAGATATATACACTATTATGAATTGATAACTAACAGAGAAATATACTCGCCTGAGGTCCTGAGCAAGGTGTATCTCTCGATGTCCAAGTTGGTATCACACAAACCTATATATGGTACGTTGCATCAATACAAGATTTTGGAATAAAAATAATTAGACTAGTTCAATTCTAGGTCATAAAGCCATTTCTAAGTCAAAACAGTCAAACTAGGTCCACTCTAGGTCAAACTAGTCAAACTTGGTCAAACTAGCTATTTCTAAGTTGTATGAGTCCATCTCTTGGATATTAGGTCCATACACTATGTAACTAGGCCACACTAGCTAAGCTAAGATATTAGGATACAAAGAAAGTACCGTATCGTAAAATATGCAAGTTTTTAGATATAAAAATACTAATCTATATATATAAGATAATACATATAGTAGTTTTAGCTAACTAATGCAAAGTGAAAATCTTGGCTTTGAACCAATGCGTATCTCACCACCTACACACCCATCTTGATACTCAAATCCAAATACCTTGGATATCCACCAATACCTTGACATTATCTTGGTATCACAAGATAATTCAATTTCTAGTATGTAATTAACTACCAATACACTAAACTATAACAAACATTAACTAAACTACTATATATATATATATATATAACTACTAACAAATTAACTAGCTACTAAACTATTAATGAACTACTACATACTAACTTGCTCTAGCTGCAGTGGCTTGCAGTGGCTCCTACAGCTTGCTTGCTTTGCTGCTACTTGCTATTACATGATGATATTACTGCTGCATGCCTTGCTGTTGTTGCAGCTAGCTGAAGTTGTTGTTGCAGGCTCCTGCAGCTTGCTTGCTATGCAGCTACCTGTTGCTGCATGCTGTATGCTGCACAGTTTCCTAGTTAATGTATTGCTGCCATTACCTGTTGTTGCTGTGGTTGCAGCTACTGCTCTCTCCTTTTACTGTAAACTGCTACTGTTGCTCTTATTGTTGATGCTGCTGCAACATGCTGCTGCAGTTGCTGCTAGCTGCTAGCTAGCTGTTGCACTGCATGCTGCTACTACTTTGCTTGTCGTTGCCGTGCTTCATTGCTGCATGTTGGCTGCTGCAGCAGCAGTTGCTCGATCCCCCTCTCACACAGATCCACACACATCTATGCATAGACACACATCTATGCATAGACACACATCTATGCACTCACACACACACAAACACACACACACACACACACACACACACACATATATATATACTTATATAGATATATAATACTAGATACAACACACATCTATACATATATACATATTAATATATATATATATATATATATATATATATATATATATATATATATATATATATATATATATATATATATATATATATATATATATATATATATACATAACTACTATACTAGTAAATGCATATACATTCTCTTATTCTCATGGCCACCAACACCTCCAAATACAACATAGACATCTCCATAAATATAAATACACATATATATCATATAATTATTATAATATATCATTCTAATAGATAATACCATGGCAAATTGAATTGAGATACAATAAAACAAACACGTGGAGTGCACTGCACCCGTATCATACTCATTCTATAATACACTTACGATACGACTCCACCAAACAACCAAACATATCCTGAAGGACACGAGCAAGTCTAAAATCATAATTATAAATAATATAAAGAACTAATTACTCAACTATGTGTCCATGTCAAAATATGATATGTTCAAACCCCCGTGTCAGAAAAAAATCTCCAAATCAACCCGTATCGCCAAATTATAGGGATACGACCTACATGTATCCAATTATGGATATGACACTAGTCACACACAATTAAACACATGTCAATTTGGTATAATTAACTTATTAACAAATATAAGATGTGCCAATCTCAGAATTCTTCCAAAATTGACACAAAATACCACATAACTTTCTCCATAAGCCTCCTAGAAACCTAATTCCAATTTCTATGGGTAGCCTTAGCATATGGGGTAGTTCTTAATGATTAAATCATAGATTTAGAGTCTAATTAGAGAGAAAAAACTGAATTGTACTTATTGGGAGATGGATTCCCAATAAAATTTCTAAATTTGGTGAAAGTAGCCTCCAACTTGTAGATCCTTGCTCCTCCTTGTAGATCCTTGCTTACTCCTTGTAGTTACTTGTTCTACTAGTCTCTAATAATGAATAATAAAGGAATTGGAAAGAGATTTGAGTAGGAATTGGTGTGAGAATAAAAACTTTGGAAGAGGAAAAATTCTAGATCTAGTTTTAGAATAACAAATGAGAAGAGAGAGAGAGAGTCTCTCTCCTCCCTATGGTGGCCGGCCCTTGCCCCTCCTCTAAGCTACTATAGAATATCCAAAATACCCCTTGGGGCTTCTCATAAAGAAATAATTAAGGAGGGAAGGTTTTAGTCTAATTGGTTTTACTAATTAATTTATCCTCCTAATGAATGGGCTTACTATTGGACTCAATCTTAACTAGAATTAAATGTTGGTCCATGATCTAAACTTAACTAGTTAGGTCCACTACACAAGTTCAAAATAAATCTAACATCTAATAATAAATAATTAATATAATAATTAATATTTACAACATGCACAATATTTAATATTATAATCCTAAAAATATAAATACCTATGTCAAATGACCAAACTATCCTTAGTTAAAAAAGTGAGGGTAACATCATGAGGTCTCACCCTCTTTGTAGTGACAAACTACCCAACATTAAGCCTTACGCTTTCTTGCGGTGTTACGCCGCTGTGACATGGCTTAAAGGTGAGGCTTTACATCTTTTACCTCTTGGTGGTGTCATGCCACTGTAATATGAGGTCACCGACCTCTTCGTAGTACTACCTACCACTATTCTTTCTACAATATTAGGCTATATGCCTATGTGTGGTGCTACATCGCTGTGACATGGCTCACAAAGTCGAGACATTACCCTATCAAGGAACCTCATGGTGGTGTCACCCACTGTAGCATGAAGACTTTATGCTACTTTGTAGTATTACGCTATCGTGCTTCCTGTAAAGCACACCGGACATTCACTCTGCCCGAGAACTCATTAAATCATTTAAGCCATCCTCCCATAGGACTTGTTCTACACAAAGAACAAATAGTAGACAACAGTGGTTCTAGGTCCATAGCCCCTCAATATATCAAAGGACTACCCATTGTTCATGATATTCTTCCAGTCAATGGTCCTTCCTTGAACCAATAGCTAGATGCCTAGTAGATTTCTTTTTAAATAATAGCATAAAACTAAATAGCAGGATTACAAGGACACAATATCAGAAGTTCTCCAAGCCCATATATGATGGGTCCTTGACTATATGCGGTATTACGTCACTATGACGTGGCCCAAAGCTGAGGGTTTACCCTGTTGAGGTACCCCATATTATGTAGCTACTGTAACATGGAGTACTACGCTCCTTTATAGTGCTTGGCTCTGACTATATACGGTGCTACTGCCGCTGTGACATAGCCCGAAGCCGAGGCTTTATCCTGTCGAGGTACCTCATATGGTGTTACACCATGGTTGCATGGATTACTACGCTCCTTTATAGTTCTTATGACCAGTTGGCACTTGAGGCCTTATATGAATGGATCCGCCAGACCCTCCTGGCTCTGATCATCAAGTACTGTAATAAAGCCATCCTCGATGCGTTCATTCCATGTAGTATCATCTATGAATGAATCCGCAAAAATCACTTGGCTTCGAATATCAACTACTACAATGATTACATCCTTGATATGCTTACTCATTACTCTGTGCCTAAACTGTACATTCCTCTTCTTACCATTAAAGAGGTCATTTGATGCTGCTGCTACAATTGTCCGATTGTCGCAGTATATCAGTACCCCCTAAATCTACGCACAAATTACTAGAAGATCATACATGAGCTTTCGAAGCCATCCCACTTCATCCGATGCAGATGCTAGTACATAAAACTCATATTCCATCAAAGAATGAGAGAGCATTGTCTGCTTCTTCGACTTCCATGATATAGCAGCTCCACCCATGGAGAAGAAGTATCCTCGTGTGGACCTTTCGCTCTCTACTTCTGAATACCAGCTTGCATCACTAAAGCCTTCCACTACTGTCAGATACCCACTATATTATAGTACATACTTCTAAGTCCTTCTAAGATATCTTATCACTCTCTTCACAACCTTTCAGTGCTCCACTCCCGGGTGGCTCATGAATCGACTCAACATCTCACGGCAAAAGTTATGTCAGGTCTTGTGGCAGTTTTTGCATACATCAAACTCTCGATGACGCTTGAAAACTCCAGCTGCCTGAGACTTTTCCTAGGATTAGGCTTCAGCTTCTTGTTATACCTGTATGGAGTATCGATCCCTGGAAGATCCTGATATCTATAGCATGTGAATATCTTCTCAATATAATAAGACTGTGACAGCGCCACTCTAGTATCCGTCTGGATGATCATTATTCTGAGGATAACATCAACTTTTCCTAAGTCCTTCATACTAAACTTGGATAAGAGAAACTTCTTTGTCATAGTGACTTGTGCTAGATCGTTGTCCAGGATCAGCATGTTGTCCACGTATAGACAAACAATAACTCCTCTCCCATCAGCGAACTCTGTGTAAACATACTTGTCCGTCTCACTGACCCTGTAGCCATTTGATCTTATGACTGTCAAACTTCTAATGCCACATCTTGGGAGTTTTTTTCAGACCGTATAATAATTTTACCAACTTACAGACTTTGTCTTCAAGCCCTTTGATGACAAATCCTTCTAGTTGTTGCATATAAATCTCTTTGGTCAACTCTCCATTCAGGAATATTGTTTTAACATCCATCTGATAAATAACTAGCTTATGAATTACACTTAGAGCAATCAACATCATGATGGTCATCATCCGCGCTACTGGAGCATTTATGTTAAAGTAGTCGATCCCATGCTTATGAGAAAATCCATTGGCAACCAACCTTGCCTTGAATCTGTCAACAGTTCCATTGGCCTTCATCTTCTTCTTGAAGATCCACTTGCATCTGATTGGTTTAGCTCATTTAGATAGATCGACCAACATCCATGTGTTATTGGAGGTTATAGAGTTATACTCATCATTAATAGACTTCCTCCAGAAGACAGCATCTCTGGTCTTTATTGTATCATCATAGGTAAGCGGATCTGCTTCTACGTGATAAGTGACGAGATCTTCTCTGAAGTCCTTCGGTATCCTCACTAGCTTAGACACTGGTTCTATGAGTTCTGGTTTGAACGTTGTCTCTGGAACGATAACTTCTTCTTGGACTATATCTTTATTGGAATCGTCATCCTCCTATACACTCACACTATTCTCGAAATATCTGCAAAAATAATATTCTTGTGCCTTACAAATTTATCTTCAAAGAATTCTGCTTTATAAGATTCAATAATATGATTTGATTCTATATTAAGAAACCTCTGAGCATCACTCTTCTCAACATAATCTAGGAAGATGGTCTTCGTAGTACTTATACCCAGCTTATGTATCTTCAAGTTCAGAAGCTTCTCATATGCCAGACATCCCCACACTCAAATAAAATTTAAGTTGGACCTGACTTTGAACCAAAGTTCATGAGGAGTAACATCGAAAGTTGTGTACGGCACTCTGTTCAGAATAAATATAGCCGTCAATGCAGCTTCTCTCCAGAAGCAATTTAGAAGATCCACAGTCAAAAGTATTGAGTTTATTATCTCTATCAACATCATGTTCTTCCTCTCATCTACTCCATTTGATTAAGGAGAATAAAAAACGGTCGTCGTATTGACAATTTTATGTTCTTTGTAGAATAATGTGAATTCAATAGACATATACTCTCTGCCTCGATCACTTCTATGTCTCTTAAGTTTTTGCCCGGTTTGACATTCAGCCTCAGCCCTAAACTCCTTAAAATTCTCGAATGCTTCATCCTTTGACTTAAGGAGGTAGACGAACGTGTACTTCGAGTAGTCATCGATGAATGTAATAAAATACTTTATCTTAGCCTTTGTGGAGAATTATTTAAATTCATAGATATCTGAGTGTACTAACTCCAAAAGATCTGTGCTTCGGTTAACCCGTTTAAACAATTTTTTTGTGACCTTTGTCTGTGCACAGACCTCACACTTCTCCACCTCCTTACTCCCATATTTGGAGATAAGCCCTACACTAGATATCTTATGGTATAGAGTACATGTCCTAGTTTGGTATCCCATAACTCTTATAATAAGACTATACTCACAAGCAGAAGCTCGAATATCCATTTGATACTGAAACCTTGTTTCAAAGTATGTCTTCTGCCAATATGTCACCATCTGGCAACCATGAATGTTCACCCTCAAGTCTGCAGTAGACTCTTTGAGATCAGGTCCTTGGAAATCACTGATACTTTGCTACACGTACTTCTTTGACTATAATTTCTTGCAGTCCAGAACCATTGTCCCAATCCCCAGATCCTTTGCTTGTTCCTTGTTCGCTATCGAAACCTTCGACCTTCTTTAGTGATAGACTTGACCTCGGTGAACTTCTCTTCCTAGATCTCTCATGGATAGATGCAGTAGTGTCCATTCACCAGTCAACAGCTATGCCAAATGACTTAGCCTACACAATCATAGCAACCAAATTAAGTAATCAAAGTAACCAAGTTAAGCTTTTACCTTACTATTTTGGCTTGGAATTAGATCTGTAATCCTCATTATCATGGTTCTTCCTGCTTGAAGAGACATGAGCCAAAGTGTGCATAACCCTATGCACATAACCTGGTCACGCATAGATCATGCTGAGATCCAACCATATTGATGCCTCCATGTGCCAAGTTTTTTCATGCGCCAAGTTCTGCCATGCGCCGAAAGAACTTCATGCACAGTTACTACCCTGCACCAAGCCCACCGTGCACAGTGAGTATCTTGTACCGAGATTGTTATGCACCGAGTTCTTCCATGTGCCAATTGTTGCTCTGTGTAGATACAATATGCGTATAGTGTCAGTCTTTCTTCGGCAACCGCAGTAGCTTTCTCCATGCAGCTACTTGCATCAGACATCTCCATGCGCCAACTTGCATCAGATGTTGACTTTCTTCCTCTTGGAATCTGCATCTCCAGCGATGCCAGATCAAGTTCACCTTCATCTGCAGTAATGGTAAATCCAGGATCTATTAACGTACGTCCATCACTTGACATAGGACTCCTTCCTCATCCAAATGATAGAAGTATAGCTCGTTAATCTTTTGTTAAAATTTGTGTCGAGAAGGTTAGTACGGGTGTTCTCCATCTTTTCTTCGAATCTTGTTTTGATGTCTTGAGGCCTAATCAAAAGATGAATGAACGAGGCCAACAGATCTTCTAATAAATTTTGTAATATATCCTCTGTTAATCCAAAAGTTGTAGTCAAGATTCAAAAGCTTCAGCAAATAATTTTTTCTTTCGAGATCTCAATTCCAACGAATCACTATATATATAATATCTCTAATTCCAACTTGCTCCAAAGAAAACAAAAGAGTCAGAAAATCAATCTCGGTTCTTCCTTGAAATCACAGTTGTAGACGGACAGAACGAGTTATAATTAGAGGAGAAGTAGAAGAGGAAGAAGAAGGATAATAGCTTGCTGGGGTGATAAAGATCAACATTGCTCAAAGTAATATTTACCCCATATGATCTATCCCAGAAACCAGCAAGTTCTCAAAGAACTTCTGGAATGCTTATAATGACCCGTTCTGTTCAAGCGGAGAGCCGATTCAAACGGTGCAAGTACAATGACCCAACCCGCTTTGCTCTGTGATAAGACTCGCTTGACACAAAAGATTTCAGACTTGGCCCTTCAAGAGTTCACACTTAGACTTTCGAAGGAAAGCTTGGAGTATCGCTCGACTGAGGTGAATCATCGCTAAGGTGGGTGGCTATGATAAACTTATCTTTGCTTAGCCAACACACTTAAAATATGGATAATACATGCTAGTCGCTAGGTGAATCACCCCTTGTATGCTATAAAGAATAGAATGCACCTAGCTAAGGGAATAATCCCATCTTGTATTGCTTGTGTTAGAACATAAAAATAAAACTTGTCTTATAACATGGACCTTCGCATTCTACCTTAGATTCGTGCAGGTAGACCCCGCTATGCCTCGAGTAGATCATTATATACTCCTCCTAGGGCACTGCTTCACTTGTTTACACTGCTCGTCTTATGGATTATATTTCCTGATATGTCCCTATATAGTTTTACTCCTCGCGCTACCCCTTAGAACCGTGCTAATATAAGCGCTTATGTTCTAAAGTAGACTATACAGTATGTTTCTGTATGCTTATGTTTCAAACAAATGCAATGATTACATACTTATATTATAACTTATACTCATTTGCCTCATTTTAATGCTTGTCACATAATCTTATGCCGTGATCCTGTAATACTATCCATATCGTGCATGCATCTAGTTAGCTAGAAGACTATCAAATAGTCTTTTTGTGCAATATGAACCTGCAAGTATTCGCCAAGGTAGTTCCTGAACTAGGAAAATACATCAAGTCAAGTTAAACTCTAAACGAAATCATGTCAAGTAAAGCGAGAATCACAGCTCGTAGAGCAATACTCGTTCAGAACAAGAATCAAGATTGAGCATGTCGTATCGTAAATCTGGAAGACCCAAGACTTGCATATCACAGAAAACTTGGTAACAAGGAATATTTTTGAATCTCGTTCCATTGACGATCTCCGGGGCACCGGGATCGATCCGATCTGGATGGAACTCACACAGCAGTCTTAATCGTGTACGAACAGGATGGCGTGTGTGCTTTATGCTGCGCCATTCTTGTTCTAAGACTGATAGACTCGTATGTTGGACGGGATTGCTTGTAGCACACCGTGTACTTTTGTTGCATACCATACTCTTTCAAGACTATAACTCATCCTTTATGGCTATGCCAGCGACTCCTGTTCATATAAATAATTTATCCTCGCTTAGCGACAATCTGCGTGCGAGTTATTGCATCACACCTAAAATATAGAATACTAAACGGATATGAGTATTTGACATATGTGCACACTTGTACATAATTGAACACTTGAACATCTTCTGTAACACACCTGAGTATCCGTGTAACTCGTGCACCTAAATCAGAACCTCGCTCGTGACACTCGTATTTGCTTATATAATTTCCCTTGAATTTTATTTTATATATATACCCCTGCTTGGTTTAACTTGGTTTATCTTGGACAGGAAATGATGGATGGTAAGTTGGTAAGTCTCGCAGTATTACTTTTATACTGCACGGTGTACTGCCATACGAGTTAGGCTTTTTATTATGCCATAAAACTGATCCTAAGGCAAAACTAGAAAGATAACTTAATAGATGGTGCACGAAACCTATATAACGTGTTTGGATTTATCGAACGGGCAAAAAGCCTCTCCATCAGTGTATTCATGTACTAATAACCTACCAGATTGCTTGCAGGATACGAGAGAACCTCATTCAGTATGGAAACCCCTTTGTGTGAGCTAAGGCGTAGAGTTTTCTCTGGAGTGTTGCATCCGGAGCTGAAGCACATATACAAGACATAATGTTGGAATATTACCTATATATTATTCCATAATTGTAGCCACCTGGCATGCTTTTATTGTTTCGAGAGAGAGGACTTTAGTGACTTGTAACCTTGGCCTAGCGCCACTTGTAATACTAATTCAATTTCAATAAAGTGCTTATTTTACTTCTATACTTGTGTTATTCAATGCTTCCGCTCTTGACGACTCTGTGAACTTGTTACCAATCGCCTGTTTGTTTCCTAATCCACTATATTCAGACTATCTGTGCGACTCTGTGGCTTAGTTATTTTATCGCATGTTCGGATTATGGCCTTGTACGAACTCAGCACTGCTCGTGCGACATCACGTCAAGATGGAAACGTTTGTCCTGCGGGAGCGCTGACGCGGTGATTCACGCCTAGCGGCGACGACCAATTCCTATGGGAGATCGGGACGTGACATATTGGTATCAGAGCATTGGCTTTATGTCTTTGGATGTCGTATCAATTTTCTCAATTTTGAAAGCTCGTTCGTGGGTTATGTACATATGCTCTCTTTCATTGACCCATAGGGATGTTTCATACAATGAGTCTAAATATTTTTGAAAAGCACATATAAATAATATAATTGCTTAAACTGGATAGTAATATGAAGACCCTTGTTCCGACCTGTGTTAGCATTTATGGGAATAGACTTGTGCTAGAATTTACAAGTTATGTGCGAACACGATTACCTATACATAATTTCCAAACTGGTTAGTGTGCGAGATAAAATATCGTTCGGATGGTTAGCTATGCACACAACCTTTCGGCTAAGTTATGTTGAGTATCGTGCGCCAAGACCCTTTTGGTGCTAGCGAGCGAGATTGGGATATCGTCCAGGAAAGGATAAGTCAGACTTAGAATGGCAACCGATAGAAACATAATCAGATTATCGCTAAGGTAAATATGGTGCATCGTGCTTGGATTTTGGAAAATATCTCGGACGATATTTTGTGTCAGAAGATACAAATCAAATATGGTTTACTTGGATGACTATCAACAAGGATATATAAGAGACTAAGATTTATTAAGATGATGCTTCGGTATCATGCAGGAGTTCTAAGGAACGACTTGGTGAATATGCTAGCGAGTGATGCGAACACGATTAAGGATTTAAATTGGATGACTCAATTCTTGAATGGTGTATAGATTATTTTAGAAATATTCAAGCAAATTCATAGGTCTCGTGCGATAGTTGGTTCAAACGATTGAGAATGTGTTGAACAAGTGATAAAGCTTATATTGAATAGGGATTTAAGGTAATGGAATCAATATCTTGGTCGATAAAACTTGGTGGAAACTTGATGGATCGTACGTACGATTTTGAATTGAATTAAAATAGATTAAACTTGAGTATGGATATTATGGTTTTGAATTAATAGACTTGGCATGGTATTGATAATTAGAAGATAGCACGGATTGGTACAAGTAAAGGAATATTATGGTTCGATGAAAGAGGTAAGCAATAACGGATTCAATCTGGAGTTTGGAAGAATGATCTTGAATCTAGTTTAAAAGATAGCCTTCGATAATCAGTCCCGACCGATAACGATTATTCCGCGGGAGCGCTGGCGTGATAATTTTATATTCAGCGGGGATGATCAAACTCACAAAAATATGCTCGATGATTATTCAAGCAAACTCGATAAAATAGAATGTATCAAAAGTGGATATACCTTGGTTTGAGGATTTGAACTTAGTTGTTTGAGGAATGCCAGAAGTAGACGATAGAATTATCGAACGATAACATTGAAGTTGGACGATTTGGCTAGAAGAATTATGATCACGGCATGGATGGACCTGACTTGGTAGATTAATATATAACTTAGATGAAATACAAGTATAATGATAAGGTGTCTCGATAATTTTGATGATAACCAAAATGTTCGATGTTCTTATCTTATGTAAGTGTAACTCCATGCTCGTACATGCATCACGTCTGAATTAGGACGATTATCCAGCAGAAACGTTGGCATGGTGATCTCACATCCAGCGAGGATGATGGAACTTGAGGGAGACCGGAGCATGACAATTGAATGATAGTCTTGACTTGTGGTTCGACGCGATAAGATGAGTTTGAGAATACGAAGCAAATCAGAAGTGTTTCATGGATGAGTTAGTCTAGAATATAGAGTAAGGCACGCTCGATAGTTTCTTGAATGGATACGTGAATCATGTTGACTTAGAGTTATGATTGAGATCAAAGATTTAGAATTAAATCATGGCTTGGTGGTCTAGACTTAGAATAGATATATGGGTTCAATTAAATATGTTTGAGGAGATAGACTATGAGAATCACTAGGCCTGACATGTGACATGGATATATCATAAATTTGACTGAACGGACTCGGATCCTATATAAACAAATGTGTTAATGTGAGTAGGATAATCTGTGCTCGATGTTTAAAAATCTGAGTAAAATAAACTTAGGTAGAATACCCCGTGCAAATGAATAATGGTTTAACCTTAGAAATTGGGGCAAGCATCGTGCGACAAATTTTAACGATAAGTCATGAGCATGAACTGTACCTATGACCTTGTGAGCTGACTTAGTAATTAGGCAAACGACCCTGTACCAATTGAAAGAACTTGTATGATCGACTTTGGAGTATTGTTTGAGTAAGCCATAGAACTGGGGCAGCAAGACTTAGAGTTAGACTTGGAACGGTAAGTGTGTGCTTTGTTTGACACGAACAGAATAAACGATAGGACATAGACGCTAGTCGGTAGATAAGATAGATCATGCTTGACGGTAGTGCAATGCTTGATTTGAGTGGGATTGGAAATGATTTGGATTTTGATTGACCCCGTTGGAGGAATCATGGTGAACCATAAATGAGAACCCTGGAGATTTTTAAAAGTAGCTTGTCCAACTTCACTATCGCTAAGTTTGGTTGAATGCATATGTTTGAGGGACGCCTTTAACGTGTGCATGATCCAAGACTCAATGATATTTTGAACTCGAGTGCAAAGACTTTACTATTGCTAAGTTTATTGGCATGCATATATTTTAGGGATGCCTTGAATATGTGCACAATCCAGAATACGGTATGCTGATCTTGAATGGTAGTGCAAGTATGAATATATTAGATTTGCATGGACAAGTATAAAGATTTGGATAAGTTTGCCTCAACCCTAGATCGTCATTCAAGATGGATTATACTGTACCCCGCGTTAAGCGATATGTTTCATGCTAAGGTGCAGTAGAGACCGAGTCAGAGCTTGGATTGAATGATAGAGTCATTTAATGAGACAGACCCAGTACACACGCGATATGATTACTATGCTTGAGATAGATTTGATGGTTTGCGATATAACGGTTTGCACTCAGAAAGTCTCAAGGATGAGACTTTTTCTGACTGGTGTATAATATAACGATCCATTATGTTCAAGTGGAGAGCCGATTCAAACAACACAAGTGCAACGATCCGACTCGGTTGCTCTGTGAGAAGACTCGCTTGAGGCAAAGGATTTCAGACTTGGCCCTTCAGGAGTTCAGACTTAAGACTTTTGAAGGCGCGTTCAGAGTATCACTCGACCGAGGTGAATCATCACTAAGATGGGTAGCAACGATGAACTTGTCTTTGCTTAGCCTGCACACTTAAAATATGGACGATACATGCTAGTCGCTAGGTAAATCACCCCTTGCATGCTAATAAAGAATATAATGCACCTAGCTAAAGGAATAATCACATCTTGTATTGCTTGTTTTAGAACATAAAAATAAAACTTGGCTTATAACATGGACCCTCGCATGGTAGCTTAGCTTCGTGCAAGTAGACCCCGATATGCCTTGAGTAGATCATTATATACTATTTCTAGTGCACTGTTTTACTTGTTTACACTGCTCACCTTATGGATTATGTAACCCAATATGTCCCTGTACGGTTTCACTCCTCGCACTACCCCTTAGACCCGTGCTAACGTAAAGGCTTATGTTTTAAAGTAGATTATACAGTATGTTTTCGTATGCTTATATTTCAAACAAATGCAATGCTTGCTTGCTTACATTATAACTTGTACTCGTTTGCCTTGTTTCAATGCTTGTCACATAATCTTATGTCACGATCATGTAATACTATCCATATCGTGCATACATCTAGTTAGCTAGAACACTATCAAATAGTCTTTCTGTGCAATATGAACCTGTAAGTATTCGGGACCGTTAGGTCGCCAAGGCAGTTTTTGAACTAGGGGAATACATCAAGTCAAGTTAAAATCTGAATAAATCATGTCAAGTAAAGTAAGAATCATAGCTCGTGGGGCAATACTCGCTTAGAACAAGAATTAAGATTGAGCATGTCCTATCGTGAATCTGGAAGACCCAAGACTAGCATGTCGCGGACAACTTGGTAACAAAGGAAATTTTTAAATCTCGTTCCATGGACGATCTTCGGGGCACCAGGGCCGATCCAATTTGGATGGAACTCACGCAGCAGTCTTAATCGTGTATGAGCAGGATGGCGTGTGTGCTTTATGCCACGTCATTCTCGCTCTAAGACTGATAGTCTCGTGTGCTGGACGGGATGGCTTATAGCAAACCATGTACTTTCATTGTATACCATCCTTGTTCAAAACTATAACTCATCCTTTATGGCTATGCCAGCAACTCATGTTCATATAGATAAGTCATCATCACTTAGCGGCAATCCGTATGTGAGTTATTATATCGCACCTAGAATCTGGAATACTGAATGGATATGAGTATTAGACATCTGTGCACACTTATGCATAATTGAATACTTGAATATCTTCTGCAATATACCTGAGTATCCGTGTAACTCGTGCACCTGAATCAGAACCTCGCTCGTGACACTCGTGTTTCCTTATACAATTTCCCCTGGATTTTATTATATATATAATCGTGCTTGATTTAACTTGATTTACCTTGGACATGGAAGGATGGATGTTAAGTTGTAAGTCTCGCCGTGTTACTCTTATATCACACGGTGTACTGCCATACGAGTTAGGCTTTTTATTATGCCATAAAATTGATCCTAAGGAAAGACTAGGAAGACAACTTAATAGATGGTGCACAAAACCTATATAAAGTGTTTGGATTGGTCGAGCGGGCGAGAAGCCTCCCCACCAGTACAATCATGTACTAATAACCCACCAGATTGCTTGTAGGGTGCGGGAGAACCTCGTTCGGTGCGGAAACCCCTTCATGCGAGCTAAGGCATAGAGTTTGCTCTGGAACCTTGGACCGTTGCGTCCAAAGATGAAGCACATATATAAGACATAATATTGGAACATCATCTATGTATCATTCCACAATTGTAGCCACTTGGCACGCTTTTATTGTTTTGAGAGAGAGAACTTGAGCGACTTGTAATCTTGATCTAACGCCGCTTGTGATACTGATTCAATATCATTAAAGTGCTTGTTTTACTTCTATACTTGTGTTATTCAATGCTTCCGCTACTGAAGACTATATGAATTTGTTATCAATTACCTTTTTGTTTCTTATTCTGCTATATTTAGAATATCGATACGATTCTGTGGCTTAGTCATTTTATCGCCTATTCGAATCATGGCCTTGCACAGGCACAACACTGCTCGTGTGGAATCACGTCCAGATATAAACGATCATCCTGCGAGAGCACTGACGTGGTGATTCGTGCCTAGCAGGGATGGCCAATTCCTACGGCAGATCAGGGCATGACAACGCTCACATCACCTCTCTCTTGGACTCGCATGATCTCATGGACTCCTCTTGGCGGCACAACAGCCTCTCTTCAACTCTCTCTCTCTTCTCTCGAAAAGTTCATCTTTCTTTAATGAGGGCTGAGAAGAAAGTATTTATAGAGGATCCTGCCCCCCTAGTTGGTTATAAAGAGATAAGAAAAAAATTAATTCAAATCCCACAAAATTGGATTTAAATTAAAGATGCAATCTTTCTGTAACCAAATCTGAATCAACTTCAGTGCAGCAGAACATCAGCATAGCAGCGCAGCGTGCATGCATACAGCAGCACAATAGCACAATAGTGCATCGACGCATAGTCGTGCATAGCAGCATATGCGCTCGTACAACGTCCTGATCAAGATCCCGCGCATGCACCCGCGCTTGCAACCACTCTAGCAACAACACATGCAACTCACGCATGAGAGCAACTAATTCGCAGAAGTGCCATATGCCAACGTAATAAGTGCAAAGTGCACCAACAAAGCACCACTTTGCTTCCTTGAGCCTGAGCCCGAGTCCGAGTCGCTAAGCCCCTTTGGGGCTTAGCTCCTATAGAATAAATTCTAAGAGAATGACAAAAATCTTTAAAGCTTACATTGAGGAGTTGATCCTTTTTTATCCTAATAAAATACACCCACATTGCACCCATGTGCCTCACCATACCCCATGAGAACACATCATCACAAGCAAAGTATTATATTAAGATACCCACTTGGTGGTATAGTCAATGTGGGACTATCTTTCATAGTCCAAAGGCAAAAATACTAACAAACATATATTCCATATTTGTACATATCGTATGTAGATCCATTTTTTTGAACCATTAAAAAATGATTGTAAAATATTTTCTACGGCAAGTATCAATACTGTGGACCCCCTTCCAAACAACTTTCTTTCTTATTTTACACTCGCTACAAAAGAAATTATAAAGATTTAAAAAAGACCACATGCTGTAAACCCCCTCGACCAAAAATTAAATTAATTAACTTAGATAAAGAGATTAGGGTTATTTTTGTGCTAATTAGAATTTTTATGCATAGTTTTATTATTTGTGCAATGCTTTTATTACTTAGGACACCTTACCGTTGTCCCGATATTTAGAAAACTACACTAGCTGTTACCCTGAAACTAATTCCATACACTTTGCCTAGACATACCCATCTACCATAATGACCCTTGTGCAACCCCCAGATGCTGATTTTTGTGCCCGATTTTAGTCGCACAAAAGTCGTTACAAACGTACGTACGTAAATTAATTTAATTGTATATTTACGTTCATTGTCCGTTCCAATCGAAATTGAGACCCAACCTCAACCTGTTTTGACCAACCCCTGTTATAATATTATTATACTCTAAGACTACCACACCCATGATGCTTGTGCCACCCAATTTAGACCCCCTATAATTATTAAATTAATTTAGGAACACCCGGTGCATTAATTATAATTTAATTAATGTAGTGATCCAACCTCACTCAAATTAGACCCAACTCCAACCCAAACCCACACACACACCCACAAGCCTCATACAAAACACCATACACCATTCTAGTCCAATACAAAATACCAAACATGGTATTTTTTTATATCAAATCCTCAATTTTAGATTTTGTGCAATTTCCAAATTGTTCAGGGGCCTTTGTGCAAATTAGCAATGAGGTGCCCCCTCTCATTGGCCCAACCATATGAAGAAGAGAGCCCCATTCTTTGACCGGTCTACACAAGAATTTCCCCTATTTTTTATGTACTTTACATCAAATTTGGTGGACACATCCTGACCCTACATTTGAAATACCTTTAATCCTAGCCACATGTACAACATATGGAAACCCTCACACAACCCTAGTCACATACCCAGTCGGCCCTAATCCCAAGGCAGCCCCCCCTCTCTCTCCTACATATACAATATGTTACATCATATTTAATTGCACACAACCCTAAAAATACCCAACAAAACCCTATTTTTCTAAACCTCACAAACTCAGCCCGATCACTCACCCGACCCCCGCAGCCTCCTCCCGGCCAGCCACCTCCTTCGGCCACTCCCGCGATGACCCTACTCCCTCCGGCCATCACTCCCCCACCTACAACCACTGCCCTCAGCCACCTCGTCGCCTACAGCCACCTCCAGCTCCACCATCCTCATCCACAGTCTCGCCCCCCCGAAGTCGAGCCGACCACCCGAGCCTCGACCAGTTCACCACCTTATCTCGCCCGGCCGCCGTGCTTCACCGATCTCTTCCCCAGTCAGCCTCCTCCTTCCCCGCCGTGGCTCGCCCACAGACGACGTCGCAGCCGGCCGCTACGACCCCCGCAGCGCCATCGACTACAGATTGCTGCTGTCGACTCTTCCCCCGCGCTGCCGGAGCTCCGCCCGGCCACCCACGCCGGCGATGACCTATCCGGCGGACCCCCCCCCCCTCGACCCTACCTGCGTATAGGTATACATTTTATGTACTTATACTACCATTTATACTATGTATTTAGTATTGCATTGAGTGTATACTACCTATTATGTATATTGTATATATATATAGTATTCTATTTAGTATTTATATATGTACTTTTCTGTATAAATACAGTATTCTATATATATACACTATATTTTGTATATTTTCATATATACTAGAGCTATGTGTATATGTATAATATGTACTGTATATTGTATTTAAATACTTTATATATATTAATAGCTATTATGTATATGTATATGTATATATATATATATATATATATATATATATATGTGTGTGTGTGTATGTATATATATATTTTTGTGTGTGTATATATAAAAATATACTTTTGTATGGGTATAATAAATATTTGTATATTTATATATAAATATATATATATATATATATATATATATATATATATATATATATATATATATATATATATATATATATTTGGTATATGTAGTGTATTGTGTATATATATAAATATATATAAGTTGTATATAATGAATATATGTATATATATAAATATACTCTATGAATATATGTATATATATAAATATACTCTATGTATTTAGTATAATGTGTATATTAACTGTGTATATATATATATATAAATATATATGTATATATATATATATATATATATATATATATATATATATATATATATATATATATATATATATATATATATATATATATATATATAATTGTGTATTTAAGTATATTAGAGTATTAAATAAATATAGGAATATATATATATATATATATATATATATATATATATATATATATATATATATTATGTATAGGTACTTATGTACATAAATTATTATGTAAATATATGTAAATATATGTAAATATATGTGTATGTATTTAATTATACATATGGTATTATGTAATTATATATGTAAATGTATTAAATTATATATATATGGTATTGTCTATTTTAAATGTACTATTAAAACATACGTATTTTTTATTATTACTTTAAATATGTATTAGTATACATAAGTATATATGTATTTATATAAATATATGGACTACGTGGCCCACTAGATGTACAGTCAAAACCCTGCGTCAGTGTATTGCTACAAGTAGTGTGTCGTGGTCGTAATATTGTGAGTGACTGATGTTGATATTATTATATCATATATAGGATTGCTGGACAATACAGCCGGGGTTTCAGGAGCAAGCTTTTGGCATTCGCAGCTACCGGACTCAGGCAAATATACCTTGCCTTGTTGTTACTATTTAAATTCAGATGTTTATCTAGTTGCACATTTTATTGTTTTAATATTAACTGTGTGCGTTCGAAAAGACTCGGGTGCAGTCAACGAAGGCGTTGACGTTAGGACTTGTGTCTGACCTAGTGTCTAGTGGACCCACCTAAAGTTGAGGAGTTATCAATATGACTTTCTAGGCCTTGACACGTATCTTAACACGTCACAGAGTGAGTTCATGTAGGGACGCGTACTTCATGATCGACTGGCCATCAGCATGAGCGACACGTGTGACAGCATTTAGCTTAGTTATTTATTTTTGTAGCGACTTGCATCATAGTATGAGGTGTCCACATCGCATTCGCGACTTGTACATTGACATTGGGTGGGGAAGACAATTAGTAGACGTATGGGACAGACATTTGGCCGCCGTAGTTTCAGAGTAAACTGTGGGACCGTGAGCCTCAGTGTTACCCGGTTATGGGCTATGTGTTACCCGGTTATGGGCTCAGGTTCCCGGTTATGGGCATATATGCTTGTCGATACATCCGGCAGAGGTTACTAGCTGCGCGCTATCATGATCGGTGATGTAGTCAGCATATATACTCCTGGCGTTCAGTTTACAGCTAATGCCAGGTACTTAGCCTCTGGCTCGACGCTATGCTTTATACCTTTCACCTACCCATACGTACCAGGGTTGTCTTCAAAGTGTATTTTACTTAGCTGGTTAGAATATCCTTGAGTTTACACAGTATCTACTTTATGGCATGCATTTTTGTATCTTGTTACGTCCCTCTGAGGACCTGGTTCCCTTCCAGATCCGGACGAGCACTTGTACCCGACCATCTATGGAGCAGGAGTAGAGACAGGATTCCTGATTGAGGACTACGAGGCATTCCCAGGGGAGTTCCCGTGATTTGAGTACGCAGCTGCATCGGACTAGAGTTTTTATATCTAGCTAGTTGATACTCTAGTCTAGTTATCTTACTTCTTTTTGCACTTTATTTCTATTTTTGTATTTCAGTGGTTTGTCCCCATTCAGACTATTTCAGATGTATTATGGATATTCAGACTCTTATATTTTATTTACCGATATTTATTTCAATCTTTATGATATTGTATTCTGTGGATGAGATTAGACACTGCCTGCTATATATTAGCATATTAGACTTGTTAGTATTTTAGGACAGCGTAGCACACTTCGATAGGATCCATTAAATTGGGATATCCTTCCGAGACATGTCAGCTGGCCAATGCCACGTGGCCTAGTCCCGTGTATTTTGGGACTGGGGCATGACATGGTTTTAGTGGTGGCCCATGCAGGTCATGTTTATCGCTTGTGGTATGGTAACATGCCCAGCGAGCCTGCAATAGGATAGAAATTAATAGACCTCATCCATTTTGATTATCGCCTTTGAACCTCCTTTGCATTTGATTAATGGAATATCTGCATCCTGCTTGTTATTTCTGTACTCTTTTAATAAAGTTATCTTTCTTGCAGCGAGATGAACTTGCGCAGCGGACGCGAAGCATACGGCGCTATTGTGCCATCCACCACCGCACCAAGGGAGGATACACCCCCTGGACCACCCGGAGAGCAGCCTCCACCACAGGAATCGGTGATTCCCCAGGCCCCGATGATACACTGGCACCAGACCTCTCCCGACGATAGGACGCAGCAGCCAGAGGGCCAGACTTCTCAAACTGTCCCGCAGCACTTCGAGGGCCAGATGTCCAGAGCTACGCCGATGCCTCAGTCTGAGAGACCGACATCTGAGGAGACTCCTACGACACATCCAGAGGCCCCATTGCCATCACCTCCGTCCTTTCCACCACAGATGCCATGTCCAGAGGAACAGTCGCAGATGTTCCAACTCTTCCAGACTATGATGCAAGCACAATGGCATCAAACCGAGATGTTGAGACAGAGTTTGATGGCAGTAATGGAGAGGACACTTGCCCCAGCACCCGTACCAGCACCTCCACCAGCTCAAACAGTTGGTACGGTACGATGGCTCCGCCAGATGGGCCCGAATACTTTTTCGGGCAGCGAGACCGCAGAAGAGATCTCCGATTGGGTCGCCAACACGGAGATGCTACTAGAGGCTTCACAGTTAACTTGTGATTAGATACTAATATCCAATATTACTTAAGATATGATATTAGTATTAACTTGTGATATTGGTATGTTACATGCGATATTGATTATAACATGTTACTTGTCGTTATAATGTGTTATAAATATATTATTCATGTACTAAGAACAAGGCTTTCCATAATTTTAGACGGTCTTGGATAATAAAATGGAGGTTGTGGCATACCCGTTGGTTTGAGATGAGTCCGTAGACATGGAGTAAGCCTCATTTTGAGTTCGATGACACAAAACACATCAAACATGATTACACACAAATTGAAAAAGGTAGACAAGAATTTAGCACAGAAGAAAGTTAAAATAAATCATATCAAGATAAATTGGAAGAATTTTCAAGGCTACGGGAGAAAAATATTGTATCTAAAATAAAATTCAAGAGCACGAGCAACATCAAAAATATAGTTTAACACACAAATTAAAATAAACAGTGAGCCTAGGGGGTACACATTGTCAAGTCCCGACTACATAGAGTCACTAATTATCCCCCGGACGTGATGCCATTCGAGTCTATATTGCACTCACACAAGGCAAGAAGCTAATATCATTGAAACAACCAAGTAGCAACGGAAGTAATATAGAGTCACAAGGAAACACAATCAGAGTATACAAAATGAAGCTCTTTATTGAATATTACAGCAGTTACTAAGGCTCTCAATCGCCCTAATAAATATACCAAGTTGTCTTACAACACTCATGATCTCTCTTGCTCATAAAAGATTTTGTCGTTCCATACATCATGTCTTCTAATGTCCTCAGCCGAACACTTGCACATTTCGAAACCTGAGCTTCCAACGCCTTGGGTACGTCCGAGCGATCTTTCATACCTGGGGGGTTGGGTATCAGTACACATCTTATACTGGTGAGCAGGTTAACCCACATGCCTAAATCGATACTAAATAATTATATGAAAGCATACATATTATATGGTGATCTTTCTATTTAGAACTAGATGAATTTTAGTTCATATTATGACATGTTATTAAACCAGGAAAGCATGTTACGCATGTAAGCATTAAAATTACGAAAGTATGTAATACCCAATTGCACAGGTAACTAAGCATGCTAGCATTTTAAACTTGAATTACATAAGTATAACATGAAACCTATCAAACTGCATCACTAATCCGAGACTTATTTCCATAATCAATGCGCACACTCTTGCCCGAGCCAAGGTGGGCACTAGCCGTCTACACAAATGCAAGTTATCAATCCGACTCTTATCTATATAAAGGTCATTGGCCGAGCCATAATGGACTTTATATAACAAATATATTCCGTCCTTCTAGTGTATTTGGTTGTAACACCTCAACTGCAGGTCCCGCAAATACCTCATATCAAAATATGAGTCAAAGTATGTAAAACCCCCTTCCTAAAAATTGTATATACCCTTTTTATTTATTAATTATTAATTTAATTGTAGTAATTAGCGGCTAAATAGGAGAAATAGATTTTTAATAATTTTTATTTTTGGTGTTCGGGCACTTAGAGGATTTATGGGACCATCCAAAATTTTTTGGAATTTATTTCATGTAGGAGACCCCTTGAGCAGTTGCTAGCCTAATGGTGTACATTATTTAATCTATAAATATTCTTATGAGTATATATATATATACAAATATATATATATGAATATAGATATTTTAAAAAGAAAAAGGAAAAGAAAAGAAAAGAAAAAAAGTATTAATTAACTAATAATAATAATAATAACTATTAAATATATTAATTAATAACCCAACTGTTAGTTTTCCTAGCAAACCTAGCAAACAAGTTAGCAAGCAACTGCTAGCAACTAGCTGGCAAACGTTAGCAAAGTTAGCAAATCCATTCCACAAGCCAGCGCCCCCTTGCTATTTCCTCCAGACCCGACCCCCCACAGACCCGCATCCTCTCTCCTCTCTTCCTATTCCTATTATATATATATATATATATATATATATATATATATATATATATATATATATATATATATATATATATATATATATATATATATATATATATCTTTCATAAAACCCTAAACCTAAAACCTCCAGACCCTCCTCTTCTCATCTAGACCTAGGGAGAGCCGCTACCGCAGCCAGAGAACCCCGTCAGGCCATCCAAACTGATCCCGACGACCGCGACCCCGCGCACTGCAGATTTCCACACGAGGTACCTTTGTTCCGGAGTTGTTTTTCGTCTATTCGCTCAACCAAACACCGTTCTGTCTTCACCGGTATGCTCATCCCTTAACCCTCTTCCATATCTGTATGATAGCAGACCTCGAACAACATGAAACCCTAGGTGAAAATAGCGTCAAAGTTGGCGCAAGCAGACCGAATTCTGGGATCGCAGAAAACTACGGTGACCACCCATGTTGTCGAGTTCGTATCTCCCACCACAGAGATCCGAATTCGGTGATTCTTTTTGGTATGAGTAGACCACTTGACCTAGTTTATTTTATGTTGAATAACCCTAGATTATTAACTGTTGTGGATAGAATTAAATTCGTCACAAAACGCCACGAACCCACTTTTCTCAGATTACTAAAAGTTATGAAACGGAGCGCGTCCCGCCAAACGGGACCGCTCCGCCGTGTACCAAGTGTACCGAACAATGCACGCAGCATAACCGGACACGTAATAATTCGTGAAAACTGATTCGGACGCGTGTGCGCGCCAGAATTAGGCCGTATCCGCGGACAAATCCCGTATCGCAACTTTTATGGAAGTCGCAAGCATTTTGTGCACGCTTGTCAGATTACGACGAAACTTACGCCACTGGACTCGTGGTAACGCGCTGGTCCTGTGACCCAATTTTTATGCAATTCTGAGACAGTTGACCAAGTCGCCAATTGGCGGGCCCCATTGTTGACTTTTTGGACGAAATTGTGTTCGGCTCTTCGGAATCCACATATGGATATATCGTTGGATTTGTATTGACATTTAGAGTTATTTGACCTATAATTTGTCCCATTTAGAGACTGTTACCCTTGGTACGCTTTTCGGTATAAAGTGGGCCACACGTGGACCCCACTTTTATCCGAAATTACCGTTTTGCTCCTGTGTCTAAATTGGACGAAAGTGAAGTTTTTTTTAGTTATTTTGCTTATTCTGGGAACGTTGGTGATATTTATTTCAGCATTCGGAGACATTTGTTCTGCGGCCATAGCTTTTGATCCTGTGCGTTTAACTTCTGGACAGTACACCTTGTAGCTTTCTTACCAGGCAAAATACCTTGCCAAATTGCTTACAGTATTTTGTATGCTTAGTATAGTTCTTTATATTTATTTCATTTTTGTATATTTATTGCATGTGTAGTTCCTTTCTGTCATTACTATATATTAGATATGTTGACACACACTTGACACTTAGTATCATAGAGGACAATCATTAGGCGTATGGGCTTTTAACCACTCTGGTAACACCGTAGTCACTAGCACGTACTATGGTGGTCGTGTCCGATGGTCGCTACCCCAGAGGTATGTCGATTGATGGAGTCCGAGGGTCGCTACCCCAGAGGTATGTCGGCTGATGATGTCCACTGACGAGCGCATGAGTTGTGAAAATTAGATCGAGTAGCCTACCCTTGCTCATACGTTAAAAAGTTGTCCTCATTTGCATTCATATAGATTGTCTTGTACAGCGTACTTATTTATTTTCAAATTATATGCATGTTTACTGTATTCAAATTGGCTCGCTTTTCTGTATCTTGCTACGTCCCTCTGAGGACCTGGTCCTCTGCCAGGTGTATCTGTTCTTGAGTATTTATAGGAGTACAGATTTGGATGATTATATATGCTTCGTGGATGTCTTCTCTCTGAGCCCCATGATTGTTAGCTGGTATTCTTATATTGTGTTTGTTGTGTTGTACTTTTCCCTTCGAGTTGGTAGTAGATTTGTTTCCATCCAACTATCCTCTTTAGATACTTCTTATTGAGATAGTTATATAGATATTGGTTATTTATTTATATCAATTTTCTGTGGATGAGATTTAGATTGTACCCTGTGACTTGTGATACATTTATACCACTTGTGGATTGATATTTATATTACAGCGTACGTGTGAATTTTGGTTTCCATATATTGGAGTTGCCATATCTATACGGCTGGCATGCTTACGTGTCCTAGTCCTACATACTTTTGGGACTGGGGCGTGACATGTTTTTGTGGTGGCCCATGCAGGTCGAGAGTATATTGTCTCGGTTACGTTACTGTACCGGACAAGCCTGCACCTAGGACTAGAGTATAGGATCTCATCCACATTTGACTATGACTCTTCTTTCTTCTAATCTGTCCTATTTTGAACAATTGTATCCTGCTTGATTCCTGTACTTCCCTAACAGTTCTTTGAGTATAGCCTTCTGCTAGGATATATGAACCCCTGTTATTAGGATGATAATTATGGTAGCACACCTATTAAGAATACAACGAGAATATAGACACACCACTAAGATTAGAATATCTAGTGAACCCTAGAATTCCTTATCTCTAGAATTGGTTTATTATTACCCCCTAATGTATTATAAGGACTTGAGAGTAGTATAGATACTACTATGGTTAGTTAGAAGTTTGACCATATTATTTGACCCTCGTATTGAGGAACCAATAGAAATTTAAGGTTAAATAATAGGACCAAACCTAACCTTCATAGTTAGATAGTATTAGAGAACTGCAAACTTAGATCATTGTCTTATTATTAGTAGACAGCACCTTAGGAAGCCTAGAGGAATGTAATTAACACTTTTCCTTGATCATACCTCGAACATAGCAACTAGCATACCACTCCCCCTTAGAGAACCGTGATGCTATCTAGAGCCCCCTATTTTTAGTTCATATATTGTTCCTCTGTGACCTTAGCGTTCGCTAATTGCACGATGACTAAATTGTGTTCCTCTATTCTTCATCTTTCAACTCATGCCATCTGACACTTCTGATTGTAGGACCAGGTTATTCTGAAGATTTTTCTCAAGATAATTACAGTACTAGTTTATTGTTATAAGTTGGGTAGTATACCTCACAACATAGTATCACATAGTCTTTTGACCTATTATTGAAGTGTAGCTGAATGACATTAACTGGGTGCCAACATAAGAAGATAATGATTCATCAGACTGTAGAGCTTAGAAGCCCATACCCCTATTTGATCGACTATCGACTTAGACAAGAATTTAGTATGACAACTGTAGAGATTATGGAGTCTTATTTTTTTTGTGAACTTGAATTATTATGTACCTTCTTTCATCATAATCTAGCTTATTTATGTTTGTTGTACTACCTTGACTTATGCTGCTATTATAGCCTAGTTTTTGCAAGCTTATTCTTTTATCGAGCTTGCTCATGGCATATGTATTATTGGGTGCACACAATGATACAATTGCCTAATCAGAATCGGTGTATTAAGGTCTAGCTAACCTTAGTGCGCTTGGTTCGCCCTTCGCATGACTACTTTACGTGGATTGAGATATAGGGTAGTAGACGGATATACTTGCCCCTAGACATGTCTGACACATCGTATCGGTTACATAACTGTACTGATACGAGCATGTAAATAGAAAATTACCAAAAATAGGATTTTAATCCACAACTGTCCTGACAACTCTCTCTTCGAATTCTTTAATCTCTTTGAACCTCGTACTCGTATTCTGTCACCTTTATCTTGAATTCTTTATTAATTACTCTCCGTCTTCCCCTATTTCGGAAAGACGAACCCTCGTGCTAGTATAAGTTAACACTGATAGTACCAGATATACCCCATAAGGCTAATCATATGACTTAGTGACTCTCTTTTATAATTGGTTAAGGGCATATCATAGATGATAGGTTTGGTGTTAAAATCTTGAGGACTGAATAACATGATTAAACAATTTGAGAAATAGTTTTCCTAGATGTATAGCCTTAGGTGACAGATGGATAAATTTTAAGTTCGGTAGATTGTGAACCCTCACCCAAAATTAGACCTACATGGCTTGGATAGTGAGACTAAGGCTAGATTGATTCCAGTTAGAGATAGAACATGGTATTTTAGTTAATTTTGCAATAATTATATCACTTAGCGCACCTTATCGTGCTTCCATAATTGGAGCACTACACTAGCCACTGCCTTCCTACAAATCCCACACCCTTATCCTAGACGGGCCATCATCCAATTCTCATCTTTGTGCAATTTTTTAATTGTTGGGCGCTTTTATGCAAAAGAATATTTAGGTGTCCATACCATTGGACAAGACACATGAAGAAACCTATTTTTCTCTCATGTAGATTTTTCCATGATTTTCGGGATGTGCAACGCGCAACATCACCCACTCCTTTAAACTTAGCCTTGCATTTTAAACAATACAAATCTTATACCAACCTTGACTTTCTACCACGGCTTAGTTTTAAATTCGAGGACGAAATTTTTATAAGTTGGATAGAATGTAAAACCCCCTTCCTAAAAATCGTATATACCATTTTTATTTATTAATTATTAATTTAATTGTAGTAATTAGCGGCTAAATAGGAGAAATAGATTTTTAATAATTTTTATTGTAGGTGTTCGGACACTTAGAGGATTTATGGGACCATCAGGAATTTTTCAGAATTTATTTCATGTAGGAGACCCCTTGAGCAGTTGCTAGCCTAATGGTGTACATTATTTAATCTATAAATGTTCTTAAGAGTATATATATATATATATATATATATATATATATATATATATAGATATTTTAAAAAGAAAAATGAAAAGAAAAGAAAAGAAAAAAAGTATTAATTAACTAATAATAATAATAATAACTATTAAATATATTAACTAATAACCCAACTGTTAGTTTTCCTAGCAAACCTAGCAAACAAGTTAGCAAGCAACTCCTAGCAACTAGCTAGCAAACCTAGCAAACAAGTTAGCAAGCAACTCCTAGCAACTAGCTAGCAAACGTTAGCAAATCCATTCCACAAGCCAGCGCCCCCCTTGCTATTTCCTCCAGACCTGACCCCCCACGGACCCGCCTCCTCTCTCCTCTCTTCCTATTCCTATTCTACATATATATATATATATATATATATATATATATATATATATATCATAAAACCCTAAACCTAAAACCTCCAGACCCTCCTCTTCTCATTTAGACCAAGGAAGAGCCGCCACCGCAGCCAGAGAACCCCGTCAGGCCGTCCAAACTGATCCCGACAACCGCGACCCCGCGTACTGCAGATTCCCACACGAGGTACCTTTGTTCCGGAGTTGTTTCCCGTCGACTCGCTCAACCAAATGTCGTTCCGTCTTCACCGGTATGCTCACCCCTTAACCCTTTTCCATATCTCTATGATAGCAGACCTCGAACAACACAAAACCCTAGGCAAAAACAGCGTCAAAGTTGGTGCAAGCAGACCGAATTCTGGGATCGCAGAAAACTACGGTGACCACCCATGTTGCCGAGTTCGTATCTTCCACCACAGAGATCCGAATTCGGTAATTTTTTTTTTGTATGCGTAGACCACTTGACCTAGTTTATTTTCTGTTGAATAACCCTAGATTATTAACTGCTGTGGACAGAATTAAATTCGTCACAAAACTCCGCGAACTCACTTTTCTCAGATTACTAAAAGTTGTGAAACGGAGCGCGCCCCGCCAAACGGGACCGCCCCACCGTGTACCAAGTATACCAAACAGTGCACGTAGCGTAACCGGATACGTAATAATTCGTGGAAACTGATTTGGACGCGTGTGCACACCGAAATCAGGCCGTATCCGCGGACACATCCCGTATCGTAACTTTTATGGAAGTCGGGCGCATTTTGTAAATGTTTGTCAGATTATGATGAAACTTGCGCCACTGGACTCGTGGTAATGCGCTGGTCCTGTGACCCAATTTTCATGCAATTCTGAGACAGTTGACCAAGTCGCCAATTGGCGGGTCCCACAGTTGACCTTTTGGACGAAATTGTATTCGGCTCATCGGAATCCATATTTGGACATACCGTTGGGTTCATATTGATATTTAGAGTTGTTTGACCTATAATTTATCCCATTTAGAGACTGTTACCATTGGCTCGCTTTTGGTGCAAAGTGGGTCACACGTGGACCCCACTTTTACCCAAAATTACCGTTTTGCCCCTGTGTCCAAATTGGACGAAAGGAAAGTATTTTTTTTAGCTATTTTGCTTATTCTGGGAACGTTGGTGATATTTATTTTAGCATCCGGAGATATTTGTTCTACGGCCATAGCTTTTGATCCTGTGCGTTTGACTTCTGGACAGTATACCTTACAGCTTTCTTACCAGGCAAGATACCTTGCCAAATTGCTTACAGTATTTTGCATGCTTAGTATAGTTCTATATATTTATTTTATTTCTGTATATTTATTGCATGTGTAGTTCCTTTTTGTCATTACTATATATTAGATATGTTGACACACACTTGACACTTAGTATCATAGAGGATAATCATTAGGCGTATGGGCTTTTAACCACTCTGGTAACACCGTAGTCACTAGCACGCACTATGGTGGTCGGGTCCGATGGTTTCTACCCCAGAGGTATGTTGATTGATAGAGTCCGAGGGTCGCTACCCCAGAGGTATGTCGGCTGATGATGTCCACTGACGAGCGCATGAGTTGTGAGGATTATATCGAGTAGCCTACCCTTGCCCATACATCAAAAAGTTGTCCTTATTTGCATTCATATAGATTATCTTGTACAGCATACTTATTTATTTTCAAATTATATGCATGTTTACTGTATTCAAATTGGCTCACTTTTTTGTATCTTGTTACGTCCCTCTGAGGACCTAGTCCTCTACCAGGTGTATCTATTTTTGAGTATTTGCAGGAGCTCAGATTTGGATGATTATATATGCTTCGTGGATGTCTTCTCTCCGAGCCCCATGATTGTTAGCTGGTATTCTTATATTGTATTTATTGTGTTATACTTTTTCCTTCGAGTTGGTAGTAGATTTGTTTCCATCCAACTATCCTTTTTAGATACTTCTTATTGAGATAGTTATGTAGATATTGGTTATTTATTTATATCGATTTTCTGTGGATGAGATTTAGATTGTACCCTGTGACATGTGATACATTTATACCACTTGTGGATTGATATTCATATTACAGCGTACGTGTGGATTTTGGTTTCCATATATTGGAGTTGCCATATCTATACGGCTGGCATGCTTACGTGTCCTAGTCCTACGTACTTTTGGGACTGGGGCATGACAAAGTAAGCAATGTGCCATCAATCTGAAGGTTGCAACACCTCAGTTGTATATCTCGCCATACCGTGCTTCAAAAGCACTTCTGAATTCCCCCTAGGCTGAATGGTCCCGGTGCTCCAGTGCCTATCCTGTTCGAGGAATCTCCCAACCTTGGGCACAGGTTATCCATGACCATACAACGCGCTAATAACTAACTATCGAACACAACTATATCACTCAAACGTAAGAAAATATGTATGTATCTTCTCGCCACATTATACCGTTCTAAAATTATATCACAAGGCACAATGCCACTTCTCGACACAGTATTCCATGGGTGCAATGCCCCCTTCCGACACAGTCACATATTTTCGAACCACAACTACATGCTTCACTTGATGAGACGTAACTATTTGATACTCATGCACGGATGCACATTCGCTTGATGAAGTATTCCCGTTCAATGCTCGTGCATTTGATGCACGCTTCGCTTGATGAAGTATATTTTATTAGGCATGAAGGAGTAAAAAAGAAAAGACAGAGCCTATCCACCTTATACTTATATGCTTGTTGTCATGCCGAGTCGATACAGTCTATCCCCCAAATTCTAGTCTGATGCGAAATACGATTTACTTAACTAGCATAACCATATGAGCAAGTTATGCTTCTCAATCATCCAACTCGGGAGAATTTAAGAAAGAATGCACCATTGTATAATTCTGCTATCTCTGTACTTCTCTCAACTAACCCACTGATCCATGCATATTGGTGACTTTGTGTATCTGCTCGTATCGGGACAAAATATTAACCTCAAAAAGTTCTGCGTAAAGCCTACACATGAAACCAAACTCGAATCAATACTTGTTCTCAATTTTAACTCATCGTAATGCACCATGTGGTGTAGAGAATTATATAATATACCACTCAAAATAAGGTTCATCCTCAAACCTAAGCCACAACTTATTCCCTCTCGATAATACTGAACCTTTGTTTCAAACACTGTCTCAAATTTTATTTTCTTTGTTTCGTCTGCAACGCTCATAAAAATTCCTTAATACCACATCATCCTCCCTATAGCATCATTAAAATTCACTATATCACTTTGATTAGATTATACACATATTTTAGGCGTCCCTAAAATATATGTATTTCAGCCAAGCCTAGTGATAGTGAATTCAGACAAGCTACAAGTGTGACTTCGTTCCACAACACTCACTGATCAATATTCTCGTCCAACTGATTCTTAGTATTCCTTCTTGTAACTCATTCGCATATGTGCTCGAACACCTGATTTGCTGCACAAATCTTTACACACAACACACTTTATACCTATTTTCTATTTTTATATATCTCATACTGATAATCTGACATGTGTATTACATCAAGTCATTACACATATGATCGCCACAAATTTCTGTAATGCCTTCTCATCCTCAAATCTTTTACGTCAACAATCTCACGTATATTTTACATCAAGCCCGTATGCATCCGATCGTAACGAGTTTTCTACAACACCCTCTCGTCCAACTGTTTCGTCTCTGCACATCCAAGTCTCTAACTAACCATTTCTGAAATCTCGCTTGCTACGGACTGAGTCCAACTTATAAATATTCCTTTATCTCAAATCACACTAATGCTCACACAAATATATTTCTCAAGATCATCGCTTCCTGAACTGGCGACGCATCAACATCTGGGATCACCCACACTAGGTGACTTACTCAGACACCAAACTAAATTCTCCAGACACAAGGAACTAACTTAAACCGACCATACCCACATTCACTAAATTCACAATAAAAATACATTCCTCGATAATCTTTTCGTTCATCTCGTTTCTCAAAATTTCTTCGACATGTTATCGCCTCATCCCGTTCTATCTCATAATCACCAAATTCAAATCGATACGAAACCTGCGCCTCTTGATTGTTTATTCAAACTTAAAAATTATAACTCATCCGATAATTCCTCAAACGTTCTCCATCATTCACTTCAAATTGCTATAAATTTTCAATGAATCAAATTTTGCCAAGTTTTCTCAAATTTATATTCTGGTCCTTACTATAAAATCGACGATGCTCAAAGGCAATAATCCACTCGATGCCTACGTTTTATCTGACATGTCTGATGTTACATCCTTCATCGATTATGAAACTACTAACTTAATTCTAAATTCGATCATGTATGTTTGTCTCGCTAACTTCGATCATAACCCTAACACACATACGTGTAACCATTTATCATTATCACCTACGATAAGTTCGTCCCTCAATATTGAATTCGATCCTCGACCAACAAAAAATTATTTGCATACTCATTCAACCAACCAAAAATCCAATTATGTTAATTCCAACTGAAGGCTATTCTATAAATTCCCAAAACGAATATTCGATTTCCTAGACTTATTCTTAACTTGCACACTCAATCCTCGACATAATTCCTTATACAACATTATTAGGGTCATCCAATGGGTCTCCAATATTCACTTTGATTCAGCGGTCAAGTCTCTAGGGTCAGTTGTCCCGACGCTACACTCGATAATTGTAGATCATCAACAATGGACAATATCATACCCCGGTTCCGCAAGAACGAACGTCCTTGCATGGGCGTGATGTCGCACGAGGCTAAGCTGCACCCGCACAAGGCAAGCAATTGAAATGGCCAAAGAATGCTAAGCCATAAAGTCGTACAGATAATCCAAAATGCAGCAAAAGTTAAATGAACACAAGTATAACATAAAACTAAGTTCTTTATTGATAATGAATAAATATTACAAACTGCGCTAGGCTAAGATTACAAGTCACTCTCTCTTTCTCAAAACAATAAAATGTTATAAGCAGCTTACAACTTGGGGATGATACATAGGTAATTTTCTAATATATTACATCTTGTATATGGTGCTTCAGTTCTGTCCATAATACTCTAAGGCTCCAGAGTTAGCTCCACGCCTTGGCGCGTACGAGAAAAAACTATGCACCAAATAAAGTACTCCCATACCCTGAACATAATCTGGTGGGTTATCAGTACATTGAATTCACTAGTGGGGAACTTCTCGCCCAATCAACAAAACCAAACACGTTATATAAGTTCTGTGAACATTATTACTTTTTGTCTTTCTAATCTTGTCTTAGGGTCAGTTTTATGGTATATGAATATAAAGCCTATCTCGTTATGCAGATATCAAGTGTCGCATAAGATATAAGTAATACGGCATGACTTACCAACTTACCATTTGTCCGTCCTTGTCCAAGATAAATCAAGTTAACCTAGCATATAATACATGAAACAAAATGAAAGTATGTGCATGCAAAACATAGTGTTACAAACGTGTTCTTATCTCAGGTGAATAATGTACTCAGATTTCTCAAATGTGTTCTACTCATATGTACTCGAATGTGTTCAGATGTTTAGATTACTTAATTATTTTAATGCAAATAAACTCGTACGCAAATTTTTGTAATCGAGCCAAACTTAATCTATATAAAATGGTCATTGGCACCACAAGACATAATGGAAGAGTTATAGTCTCTGGACGAATGGGTGAAAAGTTGGTACCAGGGAGCTATCTGCACGCATCCTGCCCGATTCTAATGACTATCCTATTATTCCGTCTGGATTAGATCGGCCCCGGTGCCTCGGTGACCATCCACAGGAACCCAAAAATTCTTGTGCACAAGTTGTCCGTGATCACGTGTATCCTCAATTCTTCCAAATATCTTATCACAAACTTGCTCAAATCTTTTCCATGTTCATAAATAAATAAAATTATTGGCTCCCAGAGCCGCCTGATCATATCCTGAACGAGTATTGCTTACTGAGCTGTCTGATCATAACTCTTGCTTAACTTGTCATGCTGCAGTCCTCTAGTTCAGGAACTGCCTTGGCGACCTAACGATCCCGAATACTTTTATGTTCAGACTTGCACAGAATGACTATTTGATAGTCTTTCGGCCAAACTAGATGAATCAAGACATGTATCGTGTTATTGGATCATGGAAGAAACTATGAGACAAGCATTACAAATATGAAGGTAAAGTACTATATAGATCATGCAACCAAACTATTTGAAACATAACGAATTCTAACTTGCATAAAACTCAAGTGGCAGTAGGAGGGTCGAACTATAATATCAAGTTTTATTTTCATATTCTATGCCAAGTAACATAGGATGGGATTATTCCCTTAGCTAGGCATTTTAATTATTTTATTAGCATGCAAGGGTTATCGCTTAGCGATCCAGCATATTTTGTCCATATTTTAAATATGAAGGCCAAGCAAAGACAGGTTAACCTAAGCCACCCACATTAGTGATGTATCGTATCGACCGAGCGAGACTCTGAGCGCGCGTTGAAAAGTCTAAGTCTGAACTTCTTCTGAAGGGCCAAGTCTAAATGTCATTGCATCAAACGAGTCATCTCGCTGTGCTATATGGGATAGGTCATCGTACTTGTGCCATTGAATCTGCTCTCTAGGCTGAGCAGATCAAGTTGTTAAATAAAATACCACTCAAAAAAAGTTTCGTCCTCAAGACTTCCTGAGCAAAACTCGTCCTACCGTTTCTTAATCCATACCGTGCGTATGCCTTTGTCAATTCCATCGAACGACTCTATCATTCGATACTACCAAACTATACCCAACTTAAATGTTGCATTCTCTGACTCAATCTCTACTGCGTCTAGCACAGAACTATATCATTCAACATATGGAGTATTATAATCTACTGTATACAAAAATCTTAGGCTGAGGCTAACTTACTCGAATTGCTATACTCATCCATGCATATCTAAATATATTTACTTGCAGCTCCATTAGATTTTTAGCATATCGCTAAGTTTGGATCATGCATATATTCAAAGCGTCCCCCAAATATATGTATTTCAACTAAACTTAGCGATAGCGAAGTCAGACAAGATATTCGTGAAAGTCTTACCTTTGAATTATTGACCGTTTTACTAACTCGACTAAACCGAACTCCAGATTATTTCATTATCGTCTAAATCAATCCTCGAGATGATACGATACATTTCTCAAGTGTTCTCGTCATATGAAATTATAACGATACCTCAAACGGAGTTGACCAAAATCTAAGTTAATTCTAACCCAACTTAAAATCAAGCATTGCACTACCACCAAGTATGTCTTCCAAGCAACAATTTAATATGTTATCCCAACTTTACTTTGAGCATCACCAATTTCTATCATAAGTATTCCAAGTCCTATCATCTATTTTGTTCGCGTGAAACATAACTTCACTAGTGCACACTCCCAATTCCAAGTCCTAACTCTTAGTTTTACTACTCCAGTTCAATAGTCTACCCGAACGATACTCTAAAGTTGGCCACACAAGTTTATCTCATAGCACAAGATCATCTGCCTAACCACTAGGTCAGCTCACAAGGTCATAGGTATAATTTGAGTTTATGATTCTCATCGTACAAATTTATTGCACGAGGTACGCCCCAAATTCCTAAGGTCAAACCAGTGTTCTTTCGTACGGGATATTCTACCCATGCTTGCTTCACTCAGATTTCTAAACTTCAAGCACATATCATCCTACTATCATTCATAATATTTTGTTTCACATAATTTGAGTTCGTTCAGTCAAATCCTCAATATATCAAAGTTGCAGGTCAAACCTAGCAATTTGCATAGTCTTTCTTCAAATATATGATAGAATCCACCTTTCCATTTTCTAAGTCTAGACCACCAAGTCACGATTCAATTTCTAAATGTTCGATCTAATCATAAACTCTAAGTCGTCTAATCTAATTCATGTATTCGTTCACAAAATTATCAAGCATAATTTTGCTTCAATTCTAGACTAGCTCATCCCTGAAACACGTCTGACTCACTATATCATCAAGCCTATCTTAATATCAATCTCATTTATTTAAAATCAAAGTTCAAACATCCATAATCTCGACATCCATTAAATTGTATCTATTTAGAATCCATCCATGCCACAATCGATATTCGCTTAGTCAAGTCGTCCGAACTTCATCGCTATTGTTCGATCAGTTCTTAGTCTATATCTAGCATTCCTCAAAATAACCAAGTTCAAAGTTATAATTGATAATCTACCCATCTTTTATCCAACTAGAAAATTCTTGAGCCAAAGTCTGTCTATCCACGACGTATTTCAAAGTCCTAAAATATGTTTACGTAAGTATCAAAATCATTCGCACAATATCGTATTCGTTTTACACCATGATATCCTCCGAACTAGATTCAAGATCACTCGTCCAACTCAAGTTCAAATCTTGTTATCGCCTATCCTAAATTATCGGACCACACAATTCCTTAACTTGTATTAATCTATGCTATCTTTCAAATATCGATATCGTATCAACTCATATAAGTCCATGACTAAATCGTTCGCACATAAACTCCAATCATATCCTCGAGTATTCAATCTCAAATTTAAGTTTCGATCTATTCAATTCAATCCAAAATTGTACGTACGATCTACTAAGTTTTCTCGACCAGATATCCATTCGTTTTACCATTCTAAATCCTTATTCGATACTATTTTTGATTCGTACAACTCATCCACAAATTGTCTGAACGAACTTCATACGAGACATTCAAATTCATGACTATCTAAATAATACTCATTCTAAGGCTTTGCATCAAACACATCGCTTGTTGATAGACTCATTTTACCCCAAAAATCCTTGCTTCGCTCCTAACATTTTTCAAGACGATCTAAACACCACTCAGGATTCGAGCTACTCTAAAAATCCTCAAAATATACTCTATACACAAATTGATCATTTATTTCCGAGGCTATCGCATACACCACTCAGGGATCAAGTTATCTGCTTAAATCCTTAATCGTGTACGCATCGCTCACTCACATATCCATCCAAGTCATTCCTTAGAACTCCTGTGTGATCTCTTGTGTCGTCTTGATAATCTTAGTCTCGTATATACATTTATCGATAGTCATCCACACAAACTATATTTTAATTCATAGCTTATTGACACGAATTACCATTTAAACTATTCTTTAAAATCTGAGTACGATCATTTATCTTCGCCTTAGCGATAATCCAATAGCATCTCTATTTATTTCCATTCTAATTCTGACCTATCCTCACTCGAACGATATTCAATCTCACTCACAAACTCGCTCTCACCAAATGGTCTAGATGCGCGATACTCGACACAACTTGGGCAAAAGGCTATGTGCATAACTATCCCATTAGAACGATATTCTAATCTCGCACACTTGCCCGCTAGTATTAGCATAAAGCTATTTCAGTTTGCACGAAACTTGCTAACTCTAGCACGAGTCTACTCACAAAATTTTTGACACAACTTGACACAAAGGCCTTCGCATAACAATCTCTTTCATCCAATCACTTGCACGAACTTTAAAAAATAATTAGACTTATTGTATGGAATATCCTACGGGACAACGAGAGAGAGCATTTGTACATAATCCACGAACGAAGTTCAAATTAGTTGTGAGAAAATTGATACGAAAATAAGGACGTAAAGTCGTGCTCTGATACCAAAATATCATATCCTGGTCCCGCATGACCGAACGTCCTCGCATGGGCGTGATGCCGCACGAGGCTAAGCTACGTCTGCGTAAGGAAAGCACCTGAAATGGCCGAAGAATACTAAGCCACAGAGTCGCACAGATAGTCCCAAATGCAGTTAAAGTTAAATGAACATAAGTATAACATGAAACTAAGTTTTTTATCAATAATGAAGAAATATTACAAGCGGGGCTAGATCGAGATTATAAGTCACTTTCTCTCTCTCTCAAAATAATAAAATGTGCCAAGCGGCTTACAACTTGGAGATGATACATATGCGATATTCTAATACATTATGTCTTGTATATGGTGCTTCAGTTTTATCTGTAACACTCCAAGGCTCCAGAGTTAGCTTTACAGCTTAGCGAGCACGAGAAAAAACTTTGCATTGAATGAGGTACTCCCGCAGCCTGCACACAATATGGTGGATTATCAGTACATTGAATGCACTAGTTGGGAGTATTCTCACCAACTCAACAAAACCAAATACGTTATATAAGTTCTGTGCATATTATTACTTGTTGTCTATCTAATCTTGCCTTAGGGTCAGTTTTATGGCATATGAATATAAAGCCTATCTCGTGATGCAGATATCAAGTAAAGCATAAGATATGAGTAATACGGCATGACTTACCAACTTACCATTTGTCCATTCATGTCCAAGATAAATCAAGTTAACCTAGCATATAATACATAAAATGAAAGAAAATTGTGCGCATGCAAAACATAATGTTATGAATGTATTCTTGTCTCAGGTGAATAATGTACTCAAATTTCTCAAATGTGTTCTACTTAGATGTGTTCAGATTACTTATTTTCATACAAATAAACTTGTACGCAGATTATCGCAATCAAGCCAAACTTAATCTATATGAAATGGTCATTGGCACCATAAGCCATAATGGATGAGTTCTCTGGATGGATGGGTGCAATGTTGGTACCATAGAGCCGTCTGCACGCATCCCACCCAATTCAAATGACTATCCTATTATTTCGTCCAGATCGGATCAGCCATGATGCCCCGGCGACCGTCCGCAGGAACCCAAATATCCTTGTGCACAAGTTGTCCGTGACCACTCGTATCCTCAAGTCTTCCAAATCTTTTATCATAAAATTTCTCAAATCTTGTCCATGTTCACAAACAAACAAACAAACTTACTGGCTCCCAGAGCCGCTTGATCATATCATGCACGAGTATTTCTTCCTGAGATGTCTGATCACAACTCTTGCTTAACTTGTCGTGTTGCAGTCCCCTAGTTTGAAAACTACCTTGGTGACCTAACGATTTCGAATACTTTCATGTTCAGACTTACACGAAATAACTATTTGATAGTCTTTTGGCTAAACTAGATGAATCACGATATTTATCGTGTTATTTGATCATGACAAGAAACTGCGTGACAAGCATTACAAACAAGAAGGTAAAGTACTATACTTGATCATGCAAATAGACTATTTAAAATATAACGAATACTAACTTGCATAAAACTCCAGTGGAAGTGCGAGAGTCGAACTATAATATCAAGTTTTATTTTTATGTTCTATGCCAATTAACATAAGATAGAATTATTCTCTTAGCTAGGTGCGTTCAATTATTTTATTAGCATGCAAGGGTTATCGCCTAGCGATCTAGCATGTATCATCCATATTTTAAATGTGAAGACCAAGCAAAGACAGGTTCACCGAAGCCATCCACCTTAGCGATATATCGCATCGGCCGAGCGAGACTCCGAGAACGCCTTAAAAAGTCTAAGTCTGAACTTATTCTGGCCAAGTCTAAATGCATTTGCATCAAGTGAGTCATCTCTCCGTACTAGGTGGGACAGATCGTCACACTTATGTCGTTTGAATCGGCTTTATGGGCTGAGCGGAGCGGGTTGTTATGGGCAGTTACTAAGAACCATGCTATATCTTATCCCGAAGGCAAACCATAACCCTACAAGTTCTATGGAATTCTACCCCAAATCCGAGAATACTCTTCTAAATCCGAATAACGTATGCACTACCTCCAACATATCCGTTAATCAAGAAAAATACCTAGCCATCTAGGGTCCGAGTCTATCTACCCAAGATCAATATCTGAGACACAAAGCTCACTGAAACCATCCTCAATCACTTCATCGTGTTGTCCTGAATCCATTACAAATTTTTTTATCAACCCGTTTGTAACCTCCATATCATGAAATTCTAGCATAAATGTTGTTATTAGGTTAATTTGGGACTAATGGGATTTTTCTATATTTTTGGTTAATTAAAACTACAAACACTAATTTTCTAGGAATTTTAAGAATTTATTTTAGTGTCAAACATAATTAAAAATATCCCAACTTTTATTTTTATGTTCTAAATAATCAATTATATTTTCTAAAATTTTCTGGAAATTTTCTGAGTATTTTTAGTATTTGTTGGGAGTTATTTAGGCTAATAACTAATTGTGTAGGACTTCTAGAATTTATTGTGCAAACCAAGGAACATAGAATGGACCTAATCTAGGATTTATAATTTTATTTTTATTTTTTTTAAAATCAGAATTTTTGGACTATTTTTAATATTTACTTTTAGTTAAATAGGTAAAACTAATTTTTAGAGCCTCTAGTAATTATAGTAGGAAACCTTTGAACATAAAACTGCCACAAGTATTTTTCTAGGATTTGTGAGTTTAAAATATATTTTATATAATTTATCTAGATTTTTATGATTATTTTAATATTTATTTTGAGTTATTTAGATTTAAAATGACTTAAATAATTTTTCGATAAAGGCAAATCAAAAATAAATAATATAAACAAACCACCCAACCAGATTTTGACATGTGTCCAGCCTATCCCTTTTCTTTCAGCCGCATACTAGCAACTATATATATATATATATATATATATATATATATATATAACCTTAATCATCCGATTATTTTAAAGAGAGGGAGAGAGATTTGAGGGGGATCTCATCTAGGGTTATTCGATCTTCCAAGCCATTGAGGATAGCTCCAGACTCCAAATGTATCCCAATTTCTTGTGTTAGAACCTTATTGAGGCTGGCTTTCTGAATATATAATTTGTTTCACAAAATTCAGAGTATTAAATTCTAAAAAATTCATAGAGCACAGCATGTCCAAAAATAGATGTGTCTCAATTTTTTTGCGATTTCGGGAGAAGCAGGGATCTGAATCATGAACCGTTTAAATTTTTGGAAATATAACATTGAGACAGTTGACAAATGTTTTTCTCATAATTTAATTCCAATTATTTTTGTACTGTTGATTCTGTAGAACTTGTAGGATAGTAATTAACCACTGTTGCGCAATACGATTTTGTATGTGCAATAGTTTCCAAACGAATTCGAATCCGGATGAGCCATAACTTCCAGCATATTTGTGATGCTTAAATCTATATAAAATCATTCATAAAATTTGAGTTTGTATCGATTGACTGTTCAGTCAACAAGACTATCTCGATTTGCGTGCCATGAGTCTCGAGTTGATAAAATTGGGTTCTTTGGACAAAATTTAGGAATTTACCTAAAAATTTAGAATAAAAATTAAAATAAGATTTTAGAGTAATTATTCTAGAATTAAATAAATTAAAATAAATTATCTCTTGATATGGTAACATATCATGCGTATGATTTAGACTCTGAATTGGGACCTGATCCAACCACAGCTAAGGACCACAGGCGAGTATATTTTTATGATTACTTTCATTGCTTGATAGTTTCTATAATGTATTTTTAGTATTGATTATTTGATTCTTGACATTTGTTACACGGATTAGTATGATGGATTCTTGTTATGAGATACGTGACTGTTCTGGATTATTATTATTTCTTCGTGACTGGTTCAGAATCTATGTTGTACTCGTGGGGAGGGGAAATACTTAGTGGACATGTGAACTACCTTTTCTATCCCATGGTCTTATTGGAATAATAGCAGCCATTCACAACACATGTTGTTTGCCGAATTTTACCCTTAGCCATTCACATGTCAACACGGTATTTCTAATCACGTATAGTAGTTTGTTCCTATCTGTTCTTCTATACATTACAGTTATTTTCTATGTTGTTTGGAGATATTATAGTACTACATCTTTGCCATGATAGGACTTCAGCATTTAGTTATTCTGGCTGCCTTATTATGATTTTAGATTTGTTGCTATCATATATTCTTTACTATTTATTGTCTTATAGCTTCTACCATATGTTGGAACTATTTTTACTGTGATGTACTCATTCTTTTTTTGACTGAATAACCATATTTTAGATTACTACAATGAGGATACGATCCCTACAAATTATGGACTGTATGCTAGCGACATAACTGAGCCTAATCTTGCCCTTCAGGAGGATCAGGGAGAGTTAGCAGCTCAGACACCATCTGCGATGGAGTAGTTTAGTAGAGTAGTTGGTTTTGTTAGTTATTTTGGACCGGATTGTTCTTCGACAATTTTTTAAGAGTATTTTGAATATTGCTCTTAGGATATTTAGTCATTTTTGGGAGACTTCTTGGACCCGCATCGAGACTATTATTTTATTATTATCTATAGTGTATTTATTTAAATTAGTGCATGTGATTGAGTATAGTATATATATATATATATATATATATATATATATATATATATATATATATATATATATATATATATATGTTGAGAGTTGTAGATTATTATAGATTATACTTATGGCTTATTGTACAGCGTTCTACCGCCGACACTGCGGCGTAGGCTGGACGTACTCATGACTCATGTCCAAATCTAGGGTGCGGGTCGTGACACATTTTTTATGGTGGCCCATGAAGGTCAGGTTTTGTATAAGGTTACAAACTCATAGTGGTACTCAAGTTAGATGTACGACTGCGAGCCTACCATAGGATATACATACTAGGAATAGGAAAATACTCAATCACAATTAAGGATCACATATACTCAACTTGCTAACCCTTATTAACTCCTTTCGAGCAATCGTACATCTTCCATAGTTGATTGTACTTCTTGAATACTATATTATCTTTGCCATATTAATTGAATTATTGTTGTTTTTAACCTTTCAGGATGCTACCCAAGACTAGGATGCGCGGTTCCAGAGCCAATGGTTCTCTCCCCACACCACCCGTATCGCATAGCTTCATATATATGTATTATTTGTGCTTAAGCATAGTTTAGTAACAAAACCCTTGAGTAGAAGTTGCAAGATCACGATTGGTGGAGGCATTATCCTAGTCAGTAGTACTTACAAGGGGCATCGTATTACCTTGGGAGGCCATAATTTGGATGCTAGTTTTTTTGTAATGCCACTTACGTGTTTTGACATTATCCTCGTAATGGATTGGTTGCGTATGCACCATGCTAGCATAGACTGTTGTGGAGGATGTGTACTGTTTCGCTCTCCAGGAGAGCCAAAATTTGAGTTTGTTATGGGAGGAGTTGAGCAGAGTGATGGGATTATTTGTGGAGCTATGGTAGCAGAGAAGGACTTGCCACACCCTATTATTGTAAAAAATTTAGACGTATTTTCTGATGAGCTACCAGGATTTTCTTCGAACAGAGATCTTGAATTTTCTATTGACCTAGTGCCTGGGGCAGAGCCGGTGTCGCAACAGGTCTATAGGATCAACAACAACGAGCTGGCAGAACTGAAGAAGCAGATTGATGAAATGCTAGACAAAGATTTTATTAGATCGAGTTTCTTGCCTTGGGGAGCCCCAGTTTTATTTGTACCAAAGAAAGATGGGTCGGTGCGAATGTGCATTGATTACAGATCTCTGAACAACCTCACCATCAAAAACAAATATCCGCTACCAAGGATAGACGATCTTTTCAATCAATTGAGCGATGTGAGGGTATTTTCGAAGATTGATTTTAGGTCTGGCTGTCATCAGTTGAAGGTGAAGAAGGAAGATATTTTGAAAATTGTATTTTGGACAAGATATGGCCAATATGAGTGTATGATGATGCCATTTGGGTTGACTAATGCCCCGACAGTCTTCATGAACTTGATGACCAAGGTGTTCCACCAGTACCTTAACAAGTTCGTAGTAGTATTCATAGATAATATTCTTATCTATTCGAAGACACCGGGAGAGCACGAGAAGCATCTATTAATCATAATTTGTTGTTAATGTTTATTTATATTAGATCTCGTTAATTACCCCATCACTAGCAAAAGGCTAAAGAATCCAAGGAATCTAATCCTTTGGCATGACAGATTGGGTCATCCAGGATCGACTATGTTGAGAAAGGTCATCAACAATACCAATGGGCATAATTTATCATACCAAAGTATTTTCTTTCCTACTGAATATTTGTGTGTAGCGTGTTCACAGGGTAAACTCATTACAAGACCTTCACTTCTCAAAATAGCTTTTGAATCACCACCATTCCTTCAGAGAATATAAGGTAATATTTGCGGACCAATTGATACTGCTAGCGGACCTTTCAGGTATTTTATGGTTCTAATAGATGCTTCTAGTCGATGGTCAAATGTTTTCATACTCTCATCTAAAAATTTTGCCTTCTTCAAGTTACTTTCTCAGTTGATTAAGCTTAAGACTCATTTTTCTGACCAACATGTTAGAACGATTCGACTTGATAATGCAAATGAGTTCATTTTTCATACTTTTGATGATTATTACGCTTTTGTAGGAATAGAAGTTGAACATTATATCCCTTATTTACATACCCAAAATGGTTTAGTAGAGTCCTTGATTAAGCATTTTCAGCACATAACAAGGCCTTTACTCATGCAATCAAATTTATTTCTTTCAGCTTAGGGACATTACATATTACATGTTGCTAAATTGATCATTGTTAGGCCAAATGTATATCATAAATTTTCACAATCATAACTTGTGACAGACCATCAACCTAACATCTCTCATTTGCGTAAATTTGGTTGTGCTGTTTATGTTCATATCCTCCCTCCTCGACGCTCTAAAATAGGACCTCGACGTCATTTAGAAATTTATATTACTTTTAATTCGCCCTCAATAATTAGATATTTGAAACCTTTAACTGATGATATTTTCACTGCTAGATTCACATATTGCCATTTTGATGAGGCTAAATTCTCGCCCTTAGGGGGAGATAAGAAAGAAAAAAATGTTCTTGCAGAACCATTCGCCACAAATAAATGGCATAAATTTTTGTGGGATAATTCCACTCTGTCTCATCTAGATCCTCGTACTAATCAATATAAAACTGAGATATGAAGGATATTACATCTACAGGAGATTGTAAATCAAATGCCAGATGCATTTATAGATGCAACTAAAATAATTAAATTACATGTGCCCGCTGCAAATACGCCAGCTCAAATTAATATTTCCGTAGAAAAAAATAGCATAGTGGCTAATGAATCTACTGCATGCCAGAAGCGTAGTAGACCCATAGGTTCGAAGGACTTAGTCCCTAGAAAGAGAAAATGCCCAAGTAACGCTCTTAAGGAGGTTACACATAACGCTCAAGAAGATATTATGAATGACAGATCCATACTCTCTGAAATCCAGAATAGGTTATTGTCTTAGAAAAGACACAAGCCCAAGAGGAGGCTCAGGTACCTAAAAGCAACGAGATCTCTATATTTTATACATATACAAGAGAGGTATGGGATCGCAAAGATATAACAATAGATGAGATATTCTTATTCTCAGTAGCCTTAAGTAGAAGTTGCAAGATCACTACTGGTGGAGGCATTATCCTAGTCAGTGGTACTTACAAGGGGCATCGTGTTACCTTGGGAGACCATAATTTGGATGCTATTTTATTCGTAATGCCACTTTCGTGTTTTGACATTATCCTCGTAATGGATTGGTTGCGTATGCACCATGCTAGCATAGACTATCGTGGAGGACGTGTACTGTTCCGCTCTCCAAGAGAGCCAAAATTTGAGTTTGTTAGGGGAGGAGTTGAGCAGAGTGATGGGATTATTTGTGGAGCTATGGTAGCAGAGAAGGACTTGCCATACCCTATTATTACAAATTTTTTAGACGTATTTTCTGATGAGCTACCAGGATTTTCTCCGGACAGAGATCTTAAATTTTTTATTGACCTAGTGCTTGGGGAAGAGCAGGGTCGCAACAGGTCTACAGTATCAACAATAACAAGCTGGCAGAACTGAAGAAGCAGATTGATAAAATGCTAGACAAAGATTTCATTAGATCGAGTTCCTCGCCTTGGGGAGCCCCAGTCTTATTTGTACCAAAGAAAAATGGGTCGGTACGAATGTGCATTGATTACAGATCTTTGAACAACCTCACCATCAAAAACAAATACCCGCTACCAAGGATAGACGATCTTCTCAATCAATTGAGCGATGCAAGGGTATTTTAGAAGATTGATTTTAGTTCTGGCTGTCATCAGTTGAAGGTGAAGAAGGAAGATATTTTGAAAATTGTATTTCGGACAAGATATGGCCAATATGAGTGTATGATGATGCCATTTGGGTTGACTAATGCCCCGGCAGTCTTCATGAACTTGATGAAAAAGGTGTTCCACCAGTACCTTGACAAGTTTGTAGTAGTATTCATAGATGATATTCTTATCTATTCAAAGACATCGGAAGAGCACGAGAAGCATCTAAGGATTGTGCTAGAGACCCTTCGAAAGGAGAAGCTCTATCGAAAACTCTCAAAATGTGAGTTCTTTCTGGATAAGGTTGAGTTCCTTGGGCATGTAGTAACTGGAGATAGGATATTGGTGAATCCAAAGAAGATTATTTCTGTAGAGTCTTGGACCACTCTGAGTTCTATAGCAGAGATCAGAAGCTTCTTAGGATTGGCCGGGTATTATAGAAAATTTGTGAAGTATTTTTCTCGGATCGCGGAGCCATTGACTAGACTCACTAGGAAGGATGTGCAGTTCATGTGGGCCAAAGAATGTCAGGCTACATTTAATGAGCTAAAGAAGAGGTTGACAACAATGCCTGTCGTGCCCTAGTCCAAAAACACATAGGACCAGACACGTGGCAATGGCCAGCTGGTACGACTCCATAGGGCTTTCCAATTTAATGGACCCGACGAAGTACACTTACGCTGTCCACGGTCAAGTGATCAAGCTAAATATCTAATTCTAACATGCAACAACTAAACTAAATCCCAATCCATGGTAAATAAATCTTAAGAGGGAACGATACGCATCATTAGTCTACAGCCAAATAATACAACCGTTCGAATAGACCAAGAGAATAATATAGGCCTATAAATACTAGGCTATAATAGCATAGTCACAATGGAAAATAGTACATAACTATAATAGAGAAAAGATATAATGATACCTGCAAGGATGTCCAATACACCACCAGATCAAGCATCATCCAAACTGCTCAAATAACCTAGAAGGAAACCAGGTCCTCAGAGGCACGTAACAAGATACAAAAGTACATGCCATAAAGTAAATATTATATAAATTCGAGGGTGAACTAACCAGCTAAGTGAAATGCACTTGAAGGCAACCTTGGTACGTATGGGTAGGTAAAAGATATAAAGCAAAGCGTCAAGCCAGAGGCTAAGTACCTGGCATTAGCTGTAAACTGAATGCCATAAGTATATGCTGACTACATCACCGATCATGATAGCACATAGCTAGTAACCTCTGTCGGATGTATCGACAAGCATATACGCCCATAACCGGGCAACACGTAGCCCATAACCGGGTAACACATAGCCCATAACCGGGTAACACTGAGGCTCATGACCCTGTAGTTTACTCTGAAACTACGATAGCCAAATGTCTGTCCCATACACCTACTAATTGTCTTCCCCGTCCAATGCCAATGTACAAGTCCAAATACGACATGGACATTTTGTACTATATTGCAAGTCACTAAAGAACTATACAACTATGCTAAATACCGTCACACGTGCTACTCACACCGATGGCCAGTCAAGTATGAAGCTCACGTCCCTATATGAACTCACTCTGTGACGTGCAATGATACGTGTCAAGGCCTGGCGAGTCATAATGATAACTCCACAACTCTAGGTGCGTCCACTAGATACTAGGTCAAACATAAGTCGTAACGTCGACGCCTTCGTCGACTGCACCGAGTTATTCTCGAACGCGCACAGTTATATAATATAAAGAGCACAATATATAATATTAACTTGAATTTAAATAGTATAATAAGGCAAGGTATACTTGTCTGGAAGCTAGACGAAGATTCGAACACGAACTCGCCAGGGAAGTAGCAGCGCAACAATGGAAAGTGGAGATGATATCCCCCGATGCTGTCACAAATATCACCAACAGTCCTAAAATGAGTGAGATACTCAGAAAAGCATATATATACGTCCAAATTGGATACAGGGGCAAAAATGCATTTTCTGGTCAACACGGGTTCCACAAGTGGACCCGTCTTGCACCAAAAAATATGCCAGAGACAAAATTCTCCAAATTTGTCAAACTTAGTGTCTACGAGTCCAGAATGATAATACTAACCCAATAGAACATCCAAAACTGGATTTCGATGAGCCGATCACAAAATCGTCCGTCATGTGGAATCGTGGGGCCCACAAAACGATATTTCGTCAACGTTCTCAGAATCGAACCAAACTTAGGTCACAGGTCCAGCATAACGTTATGAATTCGATGGTGCAAGTTTTGTTACAAAATGACAGGCACACACGAAACTAGGATGAGTGTCAGAATAAGCCGATACAGTATTTTTTTATGGATGTGCGTTGATTTCGGTATTCATGCACATCCAAATCAAGTTTCACAAAAGCCCCCACATCTATGTTGATAATACGCACCTTTTGGTACAATCAGTACGCGACGAGTTTGCACGGATTGACGGGACCAACTCCGTATCGAGAAAATTTTAAGTTTTAGAAAACATTTTTTCTCGATTTTTAAGACAAAAATAAACTGGGTTTTAATACGAAATAAAATAAACTAATTAAAGGAAATTAATGTTGGTTATATAGGCCTTACACACGAAAAGGAAAAACAAGTTTTGGTTTACTAGATTGGAAGATATCGGTCTCTAAAGAGGGCTACTTGGGACTATTTTTGAAGTGTAAAAATTGTATTTTTTTTCTCAGATTTGGACCTCGATTTACTAAAAAAAGAAAGCAAACTAAATTAATCTAAATAAAGGAATTTAAATAGGGTTATGTGATGAACACACCTGTGAAGATGGATCAAAATTTTGTCGAGAGACGATGAAGAACACACCGTACAAAGTCAGGTGGTCGGGGTGGTTGCTGTTGTGCAGTGGGTCTGCGCGGGTAGGTTCGGGGGCGGCCGTGCAGGCGGCGACAGTGGTCTGGACCGCTATGGGGGAGTTCGTCGGAGGTCGGAGGTGCCCTGGGGGGGTTGTCAGTCGTTGGGGTTCGCTAGAGGGGGTCGGGAAGGGCAGCAGCAATAGCGAAAATAGCAGTAGTAGCAACCGTAATAATTGCAGCAACAGCTATGGCAGCAGTGGCCGTCGGCCGGTCATTGGAGGGTCCAAGTGAGGGAACTCAATGGAGGTGGAGTAGGGGATAGGCTCAGTTCCAGGTGGTGAAGTAGTGGTGCTGCTGGTGGTGGTCGTGGTTGGTGGTAGTAATGGTGGTGAAGCTGGTGGTGGTGATCAATGGTGGTGATGGTGGTTATTGGAGGTGATGATGGTGAAGCTGGTGATGGTGGTTAATTGCAGTGATGGTGGTGGAGCAGAGTGGAAGAGAAAGAGGTGAGGGAGAAGAGTGGATATGGTAAGAGAAAGGAGGAAAAAAAATGGAGGTGGCAATAAATGATGAGAGAGAGGGGGATGTGTGGGAATTAGGGTCGGCTAGGCTAGGCTTGATAGTCCTCATTAATAAGGGGAGATGTAAGGCTTTGATGAGAGGAGGGGGTGATCCAAGGGTTGATATTAAAAAGGGGTGGATTGGGATGAATAATATCATGCTCAAGTGGGTCCCTCCACAAGTTAGGACCGGTCATGCACTCCCAAAAAGGGATGCTTCCATTGGTTCTATCCATTATGAGGTGGACACCTAGTAAACATTTTTGCATTTAGGTCCTTAGGAGATTGGGTGTTTGCAAAAATAGGGAAAAAAATAATTGGATGAGGGTGGAATCCATGTTTGGTGTGTTGTAGTGGAGAAAATTGGTGTGTAGTGTTTTGTATGAGCCTTGAGGGTGCGAGTGTGGGTTTGGGTTGGTGTTTGGTCTAGTTTTGCATTAGGTTGAGTCAGTTGCCCCAAAATAAATATAAATTATGTCCTAGATGTTCTTTAATAAATTGGAGGTGCATGTGGTCTCAATTGGGAGTAACACGGGTGTCACAGACGTAGTAAACTCGGAAGAGATTAATGATAAATATTGGGTTGCAAGGAACGGGTCGAGATTGTGTCTCCAATTTTGATTGGAACGGACAAGGATGCAAAGTTGGATTTAAAATTAGAAAATATGCACTAATATTTTAAAATTAAAAATGAAGCACAAGAGAGTGTATTTACGAGTGACAGAAAGGTCAGGATTGAAGATGGACTTGTCTAGGTCAAGGATGTAAAATTTATTGGAAAGCAAATGCTAGTGCATTGTTCTAGATATTTAAACAATGGTAATGTGCAATGATCAAATCAAAAATCAAAGAGGTAATTTAAATAACGCCAATAATTATTTTAGAATAATTCTAAATAAATTCCTAAACCTAGATTTTGAGTCAGAGAGTTTACAATCTATCCACCTTAGAAAATTTTGTCCTCAAAATTTAAAATCCATCTTCCCAACAATAAACTTCACGTATCTCTAAATATATAACCACAACTTGGTACTTAGTCCTACTCTACTCTCTTTATCTTAAACTGCCACATACGTACAGTCTAACCATCTAAGGCATTTGGTCCTTTAAACATCTTCTCACCATCATGAACTATTTCGTCATTGTTATCATGCTAATCATCATCCAGAAAATTATTACATATAAGCCTAGGTTACTCAAGGATGTTGCGACGCAATCTAAGTTTAAAACTTCTAGTATCCATAAAAAAAATAACATCATTCTTTTACTCTCAAAAGACTGCAGGGGTTAGGTACTAAAATTTTATAAGCACAAAATCCTCAAGGTCACTTATGTAGTATCTAAATTTCTTTTTCTGTAACTAAGATGGTTAATATCTCAATATTCTTTCCTAGGTATAACGTTATCATCCTATAGTATCCATAATAGAATCATGCAACCTAACTTCTTATAATCAATCTTAGCAGTAACAAGTCTAATCTAATCAGTCGGTCATATCTAGTCTAGAAGCTCAACTTGAACAATTTCTAGGAGAAATATATGTAATAAAATACAACATAAGTCTCTACTCAATACATAGTAATAAGAATATATAGAAATTATGTAATAAATATCTATTCAATTATTCTAAACACCCTAGAATAAAATATAACAAATATAATAACAAGAATATGATTCCTAAAATTCATCGGCTAGGGTAAATTAAAAATAGGTTCCCATAACACCACCTACTACTAAGGATTACGTTCCGCAAGCTCATGTCATATTAGTCAAAAATCTAAATCTCTATCCCTAAGTGGTTTATGTGTGAACTTCAATATTCAGCTCATTCCTACCAGAATTCTATCTTCCATTTATACCCCATACTCATATGTCAATATATAATCTAAGAGTCTAGTGGTAATCCTCTACCGATTGACCAATGATTCAGCGTATGGTCTAAACCTGTATTTTGTTCCTTAAAATTTGTAGCACTTTGAGGCTGATCAACAATTTATACCTGCACTAAATCCTTAAAAATTTAAAAGCATTATAATTCATAAATACTATAATTATTATCCTTCAAGTCCATATCAAAATTTCTCGTCCTTAGGTTATGTAACTCTAATATACTTCCATTATCATTTGTTTCCTACACAACTTTATATCTTTCTAGTACGTTGATCTTGTGTTCAACCCTAACTTCGTCAAGCATGGCTCAGTACCTTTCGCTTTGTAGTATCGATCTTCGAGGCAACTATCGAGTGACAAAATTTTCAGTCTTTCCTAAATCCTTCTCTTAATTTAAAAAGCTCAAGGTCAGGTACTTATTGCGAATCTTATCTTGTTACCACTCTACCTTTTTACCTCGAACCTGAGGTTTCTCTTAGTTTACTCCATGCACACCCTTCATCCAAACTACATGGGTACCATCTTGTTTATAACTGGCCATCCATTATAGGTAGTTCATGATATCCAACTAAAGGCTATAACATCTGTCGATACTCTCATCCTTCAATATAATTGCTCTATTTCAGATACTAGCTCAACTAATCGAGTTATCAAAGGTAAAAATCATGAGTCCAATAGACACTGGCAACCCAAACAAATCAAGTATACTAATCTGATTCCAGAACCTATACCCTAGTACCTAAGTTTTTAAGTCAATCAACAACCAATCTAGTAATCCACGTATCTATTTTAGCCTAGTTATACAATCATCTTTATCTAAAAGGTAAAAAATATCTAGGTCTAGTAATGGAAGTCACAAGACAACTAGAGATTAACCACTATGGTTTGCTACATAAAGTGCTATTTTATTCCCTATTTTTATTAGTATCCGATAAACTTCTTCTAGATGTGAGTCTAAAAATATGTCTTCTCAAGTTCATAATGTCATTCCTTGTATCACTATCATGAGGCTACAACTAATTCCTTATATTACTATCATGAGGCTACAACTAACCCCTAGCATCTAGCTATGTCTTCCCCAAATTATTCTAGAGCCTTAGAATTAAACAATCTTTCTAGCTTCTAATACTTATAAATCATTGCTACCTTAAGGAAATATAGTATTTTATCAGTTCCAGATGTCTACTACTAGGTTCAATTCTCACGCTAACAATCTATACTAGCTCTAACATCTAGAAAGAAACTATCAACCTACCTTACTAAGGGTAACCATCTTCTCATATAATATCACATTAATCATACCTTCTTCCGTCTTGACTAGGATCTGCTCCTAGAGAAAATCATCGTGCGCAAGAATCCATCTCTCCAAAATAAGGAAGATAAGAAATAATAATAACGATGTCAACAGTAAATAAACAAATACAATAATGAAGTCTAAGGGCAACAATCGAATACAAGAGAAGTTTTAAAATCAGTTATGGATTGAGATCTTATTCAACATTAATCCTAAGTTGCAGGCTTATTTGGTACAGTAACGTAACCGAAATGATATGCTCTGACCTGCATGGGCCACTAATAAAACTATATCTCCAATTTTGATTGGAACGGACAAGGATACAAAGTTGGATTTAAAATTAAAAAATGTGTACGAATATTATAAAATTAAAAATAAAATAAGAGAGTACATTTATGAGTGACACAATGGTCAGGATTGGAGATGGGCTTGTCTAGGTCAAGGATATAAAATTTGTTGGAAAGCAAATGCTAGTGCATCGCTCTAGATATTTAAACAACGGTAATATGCAACGATCAAATCAAAAATTAAAGAGATGATTTACATAACTCCAATAATTATTTTAGATTAATTCTAAATAAATCCCTACACCTAGATTTTGGGTCAGAGGGTTTACAACACCTGTTTAGACGGTATTATCGGGGATGGGTGGATTTTTTTTATTTATAGCGATGCTTCGGGGAAGGGCTTGGGATGTGTTCTAGAGAAGAACAAAAAGGTGGTGGCGTATGCTTCTAGGCATTTACAGTCACATGAGAAAAGCTATCCCACTCACGACTTGGAATTAGCAGCGGTGATCTTCGCTCTAAAGCTCCGAAGATATTATCTGTACGGAGAGCGTGTAAAAATATACACTGACCACAAGAGCTTGAAGTACGTTTTTACGGAGAAATAGCTGAATATGAGGCAGTGCAGGTGGCTAGAACTGATAAAGGATTTTGATATTTTACTACAGTATCATCTAGGAAAGGCTAAAGTAGTTGCCGATGCCTTGAGCAGATATCCAGTAGCGATATACTTGACAACGGATTATCACTTATTAGCATACTTTGATATCCTAGGCATCGAGGTTATTGTTCCAGGAGTGAAGACAAATAATGGGCATGCAGATTCAGTCGAGGTTGATAGAGAATATCCTAGAGACATAGTACTAGGATGAGGGTCTGCGAAGCCTCAGAGCTCAGGTGCAGGCAGGATTGATGGAGGACTTCGCTATTGCTGAATATGGTTCACTAAGGAACGGGACTAGGTTATATGTGCCTAGTGGAGACCTACAAGAAGAGATCACGCTGGAGGCTCATTGTTTCTAGTATTCTATACATCCGGGAGCTAACAAGATGTATAAGGACCTGAGGGAACATGTGTGGTGGTATGGGATAAAGCGACAGGTAGCATATTTTGTCTCCAGATATTTAGTGTGCCAGCAGGTCAAAGTCGAGAGGCAAAGACCAGGAGGATTGCTATAACCACTACCGATTCCTAAGTGGAAATGGAAAAATATCATGATGGATTTTATTTTCGTACTTTCATGCACTCCAGGAAGGAAGAACGTAATTTGGGTCATTGTTGACAGGATAACCAAATCAGTCCACTTTTTGCCCTTCAAAGTGGGATTGTCCATGGAGAAGCTCACCAATTTATATGTAAGACAGATAGTCAGGCTACATGGAGTTCCAGTGAGCATCATCTTCGATCAGGATAGCAGATTTATGTCTTCCACTTTTGGAGGAGTTTGTAGGCTAGCTTGGGTACCCAACTCAAATTTAGCACTACTTACCACCCTCAGACGAATGGACAGTCAGAGAGGACTATTCAGATGCTTGAGGATATATTTCGGACATGTGTACTAGATTTTGGTGGCTTATGGGAGGATCATCTTCACCTGGTATAGTTTGCATACAACAATAGCTATCAGGCCTGTATCGAGATATCTCCTTTTGAGGCTCTGTACGGTAGAAGATGTTAGACTCCATTATCTTGGGACAACGTAGACAAGAGAGTATTATTGGGACCAGAGATGGTAGTTGATGCTGCAGTAAAAGTAAAGCAGATTAGAGAGACTTTGTGTGGCTCAGGACAGACAGAAGCAGTGGACCGATAGCCATCGGAGATCGTTAGAGTTTGGGGTATAAATTTATTTGTTTAAATATTGATTACATTCTTAGATTATGTATTAAGTTTCTATTTTGACATAGGTTAGCGACTTAGTATTCTTGAGGATCTCTCCGAAATGTGGTACGATTCATTTCGGTGGAAAGCTTAGTCCAAGATTAATCGGACCTTTCAATGTTCTAGAGAAGGTCAGGGCAGTAGCCTATCGACTAGACTTACCGCCTATATTGGAAGGAGTACGCAGCGTATTCTATGTATCCCAGCTGAGGTGATATGTGGCATATCCTAGCCATGTATTAGGTCATTCGGAGCTTGAGGTTGGACCAAGTCTCTGTTATCTGGAGCAGCCTGTGGAGATCCAAGACCGGAGAGAGAAAGTGCTTCATAACCAAGTAATTCCCTTGGTATGCGTCGTCAGAGGCATCACTCTCCTGGTGAATCCACGTAAAAAAGAGAGGACGAGATGTGAGAGCGTTACCCCTATCATTTTGCACAATGAGGGTTTTTACTTCTTGTATTTATTAGGACATAAATTTTAAGGACAAATTTTTTTAAAGGGGTAGACTTATAACCTGTATATCCTAAAATTTTATCTTAAATGTTGTTTTTAGGTTAATTTGGGGCTATTGAAATTTTTTCACAATTTTTGGTTAATTAAAACTAGAAACACTAATTTTTTAGGGATTTCAAAATTTTATTTTAGTGTCAAACATAATTAAAAATAATCCAAACTTTTATTTTAAGTTCTAAATAATCAAATAAATTTTCTAGAATTTTTTGAGTATTTTTAGTATTTATTGGGAGTTATTTAGGCTAATAACTAATTTTCTAGGACTTCTAGAATTTATTATGCAAGCCAAGGAACATAGAATGGACCCAAGTAATTTTTTAGTGTTTATAATATTATTATATATTTTTTGAAATTTTTTCAGAATTTTTGAAATAATTCAATATTTATTTTTAGTTAAATAGGTAAAACTAATTTTTAGAGATTCTAGTAATTATAGTAGGAAACCTATGAACATAAAACTACTCCATGTATTTTTTTAGAGTTTGTGGATTCAAAATATATCTTCTTTAATTTTTCCAGATTTTTAAGATTATTCTTAATATTTATTTTGATTTATTTAGATTTAAAACGACTTAAATAATATTTTGATAAAGGCAAATCAAAAACAAATAATATAAACAAACCACCCAACCAGATTTTGACATGTGTCCAGCCTATCCCTTTTCTTTCAGCCGCATACCAGTAACTATTTATATATATATATATATATATATATATATATATATATATATATATATATATATATATATATATATATATATATATATATATATATATATATATATATATTATAATAACCTTAATCATCCGATTATTTGAGAGAGAGAGAGATTTGAGGGGGATCTCATCTAGGGTTCTTCGATCTTTCAAAAGTTATTACAGATAGCTCTAGACTCTAAACGTATTCTAGTTTCTTGTGTTAGAACCGTATTGAGGTTAGTTTTCTGAATATGTAATTTGTTTCACAAAATTCAGAGTATTAAATTCTAGAAAATTTGTAGATCACAGCATGTCCAAAAATAGATGTGTCTCGGTGTTTTTATGATTTCGGGAGAACCAGGGATCTGAATCATGAACCGTTTAAAGTTTCAGAAAGATAACATCGAGATCATTGACATATGTTTTTCTAAAAATTTAATTCGAATTATTTATATGCTGTTAGTTCTGTAGAACTTCTAGGTTAGCAATCAACCACCGTTGTACAATACAATTTTGTATGTGCAATAGTTTCCAAACAAATTCGAATCCGAATGAGCATAAATTCTAGAATATTTTTGACACTAAAATCTATAAAAAATCATGCATGAAAGTCAAGTTTGTATCGGTTGACTGTTCAGTCAATAAGATTGCCTCGATTTGCGTGTCATGAGTCTTGAGTTGATAAAATCGAGTTCTTTTGAAAAAATTTAGGAATTTACTTAAAAATTCAAAATAAAAATTAAAATAGAATTTTAGAGTAATTATTCCAGAATTAAATAAATTAAAATAAATTATCTCTTGACATGGTAATATATCATACGTAGGATTTGGACTCTAAATTGGGACTTGATCCGACTGGTTCAAAATCCATGTTGTACACGTGGCGAGGAGAAATACTTAGTGGATGTGTGAACTACCATTTTTATCCCATGGTCTTACTAGAATAATATCAGTCATGCACGACACATGTGGTTTGCCAGATTTTACGCTTAGCCATTCATATGTCAATAAGGTATTTCAAATCACATAGAGTAGTTTGTTCCTATATGTTCTTTTATACATTGCAATTATTTCCTATATTTTTTGGAGATATTATACTACATCTTTGCCATGACAGGACTTCAGCATTTAGTTATTTTGGTTGCCTTATTGTGATTTTAGTTTTGTTGCTATCATATATTCTTTATTATTTATTGTCTTATAGCTTCTACCATGTGTTGAAAATGTTTTCACTATGATGTACTCGTTCCATTCCTGAATGGATAACCATATTTTTGGTGACTACAATGAGGATGTGATCCCTACACATTATGGACCGTATGCTAGCGACATAAATGAGTCTGACCTTGCCCGTTAGGAGGATCAGGAAGAGTTAGCAACTCAGACACCGTCTGCGATGGAGTAGTTTAGTAGAGTAGTTGGTTTTGCTAGTTATTGTGGACCAGATTATTCTCCGACAAATTTTTTAAGTATTTTGAATATTGTTCTTTGGATATTTATTTTTTGGAGACTTCTTGGACCTGCATCGAGACTATTATTTTATTATTATCTATCGTGTATTCATTTAAATTAATGCATGTGATTGTGTATAGTGTGGAAATATATATATGTTTTGAGTTATAGATTATACTTGTGCCTTATTGTATAGCGTTCTATCGCCAACTCGGGGGCGTAGGCTAGACGTACTCATGACTCATGTCCAAATTCAGGGTACGGATCGTGACACCGCTCGACTGCTTGTACTGTTCTCCACCAAAAATCCCGATATCATAGGTTTGCTTTGTTTTATATCCTTACATCATGCTTAAGATTTTTACGCATCTAACTCGCTCAAGAGACACCATAAATTATTTCGATATTTCAATCCCGTTCTGTTTCGATCAAATATTCATCCATCACGATCCTTGCTCCAATTTTGGTTTCCCAACTATATATCAATTTTTTTGCGTTCTGATGTGTCTGCACAGTCCAGTCGACTTGCGCACTAGTCCCTAAGATAAGTCATTCCTCAACATATGTTCCATCAAGTCCTACTTCTGCAATACTTTATTCTAATACGATGTCCATTCCGATGTCGCAAGGGTCAACTTTGAATCTGCTTTAACATCAATCTGAATTGCATCACACTCGTCCATGTTTCATAAATAACTTTCCCATATTCATTACTTTATTTCACGATCAGTTGCATCCTACTATACCTCAATCATGTTACCGAGTTACTGACTTTCGATATTGAAATCCTCGAGCAATGATGATCATACTCTCTAAGTTTTATGTGACTTAGTCATATTGCTCCTCCTTACTCGAACGAGTTTCTCTACTCGACCAATGATTTCCTTGTGGCCACTAATCTATGTTTGTTACTGCTCGATACACATCAATCCTTCACGCACATAAGTACACAAACCAGCTATCAATTTTCTTAGGCTCGACTCTCCATATCAGCAAATATTTCTTCGAATTTCAAATCGCATAACCATATTATGTTACTCCAATTTTTTATCCTACTAATTTAGCCATCATTCCATACTTGACCCAAATCACTCTTCAATAAGTTTTTAAGTAGTGATATCCAACTATACCTTACGAGTCTTAACATTCGTCTAACTGATCCAGTCATTGGCTCGACGTATATAAATCCCTTTCGTTATCTTTAATCAACCGTCTGTCTTATAATTTTTGAAGTCTCGTCCAACATAACATTAGTTGACATGAGTTTGTTCCCGATCGCTCAAACCAAATACCTTGAAGAATACTTGCATCACATACTGTCATACAAATTCTCAAACAAGTCTTGGCGCTATCCCATTCACTACAGAAATTATATTGCCATCCCACCAAAATATTTCGACGCACACATCACTACGTGGTACGCCATATACCACTCAGAATCGAGTCACTTCTCGCATCAAACTTTTCTCTGTACTGATCCAACATCCGTTTTGATCTATCCATTCCGCGGTGACCTTGCCGACCACAACTTAATTATTTACTCAAAGTCTGACACAAAACTCAGCCAACACACAAACCATTTACTATTTTTGTTGATACTGTTCATTGTATCTCATGCAACATTCTCTTTCTGATATTCTAAGCCACTATTCAAATCCGTTTAACACATTCGCTATCCATCCGATATTTTCACTCACAACATGCCAACATACCCAAAATTGTTCGACATATCGACTTGTTGTACTAATACAACAAATATCTCTCGGTGTTGCTCAGTATCATAAGCGATAAAAAAATACATGCATCAAAGACACACACTACAACAAATCTTATATAGACTTATTGTATGGAACATCCGGTGTAGCATAGAGTAGAGTCAAGAGTCGATAGATCGCTACGACAATTTAGATTATAATGAAATGAATGATTGTCCAATAAAATAAAATTGGGCACTCTGATACCACTTGTCACCCCCCGACTCCGTAGAGTCGATAATCGTCCACCGGGCTTGATGTCGTGCGAGTATAGATTTTACTCGTACAAGGCAAGACGCTAATATCATCGAAACGACCAAGTAGTAGTAAAAGTAATATAGAGTCACAAGAAAACACAATCAAAGTATACGAAATAAATCTCTTTATTGAATATTGTAGCGGTTACAATGGCTCTCAATCGCCCCAATGAATATGCCAAGTTAGCTTACAACACTCATGATCTCTCTTGCTTATAAAGGATTTTGTCATTCCATTCATCATGTCTTCTTATATCCTCATCTGAACACCTGCATATTGTTGAACCTGTGCTTTCAATACCTTGGGTACATCCGAGCGATCATTTATACCTGGGGGAGGTGGGTATCAATACACATCTTGTACTGGTAAGCAGGTTAATCCACTCGCTTAAACCGATACTAATTAATCATATAAAAGCATACTGATTATATGATAATATTTCTATTTAGAGCTAGATGAATTTCAGTTCATATCAGGGCATGTCATGAAAGCAGAAAAGCATATTACGTAGTAAGCATTGAAATCACGAAAGCATGTAAGCATGTTATACTCGATTGCACAGGTAACTAAGCATGCTAGCAATTTAAACTTGAGTTGCATAAGTATACCATGAAACCTATTGAACCGCATCACTAATCCGAGACTTGTTACCATACTCAATGCGTGCACTATTGCCCGAGGCAAGGTGGACACTAGATGTCTACACAAACATAAGTTATCAAACCGACTCTTATTTATATGAAGGTCATTGGCCGAGCCATAATAGACTTTATATAACAAATATGGGTCATCCTTCCAGTGTACTTGGCTACAACACCTTAATTGTAGGTCCCACAAATGCCTCAGTTGTATGTCTCGCTATACCGTGCTTCAAAAGAACTTCTGAATTTCCCTTAGGCCAAATGGTCTCGGTGCCCCGATGCCTTTCCCGTTCGAGGAATCTCCAAACCATGTGTACAGGTTGTCCATGACAATGCAACACGCTAATAGCTAACTATCGAACACATGCATAGTACTCAAATGTAAGTAAAGATATACGTATCTACTAGCCATATTATACCATTCTTAAATTATATCACAAGCCACCATGTTGCTTCTCGACACAGTGTTCCATGGGTGCAACACCCTATTCTGATACATTCGTATAATTTTGAACTGCAACTGCACGCTTCGCTTGACGAGACATTACTATTTGATACTCATTCACGGATGCACATTTGCTCGATGAAGTATTCCCGTTCGATGCTCGTGCACTTGATGCACGCCTCGATATACTTGATTTAATGTTTTATCCTAGTGTTCAACATATGTTACGACTACTATTTATCCGAACTACGCTCATTGATTCTCCGATGTTACTCATAGACAATTGGTATATTTTATTAGGCATGAAGGAGTAGAAAAGAAGGGACAAAGCCCGCTCACCTTATACTTATATGCTTTTCGTCCTGTCGAGTCGATACAGCCTATCCCCAAGTTTCGTGGTCTGATGCGAAGCACGATTTACTTAACTAGTATAACCATGCGAGTAGACCATGCTTCTCAATCATCCGACCCAAATGTATTTAAAAAATATTGCAACATCGCCTAAGTTCTTCTATCTCCGCACTAATCTGAAGTAACCTACTGATCCATGCACGTTGGTGACTTTGTGCATCTACTCTCATCGAGGCAAAATATTGACCTCAGAAATTTTTGCGTAAATCTTGTACATGAAACCAAACTCTATTTAATACTTGTTCCTAATTCTGACTTATTATAATACATTGTGCGGTGCGGGGCACTACACACATATTAGTTGTTGCTGACATTATTCTCGCTCAAAGAAATAAAAAAAAGATAGAGTATCTGCGTGAAGAGAATAGAGAAGGTAGGGGTTTGTAAATTGGTAAAATTCTAGGATTATTTAAAATGTCTATTATATTCCTTGTCTAATTGTCAGTTTCTTTTAAAAAAATGTACATTATATAGTAGGGCATTAAAGTCTTTTACCATAATTTTTATATTATAATATTGTATGTACAAAAGTTGGTAGTATATAGGTCTATTGGTATTTAGGGGTTGGGAAGAAAGAGAAGTTAGAGGAAGGGCCTCCCAGTCAACCCCAGAAAACTAAGGAGGTTATACCAAATTTCCATTAAATTTAATACCTTAGAGGCTTAGACTTGCTATATACTCCATGTGAGTAAAGTCAGGACAAAACTAGAATATGGATGATAAGAGAGGGCTTAGAATCGATGCACATACTTTTTCAAAACTATAGGGGGGTGTGGATTAGCCCCTCGGGTTCTATTGTATGTCCATGACTACCATTAACTTTTAAGTGATTTTGTTAATATATTTGTGTGCTTTCAATTGTATAAAGGTCGACAAAGTTATAGTGATCTAGTAAAGTCTTTTATTAGCTTTTATGATAGTGATCATGTTCGTCATAAAGTTTTTCGAGTTTGAAATTTTTTTTATTTTTGTGTACTTTGTGCCTTGTTGGTTTTGATATTTGTATAAGCCCACATATTTAGAGTTAATCGTTGTTTACTTTTTATAAGAGTTGAACATTTGTTCGTCATTCAGAGGCCTCAATGCTAAGCACGCTTCTTCAATAATACTTTTTTGTATATTTTCCCTGATTAGTAAAAGAGAGAGAAGTCTTGAACTAAGAAATATGCCATAAAGACATACTCACCCAATACATTACAAAATTACAATACCTTGTTCATTATTAAGTAAGTTAATACATGATTTGGTTGAAATCTTATATATGCCATATGACATGTTCAATAATTTATGAAATATAATAAGGTTTTACATGTCAACACGAGCATTTCAAAGGTATGCATGCAAATAACCTTAGAAATAATTATGAGATTAGATAAGTCTACTTTCCTCGTCTTGTAAATATCTATTTATCATTATAGGAGGAAGTTAAGAACAAGATGCAATAATGATAATAGTATTGAAATTAGTAAATTAAAGAAACTAGTATATATGTACGTACATTATACGTATTCTAAATATCTTTTAATTAATTTCTTGTATTTATGAAGAGCAAAAGGTACCAGAAGAGCAAATTATATTTTCTTAAAAAAAATATACGTTATTACCTAAATGCCTCATTAAATTTAATAAATAATTTAAATTAATAAAGTTAGATAATGACGTATTTGAAAGAAAATAATTTATCATAAAGCTAATTTTTAGAATTACACCTTCATAATATATATATATATATATATATATATATATATATATATATATATATATAGGGTAAACGAAAATATGAGCATGTCTATTCCTATTGCTCCATATGTGACCCATGCACATGTGGACCAATAAGAATAGAATGTACTAGTACACATGGGATGTAGGAGTCTATTCCTATTGGTCCACATGTGCATGACCCATATAAAAATATGAGCACTATAGTTTCATATCCCGTTTACCCATATATATATATATATATATATATATATATATATATATATATATATATATATAAGCTAGTTTTAGCCAAGTGGTAAGGCTTGCTTACATGGGGGTGTCTTGCTCGAGCCTGGGGGTGGTGGGCGGGTTCTTGCACGGGTGGGGGGTTGGGTAGATTATGATTAGAGTACAAAAACAAATATATATATATATATATATATATATATATATATATATATATATATATATATATATATATATATATATATATATATTTGTTTTCTATTCCAACATGTGTGCGCACGCGCGCACACACACACACACAAAACATATTGTGTGTGTGAGTGTGTGTGCACATATACACACACACAGAGATATATATATGTGTGTGTGTGTGTGTGTGTGTGTGTAAGCGCGCGCGTGTCGGGCGCACACACAAATTGGAATGGAGATGGGAACACACGTAACATATTTTGCTCAATCAATATCATTCATGTTATAGCGGAGGAGCACAAAAAAGAAAATGAAAGGAGGGGAGGGCTTCTATTTTCGAACATGTTAAGTCTTTTGTCATTTTTCTACTGGTGGAAGAATCCAATTCAATTTATGAAAAGATCTTAATATAATTTGTACACCACCTATCATTTGACACATAACCTTGTTACCTATGAACTCTTTGGAAAATGTTGGTTAACTCTGAAAAGTATTATCCATAAATTTTTATTTTAAAAGGTTGTCTTTTGCGTTATGTGGACAGACTGATTTAGACATATTTGGGTTAGAAGGTATTTTCGAAAACCCTATTAATTTGGTCAGATTATTTTGTTGAAAATAGTCAAAATATCTATATAACAGATATATTATAAGAATACTAGTGACGTTCACATACGTTGCACCTAAAAAATAAACTATAATATTATTAAAAAATTATATAAAAGTTTAAATTATACTAAAATATTTTAAATATTATTTGAATATATTTTAATTAGGATTGGTTAAAGATATGTTTTTAGAATTTTGGATATATATTTAGTTAGATAATACCATGTACTTAGTTTAAATATAATTTAAATATTAAATATATTTTATGATTTATTATATGTTAAGGTAGTTAGAAAGATTTAGATATTTTATTTTATTTTTAACTACATGAGGATGAGGAGGTACATACGCCGTTAGAAAGTTTTTTGAATTTTTTTTATTTAGTAGATGATATACATACGGCTTGGACGGCTCATTTTTGAGCCATTTCCAAGCCGCATAATAATAGTAGAAATTTATGATTATTTATTATCGAATGTTTTTTTTATAAATAGGAATTACTTTATTCAAATTTACAACAACAAAAAAAATTTCCCTCTTTTATAATAATTTCAATCAATTTTGTGTTTTCTTTTGTGAATTAGGTAATTCCTGGAGACTGAAGTGCCAAAAAATTGCAAGAGTTCAAATAATCAAAAAATTGAAGGCTTCAATTTGATCGATTACCACCAAGCTGCAACATATTTTATATCCGAAAATAAAGAAATTCAAGTTGAGGTTTAAGTATTTAATTTTTACATTATATTATTTAATTAGTTAATTTTGATATTTTAAACTAATTAGAATTTTTTTTTAAATATATAGTATGGATCCTGCTTGTGTTGGCTATAACCAACATTTTAATAGTATTTTTGATGAGTGTTAGATATTTATAATAATTTCAATAGTAATTATTGTGTTCCTCCACTAGGAAAATCTACCGACACAAATATCCACGCCCAAAAATTAAAGTATTAACAATTATATCCTAACAAGAACAAGATCAATTCTTTGGAATTATTTTATTAAATTAAATATAACAATGATAAAGGAGAAAATCATATATCCTAATACACACAAAATAAATACCTAGAGTTGCACAATACAATAAATACAAAAAAAATGGAAAATAAATGAAGGTACGATAACTTTGAAGAGACATTATAATAGTTGTTATGATAATGACATAATTGATGCTAGACAAAAACAGTTAGGCATCTGTAATCCCTCTTCTCGGGTTTAGAAAATTAATCCAAATTGATAATTATTTTAGATTTGGTTTAAATAAATGAAGTAATTTTTCTTCCTAAAATAAATATCCATCCTTTCCTTTATTAAAGAATTTATTATCTTTATTAAATTCTAATCAATATCCTATTTTACTGAATAAAATCAAATTTATAAATTCCTAATTCATAAATTAATATAAATATATTAATTCAGATATATTCAAAAAAAATTAATATAATAATACAATCCATTATTTCTTACAAAACCAGAGATCATTTTTCCTTAGTTTCAAAATACATGAAGATGAAAACGAATGAGGCCAGCTACGTCATAAAAGATACATCGAAACATCGCATGACGATCGTGACTATCCAAGAAGACAAGTGGGAGGCCTCTAGCATACAGAAGAAGTCAGTCCTAAGGTCGACCAATCATATCTCTCAATCCAATGAACAACAATAACAAGAATATATCATACATGAAAAGTAAGGTTGTCCCCAATACTATATCATATATGATCATGAAGCTGGTAAAGACAAAATACTACACTAGCAGAGTTCAAATACATACATGACATACTATCATCCTATGTCTAATATATATAGATAACATTGACCAAGGTCGGAGGGAACAACCTCCTAAAATATAGGACTAATACTTGTACTAAACTAAACATCATAAAAGGGATATAGACATCGAGTGGTAAGGAAAATAAACCCACTTGTACCTCGGGGTCGCTGATCTAAGGTTGCGGGCCATCCAACGAAAGGTACGATATATCCTTTGGGTTCGCATGTAAATATGGCTAAACAAAATCATTAAGGTCCCAAAAAAAAAGTAACAAGTACCATAAAGAAAGCTTGGGATGGAAAACAAAACCAATAGCAATCAACAACACAACAATGATAATAAATATGTAATTAAATTGATGCATATCGAGACTAATGCGATACCAATGCACATATCTTGAGAAAATAGAAAAAACTAAAATAAAATGCTGAAACATGAATCTAAGCTATAAAGCCAGATGGGATGGCGAGCGATGAAAGAGAATAGGGACCACTCTAAAGTAGGACCACAACATGTAAACCAAATCAGGAACGGGGTTGTAGACTATTTCTCGAGTAGAACTTAGGGCCCGTTTGACTCATTGTAATGTAAACGTAATCGTAATGGAATCGAGTTTGTAATATAATTGAGTTTGTAATGTAATGGAGTTACAATTACATTACCATGTTTAGTTGGACCATGTAATCGAACCATGTAATATAATTGAATTTAAAATATAATTTTTTAACTTAAAAATTAAAAATTAAAAATTAAAAATTAAAAATTAAAAATTAAAAATTAAAAATTAAAAATTAAAAATTAAAAATTAAAGATTAAAAATTAAAAATTAAAAATTAAAAATTTAAAATTTAAAATTTAAAATTTAAAATTTAAAATTTAAAATTTAAAATTTAAAATTAAAAATTAAAAATTTAAAATTTAAAATTTAAAATTTAAAATTTAAAATTTAAAATTTAAAATTTAAAATTTAAAATTAAAAATTAAAAATTAAAATTTAAAATTTAAAATTTAAAATTTAAAATTTAAAATTTAAAATTTAAAATTTAAAATTTAAAATTTAAAATTTAAAATTTAAAATTTAAAATTTAAAATTTAAAATTTAAAAACTAAAAACTAAAAATTAAAAATTAAAAATTAAAAATTAAAAATTAAAAATTAAAAATTAAAAATTAAAAATTAAAAATTAAAAATTAAAAATTAAAAATTAAAAATTAAAAATTAAAAATTAAAAATTAAAAATTAAAAATTAAAAATTAAAAATTAAAAATTAAAAATTAAAAATTAAAAATTGAAAATTGAAAATTAAAAATTAAAAATTAAAACATAGAAATATAGAAATAAATAAAATATTAAAATATAAAATAGCTTTTTTAAAATTTAAAAATAAAAAATAAAAAAATATAAACAAAGATAAAAAAAAATAAGCAAACAAAAAAATAAAATAAAATAAAAAATAAACCTAAATTAGATGATGCAGCTTAAAGTGGTTAGGGCATTTTTGGTATTCGTCCAGTCCAGTGCTTGAGCGAGCGAGCAAGAGTGGAAGAAGTGTAGTGTAGAAGAGTGAGAGTGAGAGAGGAACCATGATGGATCTAGCCGTCTGAACGACTTTGTTACAATTTTAATCTGAGTATAAACTTCACATTTCTTCACCTCCTTACCTCCACATTTGGAGATAAGGCCTAGACTACATATATCGTTTATTCTTTTACAATGTACATGTCTTGGTATATTGTACCATAGCTCAAGAGAGTAGCCATAAACGAATACTTCATTGATACATTCATCAAAAGTTATAATTTATAGTTTGATTATTCTTTCAGTACAAAAAGTATTTTCGAAGTATGTTCCGTTGTAGGACATCATCATCTGGCATGCATTGATGTTCATCCTTAAGCTTTGTTGCACAGTAAACTCCCAAAGATCATATTCTTGGCAATGACTGGTATGGGTTCCCAACCTATGTGGAGAACACCCCGGAGTGCGATGAGTGTCGTCTGTGGTCAGAGAAGCTTGGGGAGGCGACGAGAGCCATTCGAGAGGTCGAATATGCTCCGGAAGAAGGAGGAGCAGCTGTTGTCCAGGGGGAGACAGAGTTCGGTCCGAACTCGGTCTGAGTTCGGTCAGGGTGCTCCAAAAGCTCCAGAAAGCTTGTCTTCATTTACTCACAAATCACCGACTCGGGCAAATTCAGTCCGAGTTCGGTCGGCAGGCTGGACAAAAATTCAGAGGTATTTTATACACTGTTGGATCGTATCCTACGGTCCAGGATTGGTTGCAAGGTTAGGGGATATATATTAGATTTTTCCTAAATCCTAACCCTAACAGATCATCTCAAGAAAGAGGAGAAAAAGAGAAAATAGTGCCATTGCAACTTTTGGAAGGAGAAAGAATGATTGGAGGCCATTTCGGAGGAGGAGAACAATTTTGGGTAATTTTTCATTGTCTTCTATCTTCGTGGTGTGATCTATTTTATATTCCTAAGTGTTGTGGTGATCCGTGTTGGATCGGGAGAAGCTTGTAGATGGTGTATTATCTTTATTCTATTAGTGAAGGTTCTTCAGGGTTGGACTCGATCGTCCCGTAGTTTTTTTCGCAAGGGTTTTTCACGTCAAAATTCTCTGTCTACGTGGATTCTTTTTTTGTGTGGTTTGGTGTTTGGTATTTGGTTTGTGCGTTGTATTGCTCGATTCACTCGTAGGTACTCTCTGGCTTGGGAAAAGGTTTCAGAAGGGTGTCAGGAGTTGACAGGCAAACCAGGAAGGAGAGATGGACGCGAAGCCGTTGCGCATGGTAAACCTGAACAGTACCAACTATCATTATTGGAGGAGCAAGATGAAGGATCTGCTATTTGTCAAGAAGTTGCATCTGTCGGTATTTTTTTTCGAGATGTCCAGTGACAAATCCAAAGAGTGTTAGAATTTGAGCATATACAGGTGTGTGGGTACATCAGGTTATTCGTTGATGAAAACGTGTACAACCACGTTGCCAGTATTGAGCATGCGAGGACACTGCGGGATAAGCTGGAATCTTTGTATGCGAAGAAGACCAGGGTAAATAAATTATTCATGATCCGATGATGATGGGTTTGCGGTACAAAGATGGGGCATCTATTACGGATCACTTGAGTGAGTTTCAGGACATGGTTGACCAGTTATTCTCGATGGGAGTCAAGTTCGACGACGAGGTTCAGGGACTATAGTTGTTGTGTACATTGCCAGACTTGTGGAAGATCGTACGAGTGTCTATGATCGCTTCTGCTCCAGAAGTCATGGTCAGTCTGGAGTTTGCTAAGAGCAGGATATTGAATAAAGAGATGCGGAGACGTTCTCAGGGTACTTTATCCATATCCCACTCAGAGACGCTTGTTTCAGAGAACCGCGAAAAGAATAAAAGCAGGGGTCCATAGGTGGCAGAGACAAAAGCAAGGGAAGTTCCAAGGGTCGGTACGAGGACTCAGAGTGTTACCATTGTGGCAAGAAGGGCCACATCAAGCAAAACTGTTTCGCTTGGAAGAGAGAGAGAGAAGAAGGGTGACAAGGGGAAGCGAAGTGAGAACACTACAGCGGTGACCTCGACACATGGAGACGACATAATCATTGTAGGTGATGATGTAGTTATGAACCTCGCCTGCAATAACAACTCTTGGTTGGATGACTCAGGTGCTTCAGCGCACGTATCTCACAACAGGGCACTATTTCTACTTACACAACAGGCGACTGTGGAGTGTTGAAGATGGAAAATAGAGATGTGTCAAAGGCGGTTGCCATTGGAGATGTGCATTTGAGGATAAAGAAGGGTGAAGTTCTTGTTCTCAAAGATATACGTCATGTCCCTGATATCCGTTGCAACCTGGTGTCTGTTGGAAGGTTGGATGACAAGGGTTTCTTCAATCTCTTTGGGAACAATCAGTGAAAGCTTTCTAGAGGTTCGATGGTGATTGCACTACCAGAAAAAGTCAAATTAGCGACGTCAAAAAATATCGCTAAATAACAAAATGCCGTCGCTAATTTGGTTTAGCGACGTAATTAGCGACGTTATAAAGTTGTCGAAAAAACCCAAGTCGCAAAAAAAAATGTCGCTAAACGTCGCTATACCGACGTTTTTAGCGACTTTAAAGTGTCGCAAATTTTTGCGACGTTTAGCGACATCAAGTCACTAAATAGCGACGTTTATTAAAGTCGCTAAACGTCGCTAATTAGCGACGTCTATAGCGACGTTACACCGACGTCTTTAATGACCTGGCTATACTGCCATGTCAGCAATTGGCGACGTATAGCGACGTCATTAGCGACGTATTTAGCGACTTGTTACAGCATCACTAATTAGCGACGTATTTAGCAACGTAACTTAACGTCGCTAAACGTCGCTAAAACTGTCGCTAATTTTAAAAAAAAATAAAAAAAAATAGTGTCCAGATTGGTGATTCCCTGCAGTTTTAGCCTTTCCACTGTGGACAACTGTCGGATCGACGACACCCAATGGGCTAGTAGTACTCTCGCCTCCTCTGCTGCAGCATCCCCCTTTGAGCCTCTTGTGGCTCGCACGGTGCCCGCCTACAGCCTGGTAGGAGTGGAAGCTCTTCTTGCAAGAGGCACACTCGTATCGGCTCTTCCCCAATCCAGTACCGTAACCATCTTCATCACACACACCAACATGATCCAATCTAGTCCTCCTCCTCCTCCTCCATCTCCTCTTCTTGACACCACAAGAACCACCCTTCTTTGACTCCTCCTCGTCCGAATCACAGTAGAATTTACCATCTTTGTAGCTGTTTGGCTTCTTCAACTCATTCCAATCCCTATCCTCCTCCAAGATTGCAGAATTCTTGTCCGACGACTCGGCAGGATTGGATCCCCAGTATCCGGCGTCTCTAGAGAGCATCATGAGACTAATGGCAACATCCTCCTGCTCATGCTCCTCTTGTCTAGATTAAGCTTCGGTTAGCTTTTGTTGAATGCAAGATAACTATATAATCCAATTAAATTAAAGACCACAAGAAGCATTGTTGAAGTATCAATCCAATTAAATGTGGATATGCAAGATAACTATATAATCCAATTAAATTAACTAAAAAATTAAAGACCACAAGAAGCATCATGCATCATGCCTATTGTTGAAGTATCAATAATTCATAATATATAATCAAATCCTAAATAATAATAAAAATAACTATACTACTGCGGATCTGCAGGAGGCTGACCACCGGCGCGTTTGAAGGATAAGAACTCCTCATACTCGTCCCGTGGAATCGACACCGATGTCGATGGAGAAGGCAGTGATGTCGGTGGAGGCTGTGCCCGCTCCAAGTCTGCGAGTCACTGGTTGTAAGAATCCAGGGTAGATAACAGCCTCGTACTGCTATCACCTATTGAATCCTGCATCCTCGTCAGCTTCTCGCCCATCGATAGCTGTGACGCCTGCAGCTCCATGATGTTGCGATCATTGGAGGCTCTAATATCATTTGTCAATTCCCGTAGCTCCGTTATGCTACGGTCGAGCGTATCCAATCGTGCGATAAGCATCGGATCGTCCGCCTGCGGCTAGGACCGGGACTGCTCCTCCATACTTTGCAGCAAGTTGTCACGGAGAGACGCAATCTGACGGTCAACGGCCTCCTGGACGGCCTCCTGGACTCTGGCCGACGACTACGAGGGCTGCGACTGCGAGGGGTGTGTGGAATACGCAGCTGTCGGGGAGGCCCTAAATGACTGCGTCGCAACCAGGGCGCCATAGGAGCCCGTACCGTAGTACGTACCCCTCTGGAGACCACCAGCTGCGGTCACCCATAGGTCGTCCGCCGAGGGAGATGGAGCGGGCTGCGACGAAGTACCAGCCTCTCCAGGTGTAGGTGCACTAGTAGTCGCCCGCTCACGCAGCCTAAGATACTCGGCCTAGAAAAGGTTTGGAAACTCGATAATTGCCTAAGTTATATTAAAATAAACATAAAGTAAAGTAATACTTACATAGGTCTGTGAGGCCCTCTCATCAATGAGATTTCCGTCCTTGCGATGGGTGGCCAAGAAGACGATCACCATGTTTGCATCCTCACCCCTTTGTACCTGTTAAAAATATATTATTTATTACTAAACTTAAATATTTTTTCCAAGTACCAATTTATGGTACTTATATTAAAATAATATATTTTAAAAGAAAAAATATACCAAACGACGAAAATATTTTGTCATCGGAATCGAGCCACCACACCACTTGGCAGCATTCTGCTTAGCCGCCTTGGCCTTCTTAGACCTTTCCTTGTAGCTCGGATCGTCGAATCTAGCCCTCATCGCAGTCCACTGCTCAGGCGTGATCCAACGTTGGATCGGTTTTCCAGCACGATCATGAGCCTTCTGGTCATCTAGAGCATCTCGGATAAGCTTGGCGACAACGGTAGGAAAGAGCCGCTCGATCAACTCGGCCCGGTGCGGAGGATAAAAATACGTTTGCTACAATAAATAATTCATTAAGTTAGCATCACGAATAAGTTATATAATATGCATAAATTAGAGGATTTATTTAATATACTTTTACCTGAAAGTGTGCAAACCAGAACGCCTTCCATCTCTATAATCAAATCGAGCAGTCGATTATAGCATTCTTGCGACATGTTAAAATCGGACTTGATGCTCAATAATCTTGTAACCACCTCCAACGGTGAATGATTCTCACAACCAGGATATAGTGGAGTCCTTGCATTCTCCAGCAACTCCATAAACTTTACAGCATCGGCATTCGGTGCCTCCTCAGCTGCATCATAATTTTCCGGATTGAAACTAGGTCCCGTCGCATCATAATTGTCAGGATTGAAACTAGGCCCCGCCGCATCATAAACCATGTTCACCAACCCGTCGTCGTAAGCATCGTGGTCTTGGACATCCATATACGGCTCCACATAGGGCTCCGACTCCGATGCTAGAGATACAAGTTCTCTGTGCGCGGTCCACTGATAGTAATTCGGCGTGAAGCCCTTCGAGTATAAATGATATGTAACTTCCACTTTTGGATGATATTTTCTGTTGCGACATCTCACACACGGACACTTAATTTTGGTACCATCCATGTACTGAGGGAAAGCCTTGGCGAACTGCAGGAACTGCTGTACACCCTCAATAAATTCATCCCGTACACCGCACGTCATCAGGATGACGGTTGTACATCCACGAACGATGACGCAGATAGTAATTCATATCCATTTCTAGATACTTCTGCAAAAATGATAGTATGTATCATATAAATCATTACATACATTAGTTTATCACCTAACTTCGTAACTTAACCGTACTATAAAAATCATAACTGATATAATACATACTTTTATTTATCAAAGTCTAAAATAAGCAATATTTAAAACAACTAAAAAGAGGCCAAGTCTCTTAGTTTTTTAATATTTTATACTATTGGTAAAAGCTTGGGTTCTTTACTGTATACAATGCTTAGTAGGACATATAGTTACTTAGCTAACTATTAACAAAATCAAGTATATCAGTAAGTAACTATTTAACTACACTAACTATCTACTAATTTAATACTAAACTGATACCCTTAACTTCTACCCAATAACTCATGCTAACCCATCTTAAATCAACTAACCAATACCTTGACACTAAGCTAACTAACACTAGTATACATAGCTCACTAAATGCAACTGAAACTGCACACTGGTGATACTTTCCTACTGCTGAACTTCTCCCTTTATATTGTGCCCTTGCTGCATTGCTGCAGGGCTCGACTGATACACTGAACTCCTACTGCAACACCAATACCCAAGCACAATGTTGCATTTCTGGGTACAATGACTGCTCCTTCTCGAGGCTGACTCCACGTTGCTGCTCATCGCAAGCTCCTCAACCCGATCCCCCTCGACCACTAGTACACTGATACACAGTGTGGTCGAGGCACACTGTGCACACCATAGTAAAATCGATTCCCTCCTAATATACTGGCATACTGATGCACAGTTTTACGGCCCAAGCTTTCCCTCCCTCACACAAAAATATAAAGTCACTGAACTTACTCACTCACTCACTCACTGATACACTAAACTCACTGATATACTAAGCTCACTGATACACTAACCTCAACATAGCCCTACCTTCACGTAAAACAACAAGCTCTCTACTGACTACACTGAGGTATCAGTGCCAACACAGTGCACATACAGTGAAGACACAGTAAAGAACGACGATGCTCCCTGTGTAAATTAGTCCCATGTCAGTATTTGTATGAGTGTGTGTGTGTATCTGCGTCTGTGTGTGTGTCGTGTGTGTCTGTCAGTGTTTGTATGCGTGTGTCGTGTCTGTGTGCGTGTGGCGTGTCTGTGCGTGTGTCGTGTCTGTCCAGTCATCAGTTGTGTCAGTGTCACATGAGAGAGAGAGAGAGAGAGAGAGAGAGAGATTACCTAGAGCTCGAGGAGGAGGAGGGGGGTGCCGGAGTAGCCGCAGCCGTGGAGAGGCGATCGCCGGAGAGGGGGGGAAGAATCTGCGCTAAACTTTGAATTTTTTCGACAGATGGGGGAAAAGAATCTGAGCCCTAATTAACCAAAATTTAGCGACGTTTAGCGACGTCAAATAAAAATGTCGCTAAATTTTCATTTAGCGACGTCGACGTCGCTAAACACGTTGCTAAATATTTTTGGCATATACGTCGCTAATCACGACGCTAAATGTCGCTAAAACAGATATATTAGCGACGTTTAGCGACCTTAATTGAACTTATACCGACTCATCTTTTAAAATCTTAATAAAAGTCGCTGAACGTCGCTAAATGTCGCCATTTAGCGACGTTTAGCGACTTTTATAGTGGAGTCGCTAATTTAGCGACGTTTATACCAGGAGTCGCTAAAATACGTCGCTAATCCCGCTTTTTTTAGTAGTGTTGCCAGAGGAAGCAAAAGGTCCAGACTCTACTATATGGAAGGGAGCGCACAGGAGGCACATAAGGTTAATGCAGCTACTGATGCGTCTACTAAGTTGTGGCACAGGCGGCTCATCCATATCAGTGAGAAGGGTATGAGCTACTTGGTGAACAGGAAGGTGATTCTAAGACTAAAGTCTACAAAGTTGGAGAAGTGCACGCACTATTTGGTAGAAAAGAAAAATAGGGTATCTTTTCAAAGTCACCCAAGTTCAAGAAAGCCGGCGTTGCTCGAGTTGATTCACTCGGATATCTACGGTCCTATAAAGGTAAAATCTATTAGTGGTGCTTCTTATTTTGTAACATTTATTGATGACTGTTCCAGGAAGGTTTGGGTCTATTCCATAAAGACCAAGGATCAGGTGTTGCCCACTTTCAAAGAGTTTCAGGCTTCTGTTGAAAGAGAGACGGGCAAGAAGCTGCTATATGTTCGGTCGGACAATAGCGGCGAGTATATCGGTCCCTTTGATGCTTATTGTAGAGAGCAAAGGATACAACACCAGAAGATTTTGTCAAAGATACCTCAACTCAATGGTGTAGCAGAGCGGATGAACAGGACACTGATGAAGAGGGTACGGTATTTGCTATCAAAAGCAAACTTGTCGGGCAGCTATTGGGAGAGGCACTTTACACAGCTGCTTATGTTATTAATTTATCTTCTAGCGCTCCTTTAAAGGGTGATGTGCCTGACAAAGTATGGTACGATAAAGAGCTGTCATACAATCACTTGCGAGTGTTTGGTTGTAAGGCCTTCATGCATGTACCGAAGGACGAGAGATCCAAACTTGAGCCAAAGGTGAGACGGTACGTCTTTGTTGGCTACGGTCGGTATTAGTTTGGATATAGACTCTATACAATCCAGTGGAAAGAAAGCTCTACAGAAGAAGGAACGTGATATTCGTCGAGGATCAGACCATGACCAACACTCAGGATTCGGAGATGTCTTCTAAGGCTGAGGAATTACCTGAGTTATAGTCATTTCGCTTCGAGAAGTTTCCATAGGACATCGCAGAGGATCCAGTTATGGGGAAGCCAGTATATGAGGTTGCTCCTAATCTTGATCATCAGCCTGCTGATGGTGGTCAGGGTGACCCTCAGGAGGATGAGCATGCCGAGGAGGCAGTTCCTGGAGGAGAGGAGGTTGTAGATATACAGCCAGCACCAGTAGTTCCATTGAGGATGAGCGATAGAGAGCGTCGATCATCTACAAGATACTTACCGGGTGAGTATGTGCTACTGATTGACGAAGAAGAACCAGAAAGTTTTGCAGAGGTATGGAAGACTAACATAGGAATGAGTGGATGGAGGCCATGCAGAAGGAGATGAGTTCCTTGGAGGCCAACTCTACTTATGATCTGGTGCGGTTGCCAAAGAAAAAGAAGGCTTTGAAGAATCGATGGATTTTTAGAGTGAAGTAGACAGATGATGCTACTCGCCCTCGATACAAAGCGAGGCTGGTAGTTAAAGGCTACGGTCAGCAAAAAGGCGTAGATTATGATAAAATCTTTTTGCCAGTCGTCAAGCAGTCGTCTATTTGTGTGGTGCTAGCTTTGGCAGCTAGTTTTGACTTGGAGGTCGAGCAAATGGACGTGAAGACGGCATTCCTCTACGGTGATCTTGAGAAAGAGTTGTACATGGAGCAGCTAGAGGGATTCTATGAGAAGGACAAGTCAATTTGGTCAGCCGATTGAGGAAGAGCTTGTATGGTCTGAAACAGGCTCCGAGACAGTGGTGCAGGAAGTTTGAGTCATTTATGGGGGAGCATGTATATGCACGGACGACGTCGGATCATTGTGCTTTTGTGAGATAATTCGTCGAGGGTGATTTTATTATTTTGTTGCTTTATGTTGATGACATATTGTTGGTAGGTTGGAATACCACCAGGATAGCATAGTTGAAGCGCTAACTGGACGTGGCCTTCTCTATGAAGGATTTATGCGCAGCAAAGACTATGCTTGGGATGGAGATCAGCCGAGAAAGAGTCCAAACTGCTACACTTGTCCCAAAAGAAGTATATTCACCGGATACTTCAACGTTTCGGGATGGACGGGTCGAAGAAAGTGAGTAACCCCCTTGCGGCTCACTTTAAGTTCACTGAGGAGCAGTATCCATCTACCGAGGATGATAAGGAAGATATGGAGCGGGTTTCATATGCCTCAGTTGTGGGAAGTCTTATGTATGCTATGGTATGTACGAGTCTAGACATTTCTCACGCAATCAACACAGTTTGCAGGTACACTTCAATCCTGGAAGGGTACATTGGAGTGGAGTCAAGTGGATTCTATGATATCTTTAGGGCACGGTCGATTGGATATTTTTATTTGGTGGTGATGAGCCAAAGCTGGTTGGGTATACAGACGTTGATATGGCTGGAGATGTAGACACGAGGCGATCGACTTTGGACTATGAGATGATGTTTGCTGGTGTAGCACTATCGTGGCAGTCGTATTTTCATAAGTGTGTTGCCTTGTCGATTGACAGAGACAGAGTACATTGCGACGATGGAGGCTTGCAAGGAGTTGCTGTGGATGAAGAAGCTGCTGCAGGAAATAGGGCTAAAGCAAGAGCAGTATCATTTGCTTTACAATAGTCAGAGTGCTATTCATCTTGTGAAGAACCAGACATTTCATAGCCGATCCAAGCACATTGAGACCCGGTATCATTGGATACGGGATATTGTGGAAAAGAAGAAAGCGGCACTTGAAAAGGTTCCTACAAATGACAACAGAGCATATATGTTCACAAATATTCTTCCCAGAAAAAAATTTGAGTACCGCAAGCAGATCGTCGGGATGACGATCCCCTCCACATAGTTGTGAAGGAAAAAATTTGTTGGAGTGGGTGGGGTTCCCAACCTATGTGGAGAACACCCCGGAGTGCGACGAGCGCCGTCTGTGGTCAGAGAAGCTCGGGGAGGCGACGAGAGCCATTCGAGAGGTCGAAGAAGCTCGGGAAGAAGGAGGATGAGCTATTGTCCATAGGGAGATAGAGTTCGGCTGAGCTTTCTGGAGCTTCTCGAGCACCCTGATGTAGAAGCATAAAAAATACGTCGGATGACTATACGCGGCATATCAGTGCAGAGCAGCGTAAGCAGAGGCCTTCAGAGCCATCAAGCATGCAACAGAGCCCTTTTCCGCTAGAACAAAGCGTGAAACATAAAAAAGCTCAAAGGACCATCTGCGTAAGGCAGTACGTCCAAGCCGCTTTAGCGTAAACAGGGTGCTTCTTCGCCTCCAGGGTGTTAAACTCATCCACTTTTCATACGCAGCATAGAGGTATACAAGAGATGCTTCGTATTCTCCGAAGTGAACCTGTCAGATCCTGCAATAAACCTGTCAGAGCCTGCAAAGAAACTGACGTCTGGACTTCTGGCAAAGGGATACGGCTCGACTACCCAAGTGACGGCTATAATGATGGCACTGCACTGCCACCCAGGCTGTCAAATACCGCCATCCCCTTCGCGTAAACTGCTTTTTCAAAGTATGAGGGGATACGCTGCCTTGTTTTATACAGGCAAAATGCGAGCTATTTACGTTCTGCAGTAGACAAATCGCCTGCTACACCAAAAGCTGCACTCCGTACGGGGTTCGAGGCACGTCTCTTCGCCTAATGCACAGTGCGGTGACAGTTGTTCGAGGCACGTCTCTTCGCCTAATGCACAGTACGGTGACAGTTTCTAGAGGCACGTCTCTGCAACTGATGCGCAGAAAGGGTTGCAGATCGTCAAAGAACACGCCTCCATATTTAATGCACAGGATGGTGGCAAATCTCGGCATTTAATGCAAGAGATTTGATTATATTTTCAAAAGTTGTAATTCCGGCTAAGACGTCCACGTCAGCACTGTGGCACGGTACGCAGCGACTTCTACGCCCATCCAGCGATTGTGCCCCTTCGGCTTCTATGCCTGCTCGGCCCCTGTGCCCATTCGGCTTCTACGCCTGCTCGGCCCCTGTGCCCCTTCGGCTTCTACGCCTGCTCGACCCCTGTGCCCCCTCGGCTTCTACGCCTGTTCGGCTTCTACGCCTGTTCGACTTCTATGCCGGTTTGATAACTATTTGGCTTCTATGCCATGGTGACAGACATTTGGCTTCTATGCTAACCTCTTCTACACAATGGATACCTACCTACGTGACTTTTATGCCATGATCTTCGTAGAAATAGTACGCGTTGTGTCCCTTAGTTGGACCCGCGTCACACGCTCATTCAAAAGATCATCTATACGCAGGCATTGGTTACTTTAACTGTTGTGTAAAAGGGTGCTGTACTTTTCACTCCTCGGTTGTTACACCGACGGAGTGGTCACTGTAACTAAAACTCTATAAATAGAGACCTCTATCAATGAGGAACAAGGTCGGAAAAATTGGTCAAAAAAACCAATATCAGATCCGAGGTCGAAAAACTCCAAACTTGAAGATCGAACCCGGTCGACAAAAAGTTGGAAGATCGAACCCGAGAGAGAGAGAGAGAGAGAGAGAGAGCACCCGGAGCTTAGGCAAAGAGTAGGGATCGACGACTTTGGCATCGTGCATCCACCCTCTCCTGCAACCTTCAAAGCTGCTTCCTGTCTTCTATGGCACTTCTTCAACATCGTGTGGTCTAAGGGCTAAAGTGATCGACTGCAGATCAGACACCTATAGCAATATTTACCCAGATTAAATAAATTGTACAAGTTTGTTTGTAAACTAAAGAAGGCGGGTTCTGTGTAAACCCCATATTGAATACATCTTCATTCTTTCGTTTAATACCACAAACAAGATGGCGACTCTGCTGGGGACATCTTTCTCTTCTGACGAGGAAGCAATTGCTCAACACAATGCGGTATCCGTGGGATCCGTGAAGAAGACACTGGTCGTCCAATTCGACCAGTCTGCCTACGAAGACATACTTCGAACCGGGGGTAGCTCTCACTCTCTCTCCGTCCAAGACAACAGGAAGCTGCACAAAGTGTGGATGCCCAAGACATCCTCTACCGTTCCTGTGGACTCTCCGATCTCTCCGACCAATGAGGTGGTAGCACCGCTCCCTCCGTGCCCTGCATGTAAAACTCAGTCTCCCACTACGCGCGGTACAGACAAAACTTCGGGCAAAGCCTCAGCGCTGACCCAGAAGTATTCACTGCGCTCTACGCGTAGGAACCAGTCTCCCGCTACGCGCGGTACAGACAAAACTTTGGGCAAAGCCTCAGCGCTAACCCAGAAGTATTCACTGCGCTCTATGCGTAGGAACCAGTCTCCCGCTACGCGCGGTACAGACAAAACTTCGGACAAAGCCTCAGCGCTAACCCAAAAGTATCCACTGCGCTCTACGCGCAGAAACCAGTCTCCCGCTACGCGCGGTACAGACCAAACTTCTGGTGATGCCTCAGTGCCAGGACAGAAGTACAAATCACGCTCCAGGCACAAGACAACATCTGACCTCTACGAGGAACCAGATGAGCGCCGTGATTTCCGCGAAGGGAAGCAGGCAGCGGAATACTCGACTCCTCGGCCGTTACGCCGACGAAGGAACAATCTGCCTACCCTCCAGATTACGTGGGAAGCCGACGGCCAACTGAGGACCTCTTCAGCCTTACGCCACTCTGAGCGAATCTCTAATTTACGCCAGGCAAAGTCCAACGACGTAAAGCAAGCTCAGGTTGCTACTCCCCCTGACCTGCGCAAATACCTAATCCAGAAGCGTAAGGAGAGGGGACCTTCCAACATGTCTATTATGCCCCCTAGCGAGCAATGTTGTAATAATCATAAAATTATGATTGACTATTATTGTTCTAAAGCAAAACGGTCATTTTTGACCGATTAAGCTACTCTCAGTCTTTCCCGGAAGAAGAGCCCGTGTATGCGTCCGTGAACATGGCTTCACACATACCTAGAGGAGGGTCGAGCTCAAGACGTTATCCCTCAGGGCCTCCGAGCCGAAGAAGATTCGAAGACCTCCTCAGGAACACTGAAGCTGGGGTGTTCCAAAATACCCGTACAAGGTCACAGCAACCGGCTTCGTACTCATCTGATTCCGACGCTGGGGGTCGCCAATCTCCCAGATCAGATGCTGAGAGTATAGAGTCGACTTCTGCAACGACCTATACTTATCCTTCGAGGACACCCAGGGAGATGGGAGTTTACGCCATTGAAGACGAACGCGAGGAAGCTTCGCCGTCAGGAAACGCGGAACAATGCATCACTATGCTGGAAACGTCTCTGAAACAAATGCAATCAATAATGGAGAACATGCACCAGATGATGCTAACTCAGCACTCAACTGCCATAGCTCAAGCGTCGGTCCCGCCAACTCAGATACGTGTGGGGGTGGACTTGCCACCATCCAACCCAAGCCAAGAGCCTGCTCTAGATCAAGAGTCAGCAGTTCCTCCGCTTCCTCACTCGGTGAATATATTACCTCCCATTGGAGTCACGATACATCCAACTCCGCACTACACCGTAGCCCCGCTTCCAACCGAAAATCCGATACAGGCAGTGCGGGAGTTGAAAGCCCAGTTTGACGCCTTGAAGCACAAAGATCAGCTCAAGAAACTGGGAATCAACCAGCCTTACCCAGCTATCTGGGAAAAAGTCCCTTTTCCTCCGAAGTACAAGCCTCAGACTATGGCTCTGTTTGAAGGAAAAACATCTCCAAGTCAATACATGAACTATTTCAGTATGATGACGGTGTTGCTACAAGGGAACGACGCCCTCCTCACTCGGATGTTCAAAGGCTGTCTCTCAGGAGTAGCCTATCAGTGGTACCGTAGCTTGGCAGACAACTGTATTACTTTCTTCGAAGACTTCAAAGCTTTATTCTTCACGCGATTCTACGAGGGTGAAATGGACATGTCTATGTCCTCTCTCACCAAAGTCAAACAAAGGGAAAAGGAGGACGTTCGCACCTTCGTCGAACATTTTCGTCAGGCCACCTTACAAATGCCTCCAGGAGTTCCAGACTCGGCGTTAGTAGACATTTGCAGGAAGAACCTCCTTCCCGTAGTCTCGGTATTTACAGGACCATATCAGTTCCATAAGTGGCCTTCGTTCATCGTCTCGGCAGTGGCCGCCGAAGACAACAGTCGTAAGGTGCGCGACAATGGCATCATGATCTCCGCCTCCGACAGAGGCAAAAGGTCATCTCCCAGCAGCGACCATCCTCGCAGCTCCAAGGGAAAAGAAGCTCTGACGGTCAATACGTCCAGACAAAAGACGACGGTGACCACGCAGACGAAGCCCGGGACTTCCAGGCCCGTCGAAGTCTACTCTTTCGACGACGACGATATCCCTAGTATATTCGAGTGTCTCGTCAAAAGCGGCAAGATCACCCTTCCGGAGCTAAGGCGGCCCCAAGAAGCCGACAGTACTGACGACCCCAAATACTGCATCTTCTACAGATACGTACACCACCCAACAAAGGCGTGTTACATACTGAAGAGGAGGATCCAGGGGTTGATCGATGCTAAGGCCATCACTCTGTACAACATCGAGAAGACGGTCACGGCCAACATGATCTCTCTACGGTTCGGCGATCTGCCTTCCCAAGAGGTCATGAACGGTGTCACGCTCATTTCTCAAGCTACGATGGACATCGTCAATCTCCCTCCATCTAGAGATCAAAATTAAGACCTGGTACCCCTGACCACCCGGCAGGGCGAGATTATGTGGGTTCATCCGGATTTGGTGTCAGAGCTCGAGGAAGAGACTAAAGCTACTAAAGCTACGTCTAGAAGAAGCTCCAAGCGCAAACTATGCCACATGGTCACAACTTCTTCGCCATCAGACGAGGACGAGGTACTTGCTGTAACCCGTTCAGGAAAAGCCTACCTCAACGACTGCGGAGCAAGTTAGAAGGATGCACCAGCGGATGCTTCAACTGCCAAACCTTCAGGACCAGGCCCCGTCGTACCAGAGGCCAGCCCTTCAAAACCGACGCCGGCAGACAAAGGGAAGCAAAGAGAAGTGCGCTTTGATAAACCTGTGAAAAATATCCCAAACAAAGTTTTTCAGAAGCCATACAACTTTGATATCCTGGCCCAACTGGCTAATACACCAGCCAGGCTCTCCATCTTTGAGCTACTCAGGCTCTCCCAAGACACTCGTCTAGCCCTGTGTCACGCCCCAGTCCCAAAATATCGAGGGACTGGATGCGCGGCAATGGCCAACAGCACGCACCGATGGACAACCCAATTTAATGGATCCATCAGGGCATGCTTAAGCTGTAGTCTAACTGTAATATGTTACAAGTCCCAGGCTTTTCTAATCTCATCCACCGAATAAAACAGATTAATTGCTAGAAATAATGCAAATGGAAATAAATAAGCAATATCAAATAAGTGTCTCGGGAAACAATCCGAGAATCAGTCTATTACATTTAAGGGAAATAGATATGAAATAAAATACTGGAAATGGAAATATCTGAGTATGTAGAGCCAATACTCAGGAGAAGTCTTCAGCCACTATCTCGTCCTCAGGTTCCTGTTCTGTTCCGAGAAGTGCTCCTATTTCGTACACCTCGGGGTAGATCTCTGCGGCTATACCTGGGGACATAGTCCATTCCAGGTCCTCAGGGGACATAACAAGGTACAGATAATGCAAGCCAAAATAAATGCAGTACAGCAATAATAAAATAGCAGGGTAAATAAATAAACCAGCTAAGTGATATGCAAGTGAGAGTCTTAGTCATACTCAGGCTGAGACTACTACGAGATCAGTGTCGAAAAAACCATAGCAGTATTTTCTCGAAGGGCCAGTAAGGTACCAAAACTCTGTGTCAGAGTCTAAGGCACAATCCATTAAAGTATTATATATATATATATATATATATATATATATATATATATATATATATTCAGCCTTTTGTATGATAAATCTCTTCCCACCCCATGTAATCTCACGTCACAGTTCCAGAATATCTCAAGTAAAAGTCACGCAAGATCGAACTAATGCAATGAGTCAGGATAGAATCTAAGCATGTAAACTGTAATGTCATGAATATGTATCCTATACGGAATCATCATGTATATCTCGGGGAAATTCCGTCGCATGAATAGTGTCAGGTGTCCTAGGTTTGAGCATTTAAAACAAGTTTAGTTATTAAGTCTACAAGAACTCAAGTAAGGTACTATAATAGGAATCACTGCGAATTGGCAAGCTTTACTTGCCCACTGATGCTAAATTAAGCCAAGGAAATACTTAGCAAGCTGCAGGGTTTGGCAAGGTACACTTGCCTGCGGTTCCGGTTCCAATTGCTGCTCTGTCTTCAGCTGGAATTACAGGCGGTACTCCGGTTGCTGAAATAAATATCACCATCAGATCCAAAAAATATCAATCAGCTAGAAATGCCTGTCCTTGAGTCCAATTTGGAGACAAGGGCAAAAACGGCAATTTTGGGTCAAAACGGGGTCCACATGTGGGCCCGCTTTGCACCAAAAAATGTGTCAGGGTTAAAGGTCTCCAAATTCACCAAACTTAGTGTCAACAGGTCAGGAACAATGATACGAACCCAATGGAACTTCCAGAATTGGATTCCGATGAGCCGATCACAAAATCGCCCGTCGAGCGGGGCTTGTGGGGCCTACGACACCCGATTTCGTCAACGTTCTCAGAATCGAACCAAACTTGGGTCACAGGACCAGCGTATCGCTACGAGTCCGATGGCGCAAGTTTCGTTTCAATCTGACGTGTGTACACAAATTTAGGGTACGATTCAGAAAAGTTGGATACGGGATGGTGTCCGCGGATACGCGTTGATCCCGGTGTGCACGCACACCCGAATCGACTTCGGCGAAATCCTGTACGTCCGTATCAACGACGCGCACATATCTGTGAAGACCGTTTGGCGGGGCGTACCCAGTTCCGGGGTGAATCGGGGCATTGTTTTTCCTGTTTTTGGATCGCGGTTCGCGATCGCCACAGGACGCGATGCCCCGAGCGGGTTGCACGAGCACCGAGGGGGTCACATAGGCTACGCGTTATAATTTACGGAATCAAAATCAGAGATACGAGGTGTGAGATACGAGTACCTGAACTAGGCTCCTCGAAACTGGATTTTTGTGTCCGTCTCGTGTCTTGTGTCGACGAGTCCCGTGTCCTCTGTATCCGTGTCCGGCAGCGAGTTCTGTGTCCTCCTGGTGTCTACTGGCTGGGGGTCACCGGAGTTGACTGGCCACGATGGGGCGAGCTTCTCGGTGAGGGCTCCGGGATGCCTCGGGGAGGCCGGGTGGCTGGGCACGGGGAGGGGTGAGCCGGCGGAGGTCGTCCGGTGAGGGGATGGGCGGCTCTCGGGTCTGCGGTGAAGAAGAGGGGAGGAAGGAGGAGAGGCCTGGGGAGGCTCTCGGCGGGCTGGGCGACGCTGGAGGGGAGGCCGGAGTCTTGCGGCGGCGCGGCGGAGCTAGGGGAGGGAGATGGCCGGAGCTAGGGCACGGGTCTGGGGGAGATGAGGGAGGAGGGGAAGAGGAGTAGGGTTTATATAAGGCCGCGGGGAGGGGTGATCCGGCGGAGGAGGCGGAGCCGAGGGGGTCGTGGGGTCGTGGAGCAGGGCGCGGGCGATTCTCCGGCGACGTGGCCGGAGAACGCGGCGGGGATTTCGGGTACAGGGCGCAGGAAGGAGATGGGCTTCCCGGATCGGGTCGGACGGCGGGTTCGCGGGTTGGACGGACCCGCCCGACCCGCTAGGCTGGGGGCTGGGCTGGGTTTGGGCCGTGCCCGGTTGGGCCCACTGGGCCGGGCCGAAGAAAAATGATTAAATAAATAATAATAATAATAATAATAATAAATAATAATAATAATAATTAGTTAAATAGTTTTTAGGTAATTTAAATTAGGTCCGGGGCCCAATAAATTCCAGAAAAATTATTCTAAGTCCGGTTTTCTATTTTACACCATAAAATATTATTTTCATAATATTTTAATATTATGATTTATCAATTAAAAATCATTTAATAATTAAAATCCTGTTTTTAATTACAGAAAATTCCCAGAAAATTCCAGAAAATTGAGAAAAATCCAAATTTTAAAATTCTTGAAAAATCAAGGGGTTTACACCCTGAGTGAAGCGCTGATGCAGGCGGAGGCATACTTGACCCAGCTCAAGTCCCCCGACGAAGAACCAGTGGCATGTCCTCAATGCCACAGTGTGATGGAGGTGGTCCCAAATATCACTTTCACCCAAGACGACATGCTGTTAAAACATAACAAGCATGACAGGCCCCTCTATTACACCGGGTACGTCGGTTCCATGGAGGTTGATTGGATTCACATAGATCCGGGATCGTCAATTAGCATCATCCCTCACAGTCTGCTTAGACCATTGAGGATTCCTACCAGCGAACTGGCGTACACCTCCACTACGATCGTGGGTTTCAACGCCGGAAGAAGTAAGCCGTTGGGGAAGATTCGCCTAAGGATCCAGATTGGCAACCTCAGATCGGTGGCCACATGTTACGTGATCGATTCAGAGGTATCCTACAATATTTTGCTGGAGAGACCGTGGATCCACGATCACAACATCGTTCCTTCAACCCTACATCAATGCCTTAAATATGTAGACCCCCAAGGAATAGTACAAACGGAGGTTGCCAACCTAAACCCGTTTAAAGGTGTAGAGTCCTACTATTCTGACGCCGTGTTGTACTCTCAAGACCACACGGAAGAAGTATCGGGCGAGACAGAGAAGGAATCCCACCGGGAGCCAGGAGAACCCTCTGCCGTACTACCGCTGTCAATCAGAGTGAAAGGACAAACCACTCGTCCAAAAGCCATAGAGCCTATGGCTATTCACCTGAATAAATTTGGCTCAGAAAAAGGAAGCAGTTCTTCAGCGGTCACTCTGAACCAGAAGCCTCCACCTTTGGTCATCAACCTTCGGTACAAAGGGCAGTCGACCGATGTAAACGCAACCGGAAACGGGGTTCCAGATGATAATAAACATCCTCTTTTCCGGTACATTAATGCCCAGATTCCAAATCAGGAACCCACTCACCGTGACAAGGTAGAACCCATAGCACAAAAATTCTTGAAAGCTATAAACTCCTACCATCCGTATGTCTAGGAAGTAGCGTCATCATCCAACGTCATCACAACGTATGGACCCCATGAGGATTCTATCTTCGTTGTCCCGCCCACCTGCAGCAGTCAGCGTCCAATATTCTTCGGTCACATGCGCAATCAACCAGCTAACCAAGAAGATCCTTTCGATGACGATACTGGGAAAATGCAGATTCACCAATACAGCCCGCAGGCATTAAGGATCATGCAAAACATGGGCTACGACTTGAAGCGGAAGCCAGGCCTCAACTATGGAAGAGGCAGACGAACGCCGCCGCACGGTGACCCCCGCTATCAGCAGACCCATTTTGGGTTAGGATATGCCACCGCCCTTGCGACTTCTAAGTCAGACGAGGACATCTTTTCCTCCTCCCAGAATGGCTCGTCGCCCCCCGACTCACCTGATGCTCTCGAACAAACACTATCAGTAAATATGGTGGTGACGGATCCCTCGGGAGCAGATGAGCAGGATTCGGAGCCATTTGAGAATGACTCTTGGGCTCAACAAATGGATACGCAGTGGGAATACCGCTTCGAGCAAAGAGAACCTCCCACCAAAGACGAAGTTATCCAAATCGATGTTGGGGATGAACTTTCGCCAAAGCCGATATTTATCAGTGACAATCTTCCCCCAGCTGAAAGAAAAGAAATCATACAGCTGATAAAGGAATACGTCGACGTCTTTGCATGGGATTATAGGGACATGCCGGGCCTTGACCCGAAGGTGGCTACTCATAAGCTCAATATATTGACTGACTCGAAGCCTATGAAGCAGCACCAACGTCGGTTCCGCCCGGACATGATGGACGCCATTGAAGCTAAAGTCAAGAAGCTGATAGCCTGTAGTTTCATCCGGGAAGAACAACATCCCGACTGGGTCGCCAACGTTGTCCCAGTCATGAAGAAAAATGGGAAGGTACGTATCTGCATCGACTACCGAGATCTGAATGCGGCCTGCCCCAAGGATGAGTTCCCTCTTCCTATCACGGACATCATGATCGACAACACCTGCGGCTTTGAACGCATGTCTTTCATGGACGGATTCTCAGGATACAATCAGATCAAGATGCATCCAGACGACGAGAAGCACACTGCCTTTCGGACACCATTGGGGGTATATTGTTATACGGTCATGCCCTTCGGATTGAAGAACGTTGGGGCTACATACCAACGGGCTATGAGTAACATATTCTATGAGCATTTACGCAAAACAGTGGAATATTACGTAGACGACATAGCCGTCAAGAGTCGCCTCAAGGATGATCACCTTCAAGACTTGAGGACGGTATTCGAGTTAATACGCCAACATCAACTCAAGATGAACCCTACGAAGTCCTTCCTGGGTGTATCTAGTAGCAAATTCCTGGGGTTTGTCATTACCGCTAAAGGCATCCAGGTGGACCCTGACAAAGTCCAGGCAATCGTGGAAATGCGACCGCCCCGTAATCTGAGGGAACTCCGGGGATTTCAAGGCCGTCTAGCTTACATCCGACGATTTATATCCAACCTCTCGGGAAGATGTCAGCCCTTTTCACATCTCATGAAGAAAGGTGTATCCTTCGTATGGGACGAAACCTGTCAGCAAGCATTCGGGGATATCAAACGCTACCTTACCAGTTCTCGTGCCTCCCATCATGGGAAGACCATTCTTGCTGTACGTTCGAGAAAAAGATTATTCGCTAGGAGCTCTTCTCGCACAGAAGAACGATGTAGGGCATGAACAGGCTATCTACTACCTCAGCAGGATGATGGTCGAAGCCGAACACCGGTACAACCCAGTGGAGAAAGAATGCTTGGCTCTGATGTTCGCTATCCGAAAGATGCGGCACTACGTCACCGGCCAGACTATCCACATCATCTCCAGGATCAACCCTCTTCGAGTACTGATGAGCAAGACGAGCATTATTAATTCCCGACTCGCAACTTGGGCGATGCTGTTAACACCATATGACATGGTATACGTACCGCAGAAGTCCATCAAAGGCCAAGCGCTGGCCGACTTCCTAGCTGCTCATCCGATCCCGGAGGCCTCCAAATTATACGAAGACATTCCCGACGAAGTTGCAGAATATAATTCCGCAATGGAAGGTGACGCATGACAACTGTTCTTCGACGGCGCCTCCAGGACTGGTCCCCAGGGAAACGTGGTTTCAGGGGTAGGAATCGTCCTAGTCACTCCTGATAAACTCGTCATCTACCGGACATATTCTCTTAACGAACCATGCTCCAACAATGTGGCGGAATACAACGCCCTGTTAATTGGACTCCAAGTCGCTAAAAAGCTGGGGGTCAAGTCCCTGGAAGCTTTCGGTGATTCTCTGCTTATCGTCAATCAAGTCCGAGGAATATATGAAGTCCGGAATCCAGACCTCATCCCTATCACCAAGCAACGGTCGAGATAGCCATGACATTCAAAGGGTTCTTTCTAGAGCATGTACCTCGATCCCAGAATCTGGAAGCTGATGCCCTAGCCAGTCTAGTTGCGGATCTAGCCACTCCTATAAGAAAGCAGGATTCGGTAATCCTTCTTAACAGAGATTTATTCTGCGCGAAGAACAACTTTCACGTAGAACGCAGCTACGCCGTAAACACCGATCCCCCTGGAAGAGACTGGAGAAGTCCCTTCATAGATTTCGTCGTATACGGAATCTTGCCAGAGGACCCCAAAGAAGCAGTATCCGTCAAAAGATGATCATTACGCTTCTACTTCGATGCATCTTCACAATGCTTATATCGCCGGACCTACGACGGACTGCTATTAAGATGTCTCTCAGACAACGAAGCGCAGCAGATTATCCGGGAAGCTCACGACGGTGTATGCGGAGCGCATCAGCCCGGCCCTAAGCTGCAAGATCGTATCAGGAGAATGGGCTATTACTAGCCCACTATGATCACAGACGCGATCAACTACGCAAGACAATGCAGAGCCTGTCAGGTTCATGCAGACTTCATACATCAACCGTCTGAATATCTACATCCTACGGTTGCATCCTGGCCTTTCGAAGCATGGGGTATGGATATCATAGGTCCTATCGACCCGTCTTCTTCTAGAGGCCATCGGTTCATACTGGCCATCACGGATTACTTCTCCAAATGGGCAGAGGCGATCCCTCTTGCTGAGGTAAAGGCGTCTGACGTAATCAGTTTCATCAAGCATCACGTTATTTATCGCTTTGGGATTCCCCGAAGGATAATCCATGACAATGGGCCTCAGTTCATCAGCCAAGCGTTTCATCAATTTTGCGATAAAAATCGAATACATAATATTGCCTCTACGGCATATTATCCAGCTGCTAATGGTTTGGCAGAAGCTTTCAACAAAACAATTATCAAACTCCTGAAGAAATTCGTCTCTTCGAACAAAAGAGACTGGAACGAGAAGCTGGGCGAATGTCTCTGGGTATACCGCACAACGGTACGGACACCGATAGGTTGTACCCCCTTTTCACTGGTCTACGGGAGCGAAGCAGTTCTTTCCATCGAAGTCCAGATCCCGTCGCTCAGGATAGCCGTAACTAATGAGCTGACCCAAGAAAAGAATGACCTATTAAGGCTTCAGGAGCTCGAAGGATTAGACGAGAAACGCCTTCAAGCTCAATAGCGCATCGCGCTCTACCAAGCACGCATTTCTAGAGCTTTCAATCGTAAAGTAAAGGAGAGAGTGTTCAAGGTCGGCGAGCTAGTTTTAGCCGTGAGAAGGCCGATGATTCTCACTCACAGGAGTAAAGGGAAATTTTAGCCCAAGTGGGAAGGCCCTTATGTGATCGAGACAACGTTCTCGAATGGCGCTTACAGGTTAGCCCAGCCTAATGGAGACCTATTAATGGCTCCCATCAACGGTAAATTCCTGAAGAGGTACTATGCTTAACCTCCTCTACCCCAAAGTAGAATATAGCGAGAATCTCTATCCTGACAAAACTACTTCCACAACGAAGCTAGCTAGGTCATAATTCTATCATGTCCGTACGACCTCTGACTAGATATGTCCTGCTAGAAGCTTATCGAGAGTTTATCACGTCCATACTACCTCTGATATCACTCTCACCTAAACCTGTTATTTATATTCTGAAATGATGGGTCCACAAAGTCAGAAAAGATTTGCTTTATTTCCAAAAAGAGCATAATTACATTAGGGAAGCTAAAAGCAAGAAAGGGTACATCATTGCGGGGGAGCAGTCAGATCGCGAATCAGCTTCGCCAGTGCAGCTACCCTCTCGCCCCTGGAAACCAAGGCATCAGCGCGGGCCCGTTCCAGCCGTGCCTCAGGATTGTTCGTAAAGGACAGTTCGGCCCTCGCCCGAAGAGAGCTAGCACGAGCAGCTTCTGCACGCTCTAGGTCCCGTCGTGCGGTGCTCAGTCGACCAGACGCTACGCCTAGACCTGCCAGCGACTGAGAAGTCCACTCCTCTGCCCGGGCGAGTTTCTCCTTCAACTTGCGGACCCTCGCTGCGTTCCCTTCGTGCTCGGATTGGCACTTCGTCTCGATAGCAAGAGCCTCCTCCACGACGGCCTTTCTTTTATCCGTCTTCAGCTTATGGGCTTTGATAGAGTTATCTAAGCTCTCTAGCTGTTTGGTAAGCCGCGCAGTCATGGAGTCGTATCTGGCCTGGACTTCGGCTTCAAAACTGCCCCGAGTCAGCTGCAAGTATTCGTTAATGGGTTGCTCCAACCCATTAACCATCGCCTCCAGGGCATCAGCTACCCCGAAATCGCTAACTCTCTGACGGCCCCAATCGAAAACTGGGAAGACCTCTTCAGGCTCTCAAAATCTAGAATCTTCGCCAACACCATTGTTATCGGCGTGTTCAAATTAGCGTAGAAGGTGCCGGTATACAGCTTGGTCAGCGCAACCAGATCTGGTTGAACGCTAGGAGTGGCCGCGATATTGGCGAGTTCCCCTCCAAGGACGATTGCAGACAAGGTGGCCACAGCCGCCGCCTTGACAGGTGATGCGACCGAAGAAGGTGCGGCAACGACGGTCGAAGTCATCGCCATACTCACAAGAGGCGAGGTCACGATGACGGGTTCGTCCTCCTCTTGAGATGACGAAACCGCTCTGGGCGAGCTGGCTCCCGAAGCCATTTCCTTCTCGAAGTAGAACGCCTCCGTATCATCGTCAGGAGCCCGAGCAGAGCCAGAAGGCGTTTCAACGCTATACTCTCCGTGGGCACCATCCCCTGAGAAGAGGACAAGAAAGTTAACATCAATACGATAGTAATCTTTCTAAAAAGGAGACATAAAGATGGCCTTTACCCGTAGCCAACGGTATATATGTCGCATCTGCAGCCGATGTAGCTATGTCACGCCTTAATGACGCAATACGAACTGTCATACCTGGAGAAGGAGGTGGGCCAATCGACATCGCCAGGAGCTCCACCAAGCCTCCACCGAGACGTGTTCGAGGTTCGTCAGCTGAAACCTCGCTGGTCATGCTCACGAACGTAGCAGGAGTTTCCTCCGTTGCTGGTCTAGAGGAAGATTCTCCCATTTGCCTCGGCCACGCGGGCGATTTCATTCCACTACCGAAGGTAGTGGCAGCAACGGCAGCCTCAAGCAGGAGTGCTCCGACACCGCCGGCCGAAACTGAGGGTCCCTCTCCGAGTGATGGGGAACCTCCAACCAAAGGGACATCCCCAACAGGAGAGGCAGCAGGTTCCTCTCTAGGAGCCTCAATGCCGGGAATCCGAAGAGGGCGATCAGCTGTCTTCTTCTTCCTCTTGCGAGGGGAAGTTTGCTTCGAGACAGAAGCCCTTCGCTTCCCTGAGATCGCCAATGCCCCCGCAGGCGGAGGCACTTCACACCTCGACACCGATACCAGAGGCTCATCTGGAATGGCGGACTCCTCGCCCTCGTCAGATAAAACCGAGGGAACTTCGATTCTTCCCCCGGGCTTGGATGAAGGCACCCTGAAGCTTCCAAGAATGTCAAAGTCGCGGTGGAGGGTGTTGATCGCCACGTAGAACTGAGCATACGAATAAAGGATGCGCAGCTCCGTGGAGAGGGTGGCGACCGGCACAATGAAGATTGCTCCCGTGCAGCCCATGATGAAGTACCGCCACCCCCTGGCTCCATCGATGAGTCCGCCCCGGGACCTAAAGCTGGTAATGGCATTGCCCACGTATAGCTGATCATACCCAAACTGCCTGACGAACCGACTGGGCAAGTAAGGCTCAAAGAAGCAATGATCCTCGCTTCTGTACAGCAAATGGGAGGGTCTGATACAGACCAACCAATTAAAGGCTTCCGGGGAAAGATTGGTCTTTTCTTCGCCTAAATCCTCGAGCCTAATCCCCGACTGATTATGATGTATAGAAGGGACGGTGCAGAGGAGCTTCCAATAATGACCAAGGCTCAGCGCCAGCCGACAGTCCACGACTGTGGTCACGTTCTAGAGGGAGCCCTTGTAGTTCAGCAAGAAACTACCCCCCGCGCTGCTACCAGGACCGGGAGACATCACCCGAGGGTTGTGAAGAATTAACCATCCCATCAAGTACAGGTATGGTAACTCCACCCAGGGAAAACTCTCACGCCGAGCTTCATCGAAGAGCAACCCGTCAGTCATGGCTCGCAGTCCAGCCTGTATACGGTAAACCATGGCAGGAAGCAAGCCTAGCCTTGCCCCGAACACCAGACGGACGGTGGGCCACAGGATGTTCCGATGAATGCGGTCCACGGACGCTGTGCCAGGCACCACTACTCGACGCAGCCATAAGGAGAGAAAGCCGGCCAGCTTGGCTTCCTCAGACAAAGGCCTGCGGCAGCGCCTCAAGTAACTATAGGCCTTAGTGCCTTCAGGGTACTTTCCTACCCCGTCATTGAGAAACTGGTCTGGAGCGTTGGCCTCCTCCATAAGGTCCTCAACGACCTCGGCACTGAGCACGGCCAAACAGTTCACGGGCTCATGCTTATCCCCAGAAACCTTCACCGACTTGACGGACCTGGCCCGGTGGAAGAAGAGGTAGGACATCCACTTAGTGGTGTGAGCCAAGTCAGAAGGCTCATTATAAAAGGTAGTGCACGCGAGGTAGTGGCACATCAGCTCCTGATACACCTCCACAACCCGAGGATCCGAGTCCTCCAACTCCCGGTTAGTAGGAACATACTCTTCATACGGGGTATCCTCCATCGGCAGTCTCGAGATCGCTGCCATTTCGTGGAGGGCCAACCCCAACTCCTCCAGTGGAGTGGCAAAGGTCCCGGTGAGCGAAATGTATCGCTCCATCAGCGCTAGAAAGAGGTTAGGGTTGGGAGGCAACCCAACACTCGTCACGCTCACGGCGGTATACAGTCCGATGATTTCCAGCTCTCGTCGAAAATGCCTCAAAGCCCAGTCAACTAGGCAGAACCATCAGAGATTTGTTGGGGTGATCCACCCATTGCACCGAGGATTCTCCTTGGGGTATACCCCCCTCGCACCATGAAGTCATTACAGAAAGTCAGCAATTACACCGGCTGGATCACCGAACTGTCTTCACTCGGGACGCTGCCCGGGCAAAGTCTCCTGAAAAATGTCACGACGCCAGTAGGGCGGCTGACGAACGACCCCCGGTCGGCTCCTTTCAGATGAAAGATCTTTCCCGGCTTCCCGTGAAGATCAGGAGTCAGCGTCCACGACATCCTCCTGGGATGTGTGGCATGGAAGAAAGCCGAGATCGGATAATCTCTCGACATCGTGGGCAGATACAAGACCACGCTCTCGGCAGGGAAAACCCAGGGTTCTCTCTTGGGCTTCGTCTGGGACTACTTGTCTATCATGTCCCCAAAGAGGAAGGCCGGCTTGATGTACTGCTCCCCATCTACGTACGTTAGGGGCTCCCCGTTGAGCATGCTCAGTAGCATTCACTCGCCCTGAGCCGTATCAAGATACCCCTCCCTTCGGGATACTGGGGTCCGGAGATAGGGAATGTCACGTGCGACAGATCCTCCAAGTAGTTCGAGTGCAGCATCCCAGCAGCGGATCCCATCACCTCGGTCAGGGGAGACTCATGCAAGTCGACTACAAAAACGCAAGAAAAATAAGTCATTTACGAACCTTGCAACATAAAGACCAAGAAGCGACAGTCGGTGCTTTACGCCAAGGCTGTACAAAATTTGGTCATCCTACGCCAGGAGTCATATCCCGAAAGCGTAATTAGCGGTATACGGTCCGTGCTTTACGCCAGACTACTAAAAATCTAGTTATTACGCCGGAGGTCCCATCCAAAGCGTAAAACTAAAATTTTACAGTATACACCAAGTCTTCGGCAACCAGAGCTTTTACGCTCATAACTACGAAGACATAGAGTTTTTACGCTGACACATTAGAAATATGGGCGTAAAAGATGAAAACATCTCTGTGCGTCATCTTCCTCAAAGAGGCTATCAGCACAGAAGATGACCTAGCGCGGTCACGTTCAACGTGTACGAAGGATTTTTCGTCGTTCTTTGTCGTTCCCAAATGGCTCTACCTCTAAGGCCGGGTGCGCTACTCGTCGACAGAATGCTTCGATCAGAAGGAAGTTCGCCTCGCCCAACCGAAGACTCCCTCATCGGGGCAGAAGGACGAGAAGAAGAGCCTATGCTCTTTCCCTTAGTGGAAAGGGTTTGCTTCGGCGCCATTTCTGGAAACCTGGAGTGCTCGGAGAAAGTACGAAGGGAAAAAAACTTAAACAATCAAAGCTCTCTCTCGCAGGAGACGGATAGAAAAGTTTCTCTCTCCAGAAGCTCGGGATATATATAGAGTTTGGGTCGACTCCTCGAATCCTCAGGCGGCTCCTCAAAACCCCAACCGAATCTCACAAATTAAATATTTGGTTATGATTGGGTACTACGTCAGCCCGCTACTCTCGAAAGACGGACAGTCAGCAAATTTGAAGAGTTTTTCGTGCAAAAGCAGGTCAGCGGTTCCTATGCTAAGGAGCTTTCTACGTTCGACAGCAACAGATCTACGGTTTTACGCTCGCAAGCTACAAGTCTATGGTTTTATGCCCGGATGCCTTTGTGCTCGGTAGCTTTTATGCTCGAGAGGCTACAAACCTATGACTTTTTACGCTCAGCAGGTACCAAATCGATGATCTCACGCTCGGTAGCGCTTAGTTTACGCTCGGAGGCAACAGATCCGCAACCTCTACGCTCGGAAGATTTCTTTCATTCACAGGCTACAAATCTACAGTTCTACGCTAAGGAGCTTTCTACGCCCGACAGCAACAGATCTACGGTTCTATGCTCGCAAGCTACAAGTCTATGATTTTATGCCCGGATGCCTTTGTGCTCGGTAGCTTTTATGCTCGAGAGGCTACAAACCTACGACTTCACGCTCAGCAGCTCCAAATCGATGATCTCACGCTCGGTGGCTTTCTACGCTCAACAGGCCTACGAACTCAAGATTTTTAGCTCATCTACGCTACGGATATCTGACTTTCCGCATATCCGAACTCAAGGCGGTCGATTACAGGAGTTCACACAGAAGATACTCCTCCTTGACCTCAATATATCCCAAGTACCCGAAGCATACAAGAGTTCAAACATTGAGAAATTACTCTTCTCGGGTCAATTGGAGGTTCATCCAGACTCCAGTCTGAATATCTCATCTATCAAAAGATGGCAACTCAGTTAGACAACCATTTCTCGACCCTGTTCCAAGGGATTTTTCGAGAAGTCATTCTTGAAGACGAAGTCTGAACAAAAATTCTGTTCATCAGAAGTTCAGAGCTCTACGCGGTTCCTCAGTCCTAGCAACAGGACAGTTCTAAAAATGTTCAAAATGCTCTACAGCGTTCTATGGACTATTCGCTATGCGTAAAGGACAGGACCTAGCACTCTTTCTACAGAGTCGGCGTACAGAATCAGACGTGTCGAAGCTACACATATTCAGACTTCACAGCAACATATGGCAAGATGATCATATGAAGAAGCAAGACAATTTTATTAAAAGATCAAAGTCATGATTACATATGAGGAAAATCCAAATCTACAAGGGTTTTCTTTTCATTTTCATGATTACAACTTAGGGAAACTCCGTCGACAGGAGGGTTCCCCCATCATCGTCTGAGGATTGCCCAGAAGTTGTTCTCGCTGGGCTTCAATCCTTCATCCATCTTCTCCAGCAGTCAGTCGGTTGTCGCAAACTGACTGACATGGCGATGATCAACGGCAGGCAGATACAGAACTGGGCCTGCATAGATTTTGCAGATCTCATGCTCCTTGCACCGCTCAAGCCGGGACAGAACGAGTCTGTCTGACTCTCGTCACCGGAGGCAACGAGAGAAGACAGCACTTGCAAGCTGTGTGGTCAAAGACGACCCTTCCTCTCTCCTGGGGCAACGCCATATAAAGTTGCTGATTATCCCGAGCAAGGGAGGCTAAGATATCCTTCCATGATCCATCGTTGCAGTGGACACTTGCTCGAAGATGCCGTCTTTTTCGGCTCCTTACACGCTGGAAGAACATGATCTCCTTCTTCCTCAAATCGACCCGGCGAACTCCGGCGATCATCTCTGCGTGGTGATGAAAGTGTGGGCAGAACAGGCTAACTCCCCCAGCCTTTTTATAGGCGAGAGGGGTCACACCGGTCCCCAATAAATCCGCCATAAAGTCGGCATCGACCATTTTAACGCTCCATTCAGAAATATTTTGAGTCACGAGGTGCGGTTCATGCTTCATTCAAAGCGTTCCAACTTCCGAGGAATTTGAAAGCTTTGAAGGGGGTCTTGTAGAAGCATAAAAAATACGCCGGATGACTATACGCGGCATATCAGTGCAGAGCAGCGTAAGCAGAGGCCTTCAGAGCCATCAAGCGTGCAACAGAGCCCTTTTCCGCTAGAACAGAGCGTGAAACATAAAAAAGCTCAAAGGACCATCCGCGTAAGGCAGTACGTCCAAGCCGCTTCAGCGTAAACATGGTGCTTCTTCGCCTCCAGGGCGTTAAACTTATCCCCTTTTCATACACAGCATGGAGGTGTACAAGAGACGCTTCGTATTCTCCGAAGTGGACCTGTCAGATCCTGCAATGAACCTGTCAGAGCCTGCAAAGAACCTGACGTCTGGACTTTTGGCAAAGGGATACGGCTCGACTACCCAAGCGACGGCTATAATGATGGCACTGCACTGCCACCCAGGCTGTCAAATACCGTCATCCCCTTCGCGTAAACTATTTTTTCAAAGCACGAGGGGATACGCTGCCTTGTTTTACACAGGCAAAACGTGAGCTGTTTACGTTCTGCAGTAGACAAACCGCCTGCTACGCCAAAAGCTGCACTCCGTACGGGATTCGAGGCACGTCTCTTCGCCTAATGCACAGTGCGGTGACAGTTGTTCGAGGCACGTCTCTGCGACTGATGCGCAGAAAGGGTTGCAGACCGTCAAAGAACACGCCTCCACATTTAATGCACAGTATGGTGGCAAATCTCGGCATTTAATGCAAGAGATTTGATTATATCTTCAAAAGCCGTAATTCCGGCTAAGACGTCCACGTCAGCACTGTGGCACGGTACGCAGCGGCTTCTATGCCCATCCAGCGATTGTGCCCCTTCGGCTTCTATGCCTGCTCGGCCCTTGTGCCCCTTCGGCTTCTACGCCTGCTCGGCCCCTGTGCCCCTTTGGCTTCTACGCCTGCTCGGCCCCTGTGCCCCCTCGGCTTCTACGCCTGTTCGGCTTCTACGCCTGTTCGGCTTCTATGCCGGTTTGATAACTATTTGGCTTCTATGCCATGGTGACAGACATTTGGCTTCTATGCCAACCTCTTCTACACGATGGATACCTACCTACGTGGCTTTTACGCCATGATCTTCGTAGCAATAGTACGCGTTGTGTCCCTTAGTTGGACCCGCGTCACACGCTCATTCAAAAGATCATCTATACGCAGGCATTGGTTACTTTAACCGTTGTGTAAAAGGGTGCTGTACTTTCTACTCCTCGGTTGTTACACCGACGGAGTGGTCACTGTCACTAAAACTCTATAAATAGAGACCTCTATCAATGAGGAACAAGGTCAGAAAAATTGGTCAAAAAAACCAATATCAGATCCGAGGTCGAAAAACTCCAAACTTGAAGATCGAACCCGGTCGAGAAAAAGTTGGAAGATCGAACCCGAGAGAGAGAGAGAGAGAGAGAGAGAGAGAGAGCACCCGGAGCTCAGGCAAAGAGTAGGGATCGACGATTTTGGCATCGTGCATCCACCCTCTCCTGCAACCTTCGAAGCTGCTTCCTGTCTTCTACGGCACTTCTTCAACATCGTGTGGTCTAAGGGCTAAAGTGATCGACTGCATATCAGACACCTATAGCAATATTTACCCAGATTAAATAAATTGTACTCCCATATCCTCGTATAGGATCAAATTGTACAAGTTTGTTTGTAAACCAAAGAAGACGGGTTCTGTGTAAACCCCATATTGAATACATCTTCATTCTTTCGTTTAATACCACAAACACATGACCGAACTCGGGCGAATTCGGTCTGAGTTCGGTCGACGAGCTGGACGAAAATTCAGAGGTATTTTATACACCGTTGGATCGTATACTACGGTCCAGAATTTGTTGCGGGATTATGGGGTATATATTTGGTTTTTTCTAAACCATAACCCTAACATATCATCTCAAGAAAGAGGAGAAAATGAGGCAAGAGTGTCATTGCAACTTTGGGAAGAAGAAAAGAAGAATTGGAGACCGTTTTGGAGGAGGAGATCAATTTTGGATAATTTTTCATTGTCTTCTATCTTCGTGGTGTGATCTATTTTCTATTTCTAAGTGTTGTGGTGATCCGTTTTGGATCAGGAGGAGCTTGTAGAGGGTGTATTCTCTTTATTCCATTAGTGAAGGTTTTTCAGGGTTGAACTCCGATCGTCCCGTGGTTTTTGCGGAAGAATTTTTCACGTCAAAACTTTTTGTGTCTGCGTGAATTATTTTTCTGTGTGGTTTGGTGTTTGGCTTGTACGTTATATTGCTCAGTTCTCTCGCAAGTACTTTCTGATTTTGGAGAAGATTTTCGCAATTTTTTTCTAACACTAAAGATATGTAACACTATTTTGCTGATATCCTTCAATGTGTGACCATGTCAGTTATTATAAGATTCGTTCAAGTTGTTGAGACTTGAGACAGTTGCATGCTATCCTTCTTTTTAGCTGTCTAAACCGCCACTCTCTCCAAATGTTCAACAAATACCATGTGTTCAACAAATAACATGTGCTCAAGGAAGTGTTCTGGTTTTGTAATCTCTATAAATGTTGTGGTCTTATCCAGGGGTGAGCATTATTCCACCGAATAAGCCATTTGATCCATTCCACCGAATAAGCCATTTGATTCGATTTAAAAAAAATTAAAAAAATTTATTTGGTTTTAAATTTTGATTCAAAATTGAAAATCAAATAAAACTTATACAATTATGTAGATACCCTTAATTCTTTACATATTTTGTGATTAAAAATGTATATATTTTAAAAACAACAATTTTATGTATGTGTAATTTAACAATTATTTCAACTTTGGACACAACTTTGAAATACAAAAAATATTTGTATAAAAATAATAATTTTAAATATAATTTAACTATAATTTCATCTATTGCATCGGATCCATTAAACAATAACAATAGTACGACCAAACAAATCGAATATATTATAAGGTTCGATTTAATTTTGGTTAATTTCGATTCATTTTGATTTTGACTATTTAAATTCAATTAAAATCGAATAAATCAAATGCTCACCGCTAGACTGATCACGCAGTGTATTTTTTTTCTAAGGGAAATGGTAAATAGCGGAAATCTAAGTGTGAGAGGTTGAATCACTGTAGAAAAAACAAAATGCTCGATTACAGATGAACCAGTCACTATCGTCAAGTGTTCATTCGTCAAGGGCCCGTGCTAAAATGGTAGGCGCAAGTCATTCTCGGAAATTCAAGTGTTCATTTAGCAAGGGTCCAAATCACTCTTGTAAATCAAGTTCATAACACGAGTCACTCTCGGAAATCAAGTTCATAACATGAGAAGGCCCACAAATGAAGAGCACAAATTTCAGAAAAACTAATAGAGATTACAAATTCAAGTAATTACTAGACATCACGAGTAAAAACTGATTGCAAACTTTCCAAGCAATCAAGAAAGTAAAAAATCTTCCACAAAAGAAGAAGAGATTTAGCTGAATTACTACATCATTTACAGGGCAGTCTGGCCGGAATAGGACACAGTAAGTATAGACTTACTAGTACAAAATAAATCAGGTATAAACATATGGACCAATAATTATGTGGCAAAAAGTTTTCACTTTGTGAAAGTGCAACATCCAAATTAATTTTCATAAAAAAAATGGCAATTGCAACTCTAGTAGAGAATTGCAATGCTCAAACTCCTTGCAACATAATGTCATTCCAAGTCAGTAATTAGAAATTATAATAAAGATTATAAACCCAGCTGAAACAAGTCATCATTGATTAGGCTAAAGCTCGAAACATTTTAAACCATCCATTACAAAATGCTTCACAAAAATAAGTTGTTCCAAACCTGTGCACATAAAGCCCTGATTCCCTGAACGTGCAACTAGCAGCATACTTTTCTCAGCCTCGAGACGAACCTTTTTCAACAACAAAACTGACCATTTCGTCCTCCTCTTGTAGGTAGATTTCTTAATTCATAATGACAAAAGTAAAACAAGGGCTTTGGATACATGTTTAAGCATTTAAATGATTCTGTGATTATCCCCTCGGATACTAAAGATGCACAGCTAGTTATATGGTTGATCCTAAAAAATAGTAACGCAACATGATCCATGAAATATTAGATAAGAACAAACCATTGCTCATCTGTCAATATATTGATGTTCAATTAGAGGTAAACACAAGTTGTAACAAACCAATGAATTGCCAGAAGCATGAAATAAATCACTGTTCCAATCAAAATATGGATTCTAATGAACCTGTTGAACACTGCAATTGCTGACTCAAAACTGAGGTTCGCCTGTCTCTGGCATGAAATCACGGCTCCAATCAAAATAATTGCTTCCGACAGTTTTCCTCCTATGTTTCTTCTAAAAAAAGGTGTAAAGAATATACTGCATTTTCTCTATTTCTCCTTTCATGAAGAAACTGCAGCTTGATTCATTGTCATTGGGCGACCTACTCTTCCATTACCATTCTGAATGGCTCGATGACGATAACCTTCTCCAACATTACCTGGTTGGCCTCGGCCCCGACCAGGGCCTGAAAATTCACCACGATTCCTAAACTCTGCTCGTCCATAGCCTTGGTTGTTGCCTACAAAGTTTCCGCCACGACCTCTGAGATTGTCATTCCAGAATCCGCCTCTTCCTGGAAGGAATCGCCCTCTCCAGTTGCCATTGCCGTTACTGATAACAAAACCATTTACAACTGGAGGAACAAAATAGTAAGCACAATGTCAGTATCGATATAAAAGACTTGCTGTCCATTAAAGCTGAAAAAAGGGGGACATTAGTCAAAAATTAACTGAACACTTGTTTAGCATCCAGAGAATGGTCCAAGGATAGTTGCAGTGAAACTAAATGTTGTCACAGAAATAAAGAAGTGATTGTGTAGGGGTGTGGAGGGATTCAAGCTACCAACAATTATACATACATGAGCTGAACTAAAGCCCACACAAGTCCGAAGCAGCACCATAAGCATCCATGTAGCAATTTGTGTTAGTATATGACTATATTCTCACATATACCTGGAAGTTGCTAAAAATAGTAAATCATTACAGCATTATTTAACAGCAGTGTAATTCTGCTTCAGCCTTTAAACCTACTACAATTCCCAATAGGAATATTCCTTTTCTATTTAATTTAACAAACTAAGAACTGATGTCAGTATCCCAGTCCTGTGAATGTAGCACAAGAATACATAGTTTGATTAGAAACACTAGGTTTCTAAAACCTCCAAATCTAGTTTAATTTATTTGAGTTGTATGTACTGTGTGTACGTATCTAGTTTAAATCCATGTGCAATGTTGAAAAGTAGATGGTCCTGCAAGGAGCACTAAAATAGTAGTTAAAGAAGCCACCAAGACTAGAGTTAAGCCTAAATGAACATGGATTGAAGTTTTAAAGAATGATATGGTTTTGTTATTGTTACATAGGACAGGACATGGCAGACCCCATATGTTCTGGATAAAGGCTTTGTTGTAGTTGTTCTTTTGTTTGTACTGTGTAGTGTGTTCATGTCTGTGATGTGTGAACATCTATGTTGCACGGAGATGGGAAAATGGTGTATGTATCCGTAGCTTGTCCAAACCCGTATCTGTGTCTTTATTTGTGCAACATAAGCAACTACCATGTACCATATTTGAAAGTGTATGTATCCCGCATTTTAATTGTGTCCTCATCCTTGTATATGTGCAACAAAAGTATACATGCATGCAAGTACTTGTGCATCTTCATCCAGCCCAACCAAAAACTAAACAGTAAATACATTTCATTTTTAGCTAAAACTTTGAAGAAATGAATTAAAATTACACTAGAATTGTTTGCCGCTCTGGGAATTTTGTTCCAAAACGTGGAACTGTACTAAGTCATTTGATCCAAAAGTTGTGTATTATAGCCTACCCATAATCATATCATTAAAAAGTCTCTCTTTCCATCAGCATGGAAAACACCTGGATGGTAATTCATTATTATCAAATATCATAAGAAAATTCTAAAAACTATTTAATAACGTAAACATAAAGTGGATTCACCCTGGAACTTGCCTCGTGTAGTAGTCCTCTTTTCTTCGAAGAAAACTCGACGGCCTTCCATAGTGATGGGTGATGCCTGAAATTCAAAATGGACATGCATCAATGTATTTCACCAAGAATGGCAAGCAAATTGACATCTAAATATCCAAAAATTTCAACAAGTGGTAATTACAGAAGATATAAAACATTGAGGTATACAATACTTTTATCAAAAGCAAACTAGATCCTATGATGCACCATTTTGCCCGAATCCAGATTCCTTAATCAACTTAGAATATCAACTTGAAAAGGAAATTGCACAAGTACATCAAGATGATTTAGCTCTTCACAAACTAACTGATGCAATGTGTTGTCCATTACATAACACGGCAATGTGCTGTTCATTACGTAATATAGATGCATACCAATTCAGTGGGTATTGTATCAAGGTACTCATATTAGTCAGTACAACTCAGCATGAGTTGGTCATTAAGTGGTGACAGAATCAAACAAACACCACAAAAGGGCATCCCACTACCTCACGGTTCATACTGAAGACAGAGAGGTTAAAGAAGCAGTCTTAACCACATTGATGGAGAGGCTCTTTTTGAGAATTAAACCTGCATCATCTAGGATGTGAGTTACAAGTCTTACCTTCAGACCAAGCAACACCCTCAAACAAATATCATATGGAAGTGGAGAAAACCAGAAAGTTTTAATAGCCATTGATGAAATAAATTCAGTCTGACATCTATCCTCATGATGAATGTGATTATTACAAACAAAGGAACAAGTTACAACGTATTGAGACAGCATCAAGAATTAATATGAACATCCCGTGCCCTCGCAGCAAAATCTCTACCATTCAGATTGCACAATGACATCAGATATCTAATCTAACTTTTAAGCTAAGAAGCAGGGAGTCAGTAGCTGATGGGATGAACAACATTTAAAGGTAGTAATTTTATGTGTTGATCTAGAAGCAGATCAAGTGAGGACAAAGAGGAAAAGGGACATTTGAGTGAAGTGAGGAGATTGTCCATTAAACTAGAACTAAGTTAACTGTTTAAGTTGGATCCTGCTACTTGCTTTGAGATTCTTATATGTATTGTGTCCCATTCTAAGCTTAGCTGATTGAGTAGGGAATATCCTCTATTGTTTCAATTACTAAATACCTTCACCTTTATCAGTCTAGATTCAAATGAAAAACAAAACAACTTATATTTGACTACTACAGAATATAATCAATTATATTTTATTACAAAAGGGTGATATTATTGGTTTGTTTGAGAACAGGAATAAGAGAGAAGGCAGCATCCTTCCTCTTTGTTTCTGTTTTGAATGCATTTGTTATATTATTAATTGATTGCTATGATTTTAGAGAAATCTTTAGCTTAAGCTTTTACTTTACATCAGGATTTGCAGGTAAAGTGGTTACTATTTGAAAACTATTTACAGTTGTGTCTTTAGTTTCTATTAAGTTGGTTCTGTCTTATATAGATTAAGTTTCTTCTAATTATGTTTTTACCCCTTACTCCTCAATATGGTTTTTTTTCCTTAAGCTTTTCTTTAGTGGTTCAGTTCCTTCAATTTGGAATGTTTTTGCGATAGATTTCACCTGTGCATGCTAGTTTTGGGTTTTGCTTGTGTGGTCTCTTTGGCCGAAAATGAAGATGAAAGCTTTTAAAAATATGATACTACTCTATTTCTCAACCATTGAAGATTTTGGTGATCTTGCAAAATAACTATACTTCTATGTTCCAGTTATCTCCTTTTAGTGGTTCCTCCCCTTTAATCTTTTGTGGTAGTCATGCTTTGTTTCCTAAGTAAGCGTGCTATCGTCCTATGTTTACGTAGTACAAGAAAAGCTTGGTTGTTGCTTGATTTTCTAATTATTATTTTGTTTGTTATTCCCCTTTGTTTATGTAGTCTTTTTAGCCAAATAAGCAAAAAGTCTTTCAAATTAGCATACTTGCATATTTCTCAAGCTTTGAAGCTTTTAGTGATCTTACAAATGAACATTACTTCTTTGCACCTCCTTTTTTTGCTTCCTCTCCCTTTTTGGTAGTTATCTCCTTTTTATTGTTTCCCCTCCTTTAAACATTTTTGGTAGTTATGCTTGATTCATGCTTTGTTACCTACAAGGTAATAAGCTTTCTATTGTCCTATGTTTATATAGTACAATAAAAGCTTGGTTGTTGCTTTATTTTTTAAATGTTATTCTTTTTGTTCTGTTACTATCACTTAACTTCTTTGATATTATAAATTCTTGGGGTTGCTTAAATTCATATGGTACGCTGGCCTTCCATAGTATTACACTCTTCTATTGATTTTGTTTAAGATCCTGTTACCAACTTCTCTGTTATTGGAATAGCAGAGAAAAAAGAAACTATGTTCTCCCTCGCATGTGGGGTCACTTGCTAGTATATCATTAATCGTACAACTGATGTTGCATTATTACTATGAGGTTATTTGATGTAAACTGAATAGTTTCTGAAGAAGCAAAGCATATCAACCGTCAAAATTTTAAATTTAAAAGATATTGAAGACATCATTAAGACATACACATAAAGTGATAATTGTTTGTCTCAATAGATCCAGCCTGGTACACAGAAACAGAAATTTCCTATATATCACGTAAGGGCATGTTTGGTTGTGTGAAAGTAGGGTGTGAAAATGCGAAAGTTAACGAATTTTAAGCCACAACTTTCATACTTCAAGTGTTTGGTTCAACATGCAAGTGAGGACAAGAAACTCGAGTCATCATTACACTCTAGTTCATGTCCCCTCTTGTCCTATATGAAAAAGAGGCTTCACCCACTTCCATTCATTTTTGAGTGAAAGTGGACGGAAGAAGTTTAGTTTTTTTTTTTTAATTGAAGTGTGAAATTTTGTTAATATTAAGTATTAATTTTTAATAAGTTAAATAATTAGTACAAGTACTTATTTTATCAAATTGCTAATCTTAAATGATTAAAATAAGTAACCAATAATGTACAATACTAATATTATTTAATATATTATAATTACTTCAAATAATGGTGACATTAATTGTCAATCCATAAATAAAAAATTTAAATAATTGGTATTAATAAATAATTACCATTTTAGTTATATAATTAATTACTTTTTGTTATTGTTATAATGCACTTTTCCACCTCCTTAGTATTAACATCCAAACACACAAAGTGTGAACTTGTCCACTTCCAAGATAAAAATATATATATCATGTATTCAAACCTTAGAAGCCAGAAGCGGGATCGGAGACGGAAGCGGAAGCGGGGGCGGGGAAGCGCGACTACTTAGAAGATTCTAAATTTGGAAGCGTGATGGGAGCGTGTGCTAATAAATTTTTAATGTTTATTAATTATTGTTATCAAAACTTATAAATATCTTAAAATTTATTAGAATTTATAAAGTTCAGTTCAAAGTTACAGAGAAATCTTTTGCATGTTAATTTTTTATGACGTCAAAGTAAGAAATATTTAGTTTCTTGGTACTTTGATAAATGTGTATTCAAAATATTCCAATTTCTCTCACAAAAATTATGTCATCTTCTAAAATTATGGTCATATTATGGGAAGCAATCATGTCGTCGGGAAAACGAGCTTCCGTCCCTGGAGAAACGAAGCTCCCGTCATCGGGAAAACGAGCTCCAAACGAGCTCCCAAGTAAGAAACGCCGAATCGAAGGTTCTTACTGAAATTCGTTGACCTCCTAAGAGTTTCTGGCTTCTAAGATTCAAACACTGAAGTAGTTCTGGCATACAAGAGCTACAATGAAACTCAAATGCATACTCATTTCAGTTTCAATAGGCGAGAAGTCACTTTTACATTTCCTGCTAGTTACACCAATCCAAAAAGGCCCTAAAAGGAGCTAGTTTGATTGGTGAAATTCCTATTTTTATAACAGTTTTGTGATCAATAATCAAGTGACCATCGCATACCTTTATTGCATCTTGCATGGCACTTTCTGATTCAAATTCAACAAAGCCAAAACAAAATCGATCAATCTGCAAGAATGAGTAAAAAATCAAAATGACAATTGTACATGTAACAAGAAAATTTTGTGAATTATGAACCATAAGCTATGATACACATAACAAACCTTATGGTTTCTGACTTGGACACCACCAGGCTTGATACTTCCAAATTTCTTCAGCTCCCTCTCGACTTGTTCGGGTGTTGCGTTTTGAGGGAGATTCCGAATATATATGGAGTGACCTTCCACTGCTAAGAAGAGAAACTTAACAAGAATCGATTATAGGATATGAAAAAAAAGGATATGGCAACTGAGGTATCACATACCATCCTGAGAGCCAATTTTCTCAGGGGCATTATTGCTGCAAGGATTTCTTCTTTCCGGTGTGGGAGCAGGTGCAGTGGGAACATTCACGAGTTTCTCTGAGCTCATAGCGCCCTTAACAGGGGTCTTAGACTTAGAAGTAGGCACAGAAGACTTCTGTGGCATGCTATCATTCATAACTTTCACCTGCCAATTCAAATAAATATGAAAACCATGTCAGCAGCCAATGTTCTAAAAATCGCTAGGTGGTCTCGGTGCGGCAGAGGGCTGCCTAGTGCCTAGGCAGCCTAATTTTTATTTTTATTTTTTTGAAAATTTTGAAATTTGAAATTTGAAATTTGAAATTTTAATGCTCTAAAATCCAAATCTTATCTTAAAACCCAAACAAATATCCACAATACAAGAATTTAAAAAAATCCAAAAAAATTCAAAAAACGGCCCCTCTAGGGCCGATTTCCTTCTAGGCCGACAGTCTAGGGGGTTTTCGTTGCGGCAGGTGACCGCCTAGCCGATTTTTAGAACATGGTCAGCAGCTGCTCCCTTCACAAAGGAATTACATAAATGTTAAAAATGGAGGTCCAAAACAACTGATATTACTAGGAACCACTTTGTTTCAAGGTGAGCACTGGGCAATGAAAATTTAAAATGTTCTTAAGAAATTAAGAGATGAGTCCTGACTTTTCGTAAGGTCGTAACATAATCTTTTATCATATAGCTACTCAAGTACAATATCTAGCAACCAAAAACTTTTCCTTTCCATTCTAACATCTTGTGTATAGCTTTTTATACTAGCAATAATGATGCTCATTGAATTATTGAAAACCATCATTTGGTGCTGTTTGGATAGCAAGAGGCAAGGAGAAAGTGTGAGTTCTGTTGGAACTCAACCAACAATAAGTCCCCACCTGTACCATTTGGTTCACTTAGAATGAGGGTGGGAACTCCCCCCATTACGTGGGTGATTAATAATATATAATGAACTAAATCAATTGGTTTAATTTTTAGAACAATATTAATAAATAGCATAACAATATTAGTTAACTAATAATATATAGAGGTCGGGAGGAAGTGTGAGGGAAATCAACCAATAAATCCTCACCATTTGGTTCACTTAGAAGTTAGTAAATCCTCACCAATAAATCGACACAGGAACTCCCTCCATTACATGGGTGATTAATATATCTAATGAACTAAATCAATTAGTTTTATTTTAGAACAATATTAATTAATAGCATAATCATATTAGTTAACTAGTAATATATAGAAGTGGGGAGGAAGTACGAGGGAACTCAACTAATAAATCCCCACCTCCACCATTTGGTACGGAAAAAACTCCCCTCTTTTTTTTCTCTTTCCACTTCCTCCATTTAAAAGAAGAAAGTGGGTGATTAATAAAATCTAATGAACTAAATCAATTAGTTTAGTTTTTATAATAATATCAATAAATTAATACAATCATATTAGTTAATTATTTAATGTATTCCCAAGTAATTACCTATAATGATTAGTATAATATTTGTAATTAATTTTGTTATTAAATAATATTTTACACGTATAATACATAAATAGTATCATAGGCAAATAATTACCATATTAGTTAGTATAGTAATATATTATTAACAAATAAGCTATGTTGTACGACAGATTTGACACAAACAATTTTTGGACTGAGACACTGATTCGATGTCTATTTTGGTGTCATGCTGTATTTCGAGCATTTGTGGCGTATCTGAATCGTCTTACACGACACAGGTACGACATGGATTCTGAAGTGTCAATGCTTCTTAGCAAATAAGTAACTAAGATAATTTAGGTAAACAATAATACAAATTGGTATAGGTATGGGTATGATATCTGTATCCGATCCTCCATGGTAACAATCGGACCTTCATGGTGATAATGGAAGATTGGTATTGAAGTAGATAATTTATTTTAATGTGGTAGTAAAGTAGATAGTTTATTTTAATATGGTAGACTGATAGTAAAGTTATGAAACCTTACAAATTTAATTACAGGATGTCTTTTTATGAAACCATGCAAATTTAATTACAAGCTTAAATAAATAAAATCATGCAAACATAATTACAACTGTTTTTTTTATGAAATCATGCAAATTTAATTAGAGAGTATGTCTTTTTATGAAACCGTACAAATTTAATTGTCTTTTATGAAGCCATACAAATTTAATTACATGATGTGTCTTTTTATGAAATCATATTCATATATATTTATTTTAATAGTCATATCTCCCTACTCGTATCCAAAATTTGGATCCTTTTTAACCGAGTCTTTTTAACCGAGTCTGTGTGTCCTTCAATTATGAGTCTTTTGTTTAACTCAAACATCTATCATCTAAAATTGTATCAAATTCTTTGTGCCAGTTCACATAAGCTTATACATTTTCAAGTTTCTTGTCATATTAGGGCTTGTTTGGACAGCAAGACTTCCTTGAAGTGGGAAGTATACAAGTTGAGAAAGTGCATGGACTTACCTAATGTGGAAATAATTTATATTAATGAATTACCCTAAGTACTTAATGCTACCTAAGAATTAATATTAGCAAAATATATTTATTAATTATTATTATATTAAGTAATAGATCTATTTTGCTAATATTAATTCTTAGGTAGTATTAAGTACTTAGGATAATTCATTAATATAAATTATTTTCAAATTAGGTAAGTCCATACACTTTCTCAACTTGTACACTTCCCACTTCAAGGAAGTCTTGCTGTCCAAACAGGCCCAAATATGGCAAGAAACTTGAAAAGCTATGGAAATGTATAAGCTTATGTGAACTGGCACAAAGAATTTGATACAATTTTAGATGATAGATGCTTGAGTTAAACAAAATTATTTAAGACAAATAGGCAATTAGATTACTTGATTTGTAATCATACTATATTAGATAGTGGCAGCTTATATTAGGAAAATTATAAGTTCCAAGGAAAAGAATGAGCAGAGCATATAAATGATGGATAATGCAGGAAAAAACAGATGTGCTTCAAAAGTATTTATATTTACTAGTTTATACATATATATAAAAGTGAAGTTTGGAGATGGAGAAGAGAAGAAAAAAAAGGTAGAAGAGAGAATATAAGAAAGGAGATTGCAAGGGCCTTAAACCCTAGGTTGCATCTCATGTCTATTTATATTGATATGCAATACACCCACAATTACTATTATACCCTCATATGATAAATAATAAAATAAAATAACTCTAACACCCTCCATCAAGCAGGAGCATATAGATCAGACATGCCCAGCTTGTTACATAAATCAGAAAATGGACCACGAGCAAGTGGTTTGGTGAGGATATCACCTAATTGATCCTCTGACAGAACATAAGGAGTGACAATCTGTTTCTTCAGCAACAAATCACGAACAAAATGACAATCCACCTCGATATGCTTCGTGCACTCATGAAACACCGGATTACTTGCGATAAACATTGCCGACTGATTATCACAATACATCTCCATCGGAATAGGAATCATAATCCTCATTTCATGAAGAAGAGACTGCACCAACATCATCTCAGAAGTTGTATGAACCATCGCACGGTACTCGGCCTCTGCACTAGAACGAGCCACAACATTCTGCTTCTTACTACGCCACGTGACAAGATTGCCACCCACAAACGTACAATAGATAGAAGTAGACCTCCTATCACTGCGACTGCCTGCCCAATCAGCATCACTGAACCCAGTCACTGCAAGCAACTGGGAATGTTTGTACAACAAACCCTTTCCAGGTGCACCCTTCAAGTATCGAAGAATGCGAGAGAGAGCCTCCCAATGTGGTTGCCGAGGGACATGCATAAACTGACTAACTACTCCAACTGCATATGTGATGTCTGGTTGAGTAACAGTAAGATATATAAGTTTGCCAACCAAACGTCTATAATATCCAATATCCTCAAATAACTCTTCCATGTCAGCATCAAACTTGTCATGATAATCCATATGAGTCTCAACTGGCCGACACTCCAACATCCCAGTCTCGGAGAGCAAGTCTAGAACATACTTGCATTGTGACATATACACACCCTTCTTAGATCGAGCAACCTCGATTCCAAAAAAATGTCGAAGAAGACCCAAATCCTTAGTATGAAACTAACGACTAAGGTAGGCCTTCAAGTCCACAATCCCAGCATGATCACTTTCAGATATAATGATATCATCAACATAAACAATCAACACGATAATACCTGCTGAGAAAGAATGGCAAAATACCGAATGATCTGATGTGGTGCGCCGAAAGTCATACTGAATGAGAACTGAACTGAACTTGTCAAACCAAGCACGAGGTGACTGTTTCAGTCCATATAATGCTTTATTCAATCGACATACGAATTTTTTATTTCCTGCTACAACATATCCCGGTGGTTGATCCATATAAACCTCCTCTAATAAGTCATCATGCAAGAAAGCATTATTTATGTCCAGCTGATATATAGGCCATTGGTGATTAACCACCACAGAATTAAGAATCCGAACTGAATCCAGCCGAGCCACTGGAGAAAAAGTCTCCATATAATCCACACCAATACACCATATGTCTGAGTATATCATTTGGCAACCAACCGTGCCTTGAGGCGCACAACAGAACCATCGAGATGATACTTAACAGTGTACACCCATCTACAACCCACTGTCTGCTTTCTAACAGGAAGTGATGTAAGCTCCCAAGTCTGATTTTGATGTAAAGCATACATCTCCTCATCCATTGCACTTTTTCAACCAGAATATAACATAGCCTGCTTGTAAGTTTTGGGAATGAAAATAGAAGACAATGAAATAGCAAATGCATGAAAAGATGATGAAGCACGGTGTAATGAAACATAGTTAGAAATGGGATGCTTATTCTTTGTGGTACAAATGCATTTTTTTTTCTAAGAGCAATAGGAAGATCATCTTGATCTGTGGTAATGGGAGCAGAAACCTCAGACACGAAAGATGATTGGTTGAGGGCTGAATTCTGCAGAACCACTGGCTTGTCATTGGATCTCTGATAAACCTGTAAATGGGGAATGGAGACAGAAATTGATTCAGGAATGACCGAAAGTGGTACAAAAGATATCAAATCTGTTGTAAAAGGAATACGTCTCCTGAAGGAAAGAAAGGGATAGACTCAAATAATGTAACATCCGCACCGACATAATATTTGCGTAACTGTGGACTGTAACAACGATAACATTTTTTAGTACGGAAATAACCAAGAAAGACACTTCAGAGATCTAGGAGCCAACTTATCTCGATTAGGTTTCAAGTTATGAATAAAAGCGACACACCCAAACACTCGAGAAGATAAGGAAAAAGATACATCTGTATGTAATATGGTAAATGGAACTTTATTATTTAATACAGATGATGGCATGCGATTAATTAGTTAACATGCAGTAAGAACGGTATCTGCCCAATACTGTTTAGGGACATGCATATTAAACATGAGAGTTCGAACCAAATCTAAAATATGTCGATGTTTGCGTTCGGCTATACCATTTTGTTGAGAGGTGTGGACACAACTGATTTGATGAATCATACCACGATCAACATAGAAACTGTTTACAGAAGATTGAGTATACTCAAAAGCATTATCATAACGCAGAATTTTGATATATTTATCAAACTGAACATAGACTTCATTATAAAAAATAGATAACACATTTGGAAACTCAGATCTTTCTTTCATTAAATAACACCAAGTCATTCTGAAATAATCATCAATAAAAATAACAAAATACTGAAATCCTTTCGAACTTTTGACTCTAGACGGACCCCAAATATCAGAATGAACAAGATCAAAAGACTCTAATTGACGACTCTCACTACGATGAGAGAAGGAACTACGGTGATGCTTGCCTAACTGACAAGTCTCACATTCAAGACTAGAAACATGACTCAAACTAGGAACAACTTAACGCAACTTAGCCAAAGACGGATGTCCCAAACGATAATGCCACAGCAACGGAGAAGTAAAAACAAAAGTGAAGGCCTTTCCAGGTAGATCCGAGTAGTACATTCCATCTTTTTATGCCCCAAACCAATCATCTTTTTCGTCCTGAGGTCCTGAAAAACACACGAATTGGAAGAAAATGTCACAGAACATTGAAGAGATTTGGTTAACTAGCTCACAGATAACAAATTAAATAAAAAATTAGACACACTAATGAATCAAATAATGATAGTGATTGAGTAGGATGAATGACACATTTTCCAAGCACAGGACGAGTAGACCCATCAGCCAAGATAATATTATGTTTCATGGAACTACGATTAAGAAAGAGAGATGTTATACCAGACATGTGAGAGCTTGTTCCTGAGTCAATGACCCAAGAGGTGGATGGTGACTGGGTTGCCACAAAAGCAGGATTACCTATATGTGTCATGGTTGCAGTAGGTTGGGAGGTGGTACTAGCAAGCGCGTTCAACTTTTGGAGGATCTGTTCAAATGGAGATGAGGTATTGGACGTTGAAGTCTGATTGTAACCTGAAGTATCATCTCTGGGAGCATAAGTGGTGACCTGGGACTGCATATTTTCATCATGCACTTGATGTGCATATTCTCGTTTGCCCCACTTGTCCCAACAATAGTCTTTCACATGACCGAGCATTCCACAATAGTTACACTTCCATGGTTGACCACGGCCACCACCACCACCGCGGCCACCACCACGACCATTGTCTCTACCACCACAGCCTCCTCCTCGACCAAAACTATGACCACCATCTCTACCGCAATGTCCACTACCACGTCCACCACCACGACCAACAGCACTAGAAACTAGGACAGAAGAGTCAGTACTCGGCACCACAGAACTGTCCCAGAAAGGAACGATTGAGACGGGAGAAAGTATCTGTCATCGTAGGTAACTGCTCTCCAGCAAGAATTTGAGCTTTATAAGGTGCGCAGAATTCAAGCCGACTAGGATAAGTGAAACATGAAACTATTCCTTCTGTCACCGAGCTTCCTTAAAATCAGTAGTAACAGGATAATATTGAAGCAGTTCCTCCCACAAAGCCTTCTTTGAAGCCAGATATTCATTCACAGGCTTCTTATTTTGCTTTGTATTAAACAATAACTCGTACAACTCATAGATACGGTCAACGTTTCGCTTCTACGAATATGATTCTTCCAGAGATGTCCAAATATGTTTGCTTGATTCACACCACTGAACATTAGCAGCGATATGTGGTTCCATACTATACCACAACCACGACATAACGTATGCATCTGCACTCATCCAATCTTCATACTCAGCGGAAGTTTCAGGCGGGGGTTCTTCCGTCAAAAACTTCAACTTCTTCGCCCTTAACACCACTTTGATAGATTTAGACCAGGCAAGATAGTTCGCACCATTGAGTTTCACCGCTGTAATCAACTTTCCTAATTCATCATTATGAATAACAGTAAAAGGAGAACCACCTCCGCTACCACTATTATTAACCTCGCTAGAATATTCGGTCTCCGCCATACTTGCAGATGCAACAGAAAGACGATGTCTTTAAAACCCTAGATCTCACAACGAACCTCAACCGACGACGAATAACCAACGGAGATCTGTAGAAACCCTAGATCTCATAAACGAACCACGAACGACCACGAACAACGAACGGCGAACAGGAAATCATAAAAAGTAGACAGAAAAAGCCAAAAAAAAAATTGGGGCTGCCACCTCGAACCCTGCAATCAGGGGCTACCGCCCCCAAACCCCTGTCGAACTCACGGCCGAGTTCGATCGGCCCTATCGTGGATGAGATATACAGTACTTTCAAATATAAGCTCCGATACCAAGTGAAGTTTGGAGATAGAGAAGAGAAGAAAAAAAAGTAGGAGAAGAGAGAATATGAGAAAGGAGATTGCAAGGGCCTTAAACCCTATGTTGCATCTTATGTCTATTTATATTGATATGCAATACACCCACAATTACTATTATACCCTCATATGATAAATACCAAAATAAAATAACTCTAACAATATATAGTATATATATATATATATATATATATCTAAGAAGGTAGATTTTATTCAGGCCCCTTCGAGAGACTACAACTCAGCCCGAAGGCTTACAACCAATCCAACCCGAAGGCCTATATATAAAATCCCTAGCCCGAAGGCCCCAACTAAGCCCGAAGGCTGCATCCCGACCCGAAGGAACCAAGCCAGCCCAAAGGCTCCATCCGGCGCGAAGGCCTCACGTAGCCGTAGCCGCACCAGCACACCGCCTGGGTCGCACCTCACCCAACCACCACCGGCCACTTTAATTCCCCCAAAGGGGAATTAAATGGCACCCCCCGGGCTCGAACCTGCAACCTCCTGGGGGGAGTGCATCGGTCTTAACTGCTATGCTAGACTTTATTTGCCACATATATATATATATATATATATATATATATATATAGAGAGAGAGAGAGAGAGATGATGTGGGCTAGACAGAAGATGCTTCATTTTTCTTCTTTAACATAACCCTCACCAACAAAGGCGGATCACAAAGAGAACTATAGAGGGAGTATGCCAGGAAGATGATTTAGATGTTGGGTTTAAAAAAAACTGAACAGAGCCACCATGATACTACCTATATGATAAAGCTAAGTGAAGTTTTTTTTCCTTTTTTGAGACGGATAGTCTACCCCTATGATAAAGCTTAGTGAACTTTATTTTTCCTTTTTTTTAGACGGATGATTTTGAGAGACCATAATAAATTTCAGGCAGAAAGTTTTGGCATGAAACAGTAATGAGGCAAAGAAATCAACTCACTATTGATGCATAAGACTTCTTATTCCCGTCATCCTGGGGTACAGAGGATGCCAAGGTAGCCACCTCCTGGACTGGCAGTTCATCAGACTGCTTTTGTACTGGGGGATCTACAGCAACTTCATCTTCAATGCCTGAGCTGCCATGTTCTGAAGGGTTCACAACTTCCTCATAATCAATAGGAACCCTTTCTGAAGTTGGAGATGTGACGTCACCAACATGATTCTCCTGATCCAAATTCGGCTCTGCTATGTGGGAAAATATTGCTAGGTCAATATCAGTTGAACAGCAAGGATAAACAGGATGTGTGCCAAAGATACCTGGTGCAGGAGTTGGAGGAGAAATTGGTGCATCTTCATTACCATTGGCTAAAATCTGATTTGATTCATTGGGCTGATCCAAGAATCTGAAAATGTCATTGAGGACAAAGAACCCTCCATTGTCCTGTGGAGCAAGGAAGAATGACTGGGTGAACTTCCTTCGGGAATTATCATTCCCAGTCAAGCATCCAGTTACAACAATCATGACCCCATTGTGGTAAGATGCTTGTGAATCTATACTCTCTATCTCCGATCTGTTGAAGTTATATGACCAAGAGCTTGTCATTGATGGCCTGCTCCACAATAAGAATATAAAATTACTACAGAAATCATTCATTGATTTAATTTGGTTAAATCTATATAATACCTTAAGCAGGAATATACATACATAGTACATCTACGATTAACACAACAAAATATTGGACAGGTTTATTGATGTTACAGTTATTAAATAAAATGAACATGACAACAGAATATAATGGAGAAAAGGAGAAAATATTTCCATACTGACAAATATTGCATAATGGTTACCCGATGTCATCACTCCATCAGAATTTGGACGACTCAGAATGCTGGAATCCTGATAAAATCGGTGCAACCAGATCTGGTGATGTAAGAAGAACATGGTAATATTGATGAACAAAGGCGTTTCCAACCTGTCAGGCAATAATCAACATTTCAGAATCACAATGTACTATAGGTGAATGGTTGGAGATCAATAGGTCAGAATGGGAGGGAATGCAAATAGCTCTTACCACATGAGGGGCCGGGTAGTAGTGGGGGTATGCAGGTTGTGCGAACACCATGCCTGCAACCAACTTCATGTCAGTTTGACTTGAACGAGAATTATCTATCAATATACATAGTGAAGGAAAATGCTCATGCAAAATGGGGTCAGCTATGTAGCACAAGAGAACTCCAATGAATAATTAGACAATGTTTCTATGACCTGTTGCTGCCAGACGCGCCCCCCCCCCCCCCCCCTCTCCCCCCCCCCCCCCCCCCCACCACCCCCCCCACCCATATTGTTGCCAAATTCTTCAGCATTAGCTATGAGCATGAGAGAGAGATACCATAATACCTAGGTGGCCAGTTGGCAGGTATGTAGACTACCTTTTGCATATGCAGTATAAGGTCATGCAACCAAAAGGGGCACCCTCCAAGTTCTCTTAGACTATAAAGAGTCTACAAAGAAAATGGTAAGATAATAGAATTTGTTGTAGGAAATTGCATTCATCTCTATGAACATTAAGGGAAAGAGTGAAAAAGAATGGCGTTTCCCATGATCAAAAAATTCAGTATGACTGATACTAAAGCCATTATTATCACACCAATTATTAATTTTAATAAATTTGTATGATGGCAAGCCCTTAGATGCATACACCAAGACTCAAAGCATTAGTAATATACCACCACTCGTCCACCGCTCTACCGACGAGCATACCAAAACTATAGTCAGATAGTTTGCAACCGATACCAATATGATATAGTCAATACTGATACGGCTAGGCATGTCCCCGATCTAATAACAATCGCTACTGATAGCCAACCACTATCGATACTGATCGATATCGATGTTGGGGTCTCTTTCTGAGTCAATGTCGACAAAGAAAATTGAACGAAAAAAGGCCAATCAACAAGGGTGTAAAAGCATAGTAAAATTGTAAAACATGTAAATGAAGAAAACATATTTATTCGCAATTAAATCAATCAGTAAAGGTGACTATCATCTCATTCAATTTTAAAACTACTAAGAAACAACACAAAAAAAATACTTAAAATTATGTATTAACGTATAAAATATGTTTTATTTCCTAAATTTTTAATAATTTATTAATAATTATTTGCTTTCTGATACCCGATATTCCGATATGAAATTGTCGATACTCGGGGATACCGTCGATCCGGATAACTCACAGAAAGGGCCTGATATCGATAGTGTGAAACCTCTGTCAGGTACATAGTTATCAACCAACAAAGTTTAACTATTAGATATGTTCTAAAAAATAATCGAAACCTAAAATATATATGTGAAGATATATACTAACAACCATCTTAAGTAGCTATTTATTTTTTTGGATTTTTTGCATATATGTCCCTTAAATCTATACTATTTTTACATAGCACCCCTAAATCTTACTAATTACTTAAAAAAATCCTCAAATCATCCTAAAATAGAGTGACGAGTCTCTCTCTGTCGCCATCAGTCACCCCCCAGCAAAAATCCAGACTCAAAACTTTGCCAAGTGTGTGAAAAAATTGTTTTAAGGTAGCATTGTCTTCATTCTTTCTTTCTTTTTTCTCACCAAAGTTGTCAAGGCCACCACCCATAGCCATGAACCTTCCAGAAATGGACCTTCCGAAAGACCACTCCCGGCAACATCAATCTCCCAAAATCCACGATGAAGATAGGAGTCTCATATCATGAAGGCCCAATGGATGATTGATTGTGCTCGCATGTGGGGAAATGATAGATATCTTAGTTGGGTTTCATGTCAAAGTTCATACCACATATGGGTCTCATAAGTTTTGAGTTTGATATAGATGGATCTGGTGTTGAACTGAATTGGGTTTGATGATATCATTTCGTTGGTGGGTTTTTTGTTAACATCTAAAGTTGAAATTACATGCTTTTTATGGACTGTGACGGTTTTAGAAGGAACCATATCATATGTTGTGGTGATTTCCTTGGTGGGTTTTTTCTTAATTTCGTTCTCTTTTGCATAGTTAATGGTAGAGTACCAATGGATGTGTCAAAAAATCATAGTGTGTTTCTTCATTTATTGGTGAGTTTCGCATACAATACCCAGATGTCCTGTGAACTTGCCCTTTTTCTATAGAATGTTCATAGATTTGGATTTTGAGAGTGAAGAAGGTGCAATGTAATAGTTGCATTCCCGCAATTATTTTCTATAATTTCGTAATATTTTTTATATTATCATTATTGTTATTACTACTACTACTACTAACCCCAATTTTCATTTTTTTTCCCCATTTCAAATTCATTATTTGCCTCTTTCTTTTCTTCTCCTTGGGACACCTAGGTGGGTTAGGTGGCAAGTTATGATGGAGGCTTGCATGATGAACCAAGGATAATATTGCCAATTTTCCTCCCTTGGTTCATCGTGATCAAAAATTAACTAAACCAAAATAAAAGAGAGAAGAGAGCCATGGGAAATTAGAGAAGAGTTTGAAGAAGGAATTGAAGAAGATAGGAGAAGAGAAGCACCCTTAACAACCAAACTCCACTTACATCACTATTCCCCCTCTACTCTTGCTGCTACCCGGATAGTCGACCCCCCTCATTCCATCTCAAAAAATGGAAGGATTCTTCATTTCAATTTTGCTTTCCATTCATTGAATTTCTTAGTTCCTTCAATTCATTCATGTTCCAACACATTTTATGACATACTTGTGCATCCATAATTATGACAAATAGTTTTGGAAAAAACAATCTAGACACATCAAGAGCTTGGATGGCTCTAACCCGTTATGTGTTAGCCCCTATGACCTCTCGATACACGGTGGCGACACCATATGTTGATCAGCTTGGGGATTTCTCTTTGGGAGTGGAAGGAGTTATGTTTGTCAATGCCGCCAAATTCCGTGTTTCTCACTTGGTTCTTGGACTAAAATCCCACGTTACATGAGCGAACAAAGGTGAGTGAACGATGAGGCCTGTACCTTCAGTGGAGAGACAGTAGTAGGAAAGGTTGCGAGGAGGAAGAGGATGCACCGAGATCGTCGAGGAGGTTAGGTTGCAGAAACGATAGAGGAATAAAAGGAGGAGAAAAAAGAAAAGAGGAGGAATCCAGCCCATTTAGTAAACGGGTCGTGGGTATTAATTGGGCTAGGGAGGTCAGCTTATACCGGAACCCGTTTATAACATACCCAAATCTACTAAGAGCACGGATATCGGGTTGACAACTCAGGCTGGGTAAAAATATTTGCCTTTAGTTGAATGTCAGGTTCAGTTCAGATGATGTTTGAAATGAAGCACAAACTACCCAACTTGGCCCTTTAATCTCTGTGTTCCAAATACAGCTTTAACACTCCTTTCCGAGATCTCATAAGAATTTAACTCCCTTTGTAAGGATGAATAGAACTATAATTGATACTGAACAATCCGATAACACAATCTGAATATCCACTAAATGGTTTGTCCGGATTTTGGCCAGTCGAAACAATACCCCCAAAACCAACTAAATGTATAGTGCACAAGTGTATATCATAACCAAATGGATGATTGCTATGATAGACCATACAGCTTATGCGAGCCGAGAATACAAATCAATTCATAATTATTCAATTACCCATCATCTTCCACTTTAGAACAATCCATAAATACCATATAATGCCATCTCTATGAGGGATACACTTCACAATTACCCAGAATTCTTAATAAAGACAAATCCTTCATTAATTCAACTTTCATACTTGAACAAGTTATTAGTGATGTCTTCTGGGAATACACGACAAAAAACTGTTCATATAAGTATCTCAGGTAATATAATGTAGGTATCAATGTTATATCATGCAAAAGTAAGATACAATATTGATACAATAATATTATTAACATTAACAACAGTACCATTTACTTGTATGATATATTAATATGAAAATATATATTACATCTAAGATTTACTGTTGATTATTTGATTCAAATGCAAGTACTTTTGCATGACAAAAATTGATTTTGTTTCCCCCACAGAGTACTTTAGGAACATATGCTTCGAAATACTAAATTCAGGAACTGTGCAAAATTATACAAAGCATTGAGTACCTGACATTGTAATATTATACCGAACAGGAAAGTGGCATTTCTGGGCGGTCGTTCTTATTATGAGGGGATAAGAAGGGAAATAACAGAATTGAAGTTCTTAGGTATCAAACTGGACTCAAGCAGCATAACGAATAGTGGCTTGCAATGGATACAGATAGGCCATCACTCACTTAATTTTGTATGCGTGCTGTGGAATATAGCAAATAACTTGCCAAAAGCGTAATAGACAGACCCTAAGAATTATAAGATCAATATACAAGAAAACAGCTTCCTACACATCGACGCCAAGAAGGTACAACACATATATCAGATATAAGGATGACTGAATACAGAATAGTTTGCATACCATAAAGCCTAAGAACTCCAATACAGCTAAGGACACAAATATTCTACCACTAGCCCATCCACACAACTCGAATAAATAATGTGAACTCACACAAACTCAAAATTACATCCTCAAATATAACATAGCAATGTTAGATTGATCGTGCTTCGCTTTTGAATGTAGTACAGATATCTGATATGAAAGGATACGCCTGACCTATATATTATTCAGGGTTACGATTCGCTTAAGAGCGAGCAGTTTTTGTGTGTTCGTGTCCGGAAGGAAAAAAAAAAAAAGTTCATACCTAATGTTATGACAATGCGTTCTTATTTGCTTAATTTTAACAAGTAGTTGATGTTTATAGTCTTGTCTATTACTGTTTGATTGATATCCTTGTTGAATTTAATATGCTGTGTTTAAGGGTAGCAGCAACCGTACGCAGTTCTTTAGGGTAAGTAGGAATCTGATAACTATGGTATAGAATGCCAAAAAGTTATGAGAACCATAAATGTATGTTGCAAGGTACGAATTCGACACAAAACAGACACAGCATCGCAGACAACACAGATTTTGGCGCATCCTAGAGTATATTGGAGTTTATGTATAGTATCTGAACAACGAGACATGAAGTCATGAACACAACACGGCACCGATTTTCATAAAGTCCATGCTTCCTAGCATATCCATATCACTAAAAATATCAGACATATGCTTATTAACCACAACGATCGATATAATAACAAAACATTGACAGGATTATAACCCTAACTCAAATAAATAGAAAACAATTTTGATAACTTAGATAATCAATGGATATAGCTTGGAGGTAATCAATGAAAATCGATCAATAACAAAAACCCACAAAAAAAGAAGAAAACACAAAGAAAATTCATCTGCGGTTTGAGACTATAAACTACAATATATATATATATATATATATATATATATAAGAAAAATCCTGATGAAACCAATTAAGAAAATTAAAACAAAGGAAAGACATACAAAATACATAAACAAGAACAATTATAAGGGTTTTAGACTTGAACAACAGTGAAGAACAAAAAACCTCAAAATGGAAAAACAAGAAAACATGCCATAAAACATAAACATGAAAAATTACTTAGGGTATGCTTGGATTGAGGGTTAAGAGAGTTAAGAGAGATAAGAGAGAGAAAAGTGAGGGGGAACAAAAACCCTGCTTGATTTGAGGGTGGAGATTTGGGAGGGAGAGTCATAGATGATTAAGTGGGAGGTTAGTCTAGCCCATAGTTGCCTAATTCGTCAACCCCCCCTACGTCCCACGAATTGGGACGAACGACCCCGAACGGGGTGCGTTCGCGACCCGTTCGTCAAATTTAGCGACCCGGATTTTGATGGCTTTGGTTATGAACTTATGATATTTGGTTTAGTTACTTCCTTCACTTGGATTTTGATGGCTTTGGTTATGAACTTCGCTTTAGCAGAGTTAAGTGGCTTTGGTTATGAACCCGGATTTTGATGGCTTTAGTTATGAACTTATGATGTTAAGGTTTTAGAATACAAACGTCAATGTAGAAAAAGTAAGAATAAAAAAAATGACGAATACCCATCAGAAAAAATCGATCAAGAACTCCCACGGGAAAAATAAGAAGAAAAAAATACAAAGAAAAAAAAATTGGTCCTAGAGTTTCATAATATTAAAAAAAATGTACAAAAAAAATATGGAGACAGAACAGATTTTGACGAAAACCCATTATAGGAAAACGATCAAGTACCCAAACAATCAAAAAAATTAAAGAGAGAAAGAAGAAGTAGGGCTTCAGAATACAAACGACGATGTATATAAAACAAATTAAGATTTTGACGAATACCCATTAGAGGAAATCGATCAAGAACCCAGATAAAAAAAATTAAAAAATTAAAAAAAAACGTAGAAAATTCATGAAGAAGAAAGAAAAGAAGAAAAAAATTGTGGTCCTAGAGATTTTGAACAATATATAAAAAAAACCAATGGCATTTGGAGAATCAAAGTAAGAGATGGATGAGAGTGTTACCACAAGATGGTCTCGACCAGGAGGAGAAAGCTACGACGAGTAAGGGTTTTGCGAAGAGAGAGAGAGAGAGAGAGAGAGAGAGAGGACTGTTCACTTGGTTGGTAAAGGAGAACAGGTAGGGGGGAAAGGGTTTTGTAAGATCCTAAAGATAGCAACATCTACCGTTGGATTATCAGAAGGACGAATCGCGGCCGTTTGAGCCAGGTATAATTTTGATGAAGAGTTTATCGAAAAGCTTTTGAAAAGCCAGCTCAATTTTCGTCCGCTTATAAATCCAGGAGGAAAGTTAAATTTAAAAGTTGGTTTTGTGGCCGCGTATTAAGATTCTGAGAAATCATAAAGCCCGTTTGGATAGGGTTAATTTTTATTTTTATTTTTATTTTTTCTGAAAACAGTTTTCAGAGAATATATTATAAACTTACTTTCTGGATATATATTTTTTTAGTTTGTGTTTGATTACTTTTATCTAGAAAATAATTTTTAAAACAAAAATTAAAATCTTTTATTTGGTTTTTTTTTTAATAAAACGTTTTTTAAATCTGTGTCATGTGTCATTGACGTATTTGTGTCTTATCATTGACATATTTGTGTCCATATGTTTTTCGTGCTCGTCGTCGGAGTTCGACGAGGACGACCACGACGAGGTCTTCTCTGTGCTCGCCACCAGAGCTCGAAGCCTCTGACCTCGTCGGTCTCCCGTGCGCATTTTCACTAGGTCGACCCAGTGCCTCCGCCGGAGCTCTCGCCACTGCCGGCAAGATCGGCCCATCTCGAGAAAGGGGGGGTTGCATCGAGAAGACCCCATCCATGGCCGATGGGTCTCCGGATGTTCGACGACGAGACCTAACCCGTCGATGACTACTACGACCTCTACGGGACGACCCGAGTCGTGGAGGAAGACGACAAGGTGGTCCGCGGAGTCAAAGAGCGGACCGAGATGCAGGTCGTCGATGACCTCGAGGTACGGTCAACTTGGAGAAAGTAGGCGGAGGACGGCCGGCTTGGGAAAAGTAGGCGGACGACGACCGGAGGTGGTGGTGAGCGAGTGCTACATCTCCATTAGAGTAACTCCATCTCCATCATCTCCACTAGAGAGAGAGTGAAAGAGAGAGAGAGAGAAAGAGAGGAGTAATAACTCCATCCCAATCTACCGAGAGAGAGAGAGAGAGAGAGAGAGAGAGAGAGAGAGAGAGAGAGAGAGAGAGAGAGAGAGGGAGGGGAGCAATGAATGAACATAAATTTGTTTACAAAGCATAGAAATTTATAAAAATTGCAAACAAAGCATCAACTTTTAATATATTAAAAAAAAGTATCAAAGCGTTCTTTGGAAGAGCATTTTGTAAAATATATATATATATATATATATATATATATATATATATATATATATATATATATATATTATAGTCAAAAAACCCTTTGGAAGAACATTTTCCATGTTTTAAAAATTAAATTTGCAGAAATTCGTCACTAAAAGTTTAAATTTGTCACTAAAAAGGTATATTTTGTCATAAAAGTCCAAATTCGTCACTAAAAAATGTCACTGAAAGTCCAATTTTGTTACTGAAAGTCCAAATCCGTCCTTAAAAAAAGTCACTAAAATTTTTGTTCTAATAGGGAAAAAATAAAACGTCCATGTGAATGACGTTTTACATTAAATTAGTTTCTAAAAATTTATTTTCGTCACCAAAAAACCTATTTCGTCATTGAAAATTTAAATTCATCGCTAAAAAGTGTCACTAAAAACTTTCAGATGGAAAAAAAATTAAAAATATAATTCTTTTTTTTTACGTAACGCCCTTCCAAAGACCGTTTGGGTGCTTTTTTAAAATATATTAAAATTTGATATTTTTTTTGTAATTTTTATGGTTTTCTATACTTTGTACGAAAATTTTCGATGAATGAATAGAGGTGGGACTGCACATGCACGTGGGTGTGGTTAAAATATTTGTTTGGAAAAGAGAGATGAAAATTTTGCACTCGAAAAACAACTTTCCAGTGCTCTCCGAAAAGTGTGTTTAAACATCACTTCTCTAAAAGACCATTTATGAACAAACTTTTGGAGTTGTCATATCCAAACATAGTTTATCTCCGATTCCGGTTCTAAACTCAAAAAACTGTGTTATAAATTACATTCAAACATGACCTAAGGGTCCGTTTGGATATGGTTTCTGAAATTTTGTTCAGGAAACAGTTTTCAGAGAACATGTTATAAAGTTGCTTTCTGGATATACACTTTTTAAGTTTGCGTTTGGTTACTTTCATCTGAAAAATAGTTTTGAAACCAAAAGTTAAAAACTTTTGTTCGGTAATTTTTTTTTAAAATAATTTTTTATAAAATATTTTTAAAATCCGTCTCCTGTGTCATTGACATATGTGTGTCTTATCATTGACACATCCGTGTCCATATGTTTTTCGTGCTTGTCGTCGGAGCTCGGCGAGAACGACCACGACGAGGTCTTCTCCGTGCTCGCCACCAAAGCTCGAAGCCTCAGCCCTCGTCGGTCTCCCGTGCGCTTTTTCACCAGGTCGGCCCAGCGCTTCCTCCGGAGCTCTTGTCCCACTAACGGCAAGATCGGCCCATCTCGAGAAGGGGGGGAGGGGGGGTT